>OZ012675.1:9524280-10124280 GCA_963942505.1 Lordithon lunulatus
GCGCCGCGTTGGTTTGCCCGTTCATTTTAACCAGTTATAAGTTCGTGCGTTTGCTTAGTTAGTTTTCGTTCATTGTTTAAATAGTTTATAAAAGAAAGATTTAGCATCGTCAGACGTTCTGCCGAGCTGCCCGTTCGTGTTGTGACTTAGGTCTAATACTGTCAGACTTGTACCGAAGGTGAGTGTTTTTTTTGTGTGGTTATAAATCGTATAATAGTCTTGCTTGATTGATTTAATTATAAAATATATTACGGCTATCCGGGTAGGCACTAATGAAGGGTATTTGTGATAATTTAAATATAGAACACGCGTTTAAGGTGTGAAATTAGTCAAAAATCAGGTAGGTTGGCATTAGTTCCTTAGCTGTTAATATGTGGCGGTAGTATGCCTAACAAAATTAATGAACACCCGAACAAAACCGTCGTGCATTCATGTAATTTGGCAACGCTGTGTCTGGTGCAAATAATATAGATAACATTAATTTGACGTTCCCAATGAAGTTTAGGATTTTGATCCCTAGCTGGAGTATATTTTTACCGTAGCATCCCAATATACCGTGGCCACGTCTGATCTACTGTGCCCTACCTCCCCTCAACTCTTTCAATAGTCCTCATTCATGAGCTCTGTATCTGTGATGAAGTCCAGAAGTCTTATAAATGGGCGGGCTTGGGATCTTTTAGGCTGATTCGCGTTGAAACAAAGAGCTTTTTCCTGCATGCATTGAATGCTTCGCAGCGAGAGATTACATGTAGTAGGGTTTCTTCTTTCCCACAGCCTCTGCGCGTTGGTGATTTATCTATTTCCATTGTGTGTAGGTGTTTAATTAATGTGCAGTGTTCTGTTAGAAGTCCTACGACATTGGTTCCTATTTACTTTTAGGATTCTTCCGTCGTCTCTTTACTGGGAGCCCTAATGAAAAGCTCCGAGTGTTTCATTCCTGCTTGGTCCTGCCAGTATCGACGGTGGCAGTTTCCTTTATGCTTTCTCACGCTTATTCATTGCAATCTTATATGGTATCCCGCAGGTTGGATCGGGGCGAATGAATTTTAATTCACTTACCGGCGTATTCACCGACGTTCCATAAATCTATCAACCCATACCCATGAGTATTAGTTGTTATAGAAACAATAAATACATTATCTAGGGAATGTAGTTTTTTTTAGATTCGCTCTATTGGAAACACTGAAGAATTAAAGAAAATGTGCCATCAAAGCACCAATCACAAGCTCTATTCAAGGTGTTGACATTTGTTTTGGCATATTCTGTCACAATGACGTTGTCAATTTATCCATTCAATAGCTTATGGGACCTATAAAGTTTATGGGATGTTGGTGAATACGGGCATTAGTCTATAGAAACGGGTAACAAGCCCTTTAAGCCATCAAGTTCTATTGGAACACGGGCAATAAGGGCATAATTGGCTGTTCAAAAAGAGATAACAGTAAATACATGTGGTCTACATGAAGTTAAAACCATACAGATTTGATAAAAGTTACATACACGCATATTGAATACATACACGTTTTGAAGTGACATGACAGTAGTGGTTAGGGCATTCGATTTTTGCGAACAGTGTCATACCTAAGTAGTTGGCAGTTATTTGGCACCATTAATTGGGGTATTTTTCTGTACGTGAAATATTTATGTGATATGATTTGCTTTGGTTCAGTTTTATTTGCCCTGTATTTGCCCATTTACTGATCCTTTTGGAAGTTGCAGCCTCTACCTTTTCTTCCACTCCCATCACTGCAATATTTGGAAGGTTGACAATATTGTTTAGCCCGCAGGGAGGTCCTTGGTATACAGGATATAGAGACCCAATACGCTGCCTTACGGTACCCCTGCGTTGAGCAATGTTACATTAGCAGAGTCATCGTATTTGACTCAATAATAACTATCCTGTGGGCGGGAAAAATAACATAGCAATAAGAGGTCTAGACAAGATAGATAACATAGAAGAGGTAAGATCACTCATCAAAGAGAAACTGGAAGTGGAGACAGGGGTTAACAAAATACAAAAAATAAACACAGGCCCAGAACGAAATATAATAATAGTGGAAATCCCAAGCTGGGAAGAAAAACAAAAAATAATGAAAGCAAAATATAAACTGAGAAATACAACGATATATATATAGACGATGATCTAACGGAAGAGGAGAGAAAAATACAAAGAGAAATAAGAAACATAGCAAAATTGGAAAAAGAAAAAGGAAAACACGTGAAAATAGGATATATAAAAATAATAGTAGACCATGAAATATACATATGGGATAAAAAGGAGAAAGGAGTCGTAACCAAAGATAATGGGGTGAAAGTAACCAATCCAAAAAACTACTAGCAAAAGAGAAAACGGACGGAAGCAAAAATACAAAGAATACAGCGAGGAAAGGGACAACGAACATAAGAAAGAAGAACAAACACATAATAAATGGAAACAAAGAAAAGAGTACAGTAAAAAAAAGAAAAATATGGAAAATTGGGACTTGGAAAATCAGGAGTATAAATGGAAAGGAAAAAGAGCTGGCAGAAGAATTTGAGAAAGCTGAACTAGACTTCTTAGTGGTAACAGAAACAAAAAAGAAGGGGAAGGGAGAGTACAAAATGGACAAGGAACATATATTCATATATAGCGGTGTAGATAACAATCGGAGAGCCGCTGCAGGGGTAGGATGTATAGTGCATAAAAAACTGAAATCGAATATATATAAATGGTATGCAATTACGGAGAGGATTTTGTCTATCGAAGTTAGAGATCAAAGAAACGGCTACCATAAAACTATCATAGCAGTGTATGGACCAAACGAAGATGATACTGCGTGCAACAAAGAAACAATCTGGGAGCAGCTCAACGAAACAACAGAAAAAGCCAAAGGAGAAGTGTACGTGGCGGGAGACTTTAACAGCAGAATTGGCTACGAAGTAAAAGATAATGACGCGATGAGAGGAAGATATGGAGAAGGCGTACTCAACGAAAATGGTAAGAAAATGCTAGATTATTGTAGAATGAATAATCTAGTAATAACGAATACACTATTCAAACACAAGGACATACACAAATACACCAGGGAAGTGATAAGCAGGAACGAAAAATCTATAATAGACTATGTACTAGCAGAACAAGGGAAAAGGAGCAAAATAATAGACACAAGAGTAAAGAGAAGTTACGAAATTGGAAGTGATCACTATCTAGTAGAGACGAAAATAAAGACTACCAAGATAGCGATAAAAAAAAAGCAGAGACCAAATATAGCAAAAAACTACAACAAGATAAGAACATACAAACTAAGGGAAAAAGAAATAGCAAAAATCTATAAAGAGAAAATAGAGGAGAAATTAGTAAAGGACAACTATAGACAAGAAGTAGAGGAAATGTGGAATAAATTAAAGAAAAATATACTGGAGACAGCACAAGAGACGTGTGGGACAAAGCAAAACACAAACAAGAAGCAGCAGACAGCATGGTGGTCGCAGGACATAAGAGAGAAAATAAAGGAAAAGAAAAAAGCATGGCAAAGATACCTAAATGACAAAAATAGTAAAAATTACGAAGAATACAGTTTAAAGAGGAAAATAGTAAAAGATAAGGTCAGAATAGCAAAGAGCAGGGAATGGGAAAAGTTCGGAGAGACAATGGAGAAAAATGCAAAGGAAAACCAAAAATTATTCTATAAAACACTAAAACTAAACAGAAAAGAAAAAGGACAAGAAGTAAATTATATACAAGACAATCAAGGAATATTGCTGAAGGACAACGAAAAAATACTGGAAGGATGGAAAGAATATTTTGAAGACTTACTATCACAAAATGGTGGAAATGTACAGAAGACAAGAGACCAGAACGACTCGGAAGCAGATATAGAGATGATCAATGGAAAAGATATACTAGAGATTTTAAGGGAAATGAAAATAGGAAAAGCACCAGGACAAGACCAGATCACAACGGAAATGATTAAACATATGGGACCTGCAGGTAACGAAAGACTACTAAAATTAATAAACGAAATATGGAGGTCGAATAAAACACCCAAAGATTGGCAAGTATCGTTAATCGTACCGATACACAAGAAAGGCGATAAGACAAAATGTTCAAACTATAGGGGTATAAGACTCATAAGCATAGGTATGAAGATCTTAGAAAAAAACAATTAACAAAAGAATACTAGCAAAAATAGAGCAGACGCTAGAAGAATCGCAATGTGGATTTAGGAAAGGAAGATCCACACAGGACAACATTTTCACGATAAAACAAATCACAGAAAAAAGAATTGCAAATAATAAAAACACATACCTAGGATTCATCGACCTGGAAAAAGCATTTGACATGATACCAAGAAATAAATTATGGAAAATCCTGGAAGAGAGAGGTGTAGAAAGAAAGACAGTCGAATTAATACAAAACATATACAACAACAACACCAATGCAATAATACACAAGGGACAAACATCAAGAACATTTGAGACAACCGCTGGACTAAGACAAGGAGGCGGGCTCAGTCCTACATTATTTAACATATACATGGATGAAATAATGAAGAGCATGAAACCAGAAACCAAAAAAGCAAGCATAGGGTACAAAAACATGCAAGTTGTAAAAATATCGGAAGGAGCATTCGCTGATGATGTCGTAGTGATAGCAGAAAATGAAGGTAATCTGCAGCACAACCTTAGTGTATGGAACAGACACCTAGAAAAGGATAACATGAAAATGAACTATAATAAAACAAAAGTGATGGTAATAGGAAACCGGAAAGAACAAATAAATATGAAGATAGAACAACACACAATAGAACAAGTAGAAGAATTCAAATACCTGGGAGTAGCACTGACAGAAGACGGAAAAATGGAGGGCGAACTTAGTAACAGAATAAACAACACAGCTAAAACATACCACGCATTGAGCAATATACTGATTAACAAGAAAGAGATCAGCAGAAGGACAAAAATAAATATATATAAAAGCATATATAGACCTATACTGACATATGGAAGCTAACGAAGAGGGACAAAAGTAGAATACAGGCAATGGAAATGAAATATCTCAGAGGAGTAAAGCAAGTTACGAGAAGAGACAGAATAAGAAATGATGACATCAGAGAAGAACTGGGAATTGAAGCTGTAGATAAGTATATAGAAAAGAAACAACTAAACTGGTGTGGTCATTTAATTAGGATGGACAACAAGAATCAAACAAAACAGGTATGGGAAGCAAGAACTGAAAATAAAAGAAGAAGAGGTAGACCAAAAAAAGAGTGGGACAACATAATAGAGGACATAATAATCAAGAAAGGAAAAACAGTCAAGCAAGCAAGAGAAGTGGCGAAGAACAGAAAGGAGTGGAAAGAATTTACAAATGTATAAACAACAGTAATTGTAAACTATAATAATGTTAATAATGTTAATGTAATAGCCTACACCGAAAGGTAAAAGGCAATTGATAATATATATATATATATATATATATATATATATATATATATATATATATATATATATATATATTATATATATATATATATATATATATATTATATATATATATATATATATATATATATATACATATAAACGTATTTTCACATACGTACTACAGATTGGAAAGCGAGAGCGAGACTAAATGTTCACCCAATCACCTTCCACAGTTTTCCATCTTTTATGAGGCCCTCAGGGTTTCAGTGGAGGAATATTTACAAGTTGTTAAGCAATAGTGTCCTGCTAACATAATTTATACTCGAATAGATTAGCTATATGTCCAATGTATAATTAGAACAAGAAATATATAACAAATTACAAAAGTATAGGTCTAGATCAGGTCTAGTTCTGAGGATCAAGAGTTCAAACCCCGTGGTGGACAACATTTCACAGTTTTTCAGTTGTTTTGTGAAGTTAAGGTAAATACCGGACTCCTCTGAGCTAGCAAAAAACCCTTGGGTCAGAGGCGTAACAACTAGGGTATGGCAGGCAGGGCACGTGCCATGGGGGGCACTGAAGGGGGGCGCGAAAAAAACAAAACGTAAGCAACCTATCATCAGACGGTCGGAGAGGGGCTCTAAATCGGTGTTTGCCACAAGCGCCATTTACCCCAGGTACGACTCTGCCTCAGATTAAAAAAAAATCTTGCCGTGAGGCTTTTCCGCCGGTCAAGGGAGAAGCTCAGAGGAGTTTAATCACCCGGTATTTTCCTTAACTTCACAGAAAACCTCTGAAAAACTGTGAAAGGTGATTCACGAAAATTCGCTCCCCACCGGGGATCGAACTCAGGCTTCCCAATGCTCAGTACAAGACGGACGACGCCTCTAACCACTCGACCACTGAGCTGGGTTCTCAGATTAATAGCCATAAAGTTTTTTATGGAAACTATGTTATCTTCAGTAGTGTATTGGGGTTCCTGTACCTACTCTAAACGGTATAGAAGCCCCAATACACCACAGCAAATAACATGTTATTTTCCATATTTTGTAGGGCGATCTAGTTGTGACGGAAAAGCTCTTGGCATTTCAGCGTATTATTATAATAATGACAATCATTCTTAATTTCATCATCTAATGAAAAATAGTCCTCATGACAGAAAATATAAATCTAGAAGTTATCTTTATTAATTTAGACACCCTGTATAGACAAAAATGAATTTCGAATCTCCCAAACGGCTTATAATGTTGAATCAATGAGGATTGCGGTCGTTGTCGGTTTTTTTTCGTCGTGCTCGTCCCAGTTTTGTTTTTTGGCAGCGGTTCCGCAGCGGCGCGCGGGGGTGGCGATTCAATTGTTACACTTCCGCTGTTCATTTTCCGTCCGCGGGGCGGGTGGCGGCGGCAGGGAGGGGCGGCAGCGCAGCACGCGCGCTCCCGTAACCCGGAATTGAAAACGCGGTTACGCGATTTTCCCTTTGCGTGGCGCGGTCTCTGTCCGGCGCACGCGGCGCTCCCCGTCGCACCCCCCGCTCCCAGCGGTCCGATTTTCTTCCGCGTTCAGCTCTGGCGGCGGCGTCCCAAGCAGCGACGCACGTCACGAATTCGCGCACACGTACCGACGACGAGCCCCGCGATTGGTGGACGCCATTTTATCGATGGTTCCGTTTCGTAGTGAAAACGTCTTTAGTTTTTTACGGTTTTGTGTATTAGTTTCTTAAGTATTACCGATGAACCCGAAACGCCCGCTAGCAACGGCACACGAAGTAAGTGAAGCAAGTGCGGCACGGTGATTTTTTCATACAAGAAACGCTGCGCCGCGAAGAGGGTTCCCCCCATTTGTTGTGTTTCCACTGCGGCGATTCTGCGGCAGTCATTTGAGCGCCCCGGGGGTGCTCCATCTGTTTTGCGCGGGTGCACCAGTGTTGATTGCGAGCTCCCCCCGGCGACACGGGCCTTTGTTCGCGACGGGGGCAACCCCTTTGTGCTCGTATCGAGCCGAGCGAAAAAAGGGGGCCACCGCGATCGATTCGCGAGTTCAGTGCGGAATGGGGCCATTTCTTCTGGCGGGTAGGGTGGTGAAAATGGTGCGGCGGCGGCAGTAGGTCGAGAAAGTTGCTAAATAGGTTCCCCCGAAAAGTAGGTCACGTTTAGGGATTTTGCCGGTTTCCCACTAAATCCACTACCCACAACTTGGAAACGAAAGTGTCTGTCCCCACCACCTTGACCGAAGCAGTGTGCACTAGGGCACTAATGACAATTACATTTTAAATCAATTCGTCAATACTTTCTGATATCAACACTTGTAAGACATTACCAAATTTATTATGTCACTACGCGATGTAAATAATCATTGAACGGACAGTTGACATGCACATATTTTATTGTTGACTGTAATTATCATTATTATTTCACTGGTGTTTGGATAAAAGGGCTTAAATCATCATTTTTACGTAAATCAGGTTTTTATGTCTTTTTAACCAAAAAAATGCTCTTTCCATTGGTACAAACAGCTTGTAAACTTTACATTTCCTTACTAAAGCCCTTTTTCCCAAACACCAGTGATATATTCCATGAATATATTATATTATATCAATATGTATTATATTATTATATATGAATAATTTTGTCTTTATAAGGCACCTTACATGGTCAATAGTACTGTCAATATTTTAGAATAATGACAGTATTGCTTGTTCATTATTCTAAAATGTTGCCAGTATTACTCATCGTGTAAGGTATAGTAATGATGTAATGAAGAGAATACTGATTTTTATCCAGTTAATTGATTACTTGATAAATATAAAAAGAGAATTGAAGCAAATATTGACAGTACTATGATTGATAGTATTATTGACCATGTAAGTGTATATATAAAAGTGACAAGTAAAGTTCATAAAAGTTTGATTATTTATTTGAGGTTAGAGAAATAAACAAAATATAAAATATTTGCACCATGCTGCAGGATAACTCGCAGAGCTAGTACAATTGTACTCAATTCACTACAAACTGATTTTATTTAGTGTATCATACTACCTTTTGTAAAATGAAGCACATTCAGTATAAGCATTGATTGAAGTATTTATACAATACTTCAATCAACGGTATAAGGCACCTTACATGGTCAATAATACTGTCAGTATTTGCTTCAATCCTCCTTTTATATTTAACGATAGAATTAATAGAATACTGATGTTTATCCAGAGAATTGATTACTTAATCAATTATCTGGATAAACATCAGTATTATCTTCATTCTATCATTACTATACCTTACACGATAAGTAATAGTGCCAATATTATAGAATAATGAACATTTTAAACATGTTATCATATAGTAATACTGTCATTATTCTAAAATATTGACAGTATTATTGATCGTGTAAGTTGCCTTAATAAAATAATAAATATAATAATAATGTTCATTAAAAATCACACATTATTTTAATGAAATTGTGTATTTTAATGCAATCAGCTGATAAAACAATATCAAAGATCAGCTGTTAACCTACTAATTCAAAAAAATAACTGCTAGCATTTGAATCATCCCTATAAGGCACCTTACACAATCAATATTTTAGAATAATGACAGTATTAGTGCACGATCATATGTTGAAAATGTTCATTATTCTAAAATGTTGCCAGTATTACTCATCGTGTAAGGTATAGTAATGATGTAATGAAGAGAATACTGATCTTTATTCGGATAATTGATTACTTGATAAATATAAAAGGAGGATTGAATCAAATATTGACAGTACTAGGATTGACAGTATTATTGACTGTGTAAGGTGTCTTTATAATATAAAAATGAAGACAATGTTTTGAAACTGATTAGGGCACCTTACACGATCAATATTACTGTCAATATTTTAGAATAATGACAGTATTATAGTATGATAATATGTTTCAAAATGTTCATTATTCTAAAATATTGCCAGTATTACTCATCGTGTAAGGTATACTAATGATGTAATGAGGAGAATACTGATCTTTATCCAGATAATTCATTACTTGATAAATATATAAGGAGGATTGATGCGAATATTGACAGTACTAGGATTGACAGTATTATTGACTGTGTAAGGTGCCTGTCATTAATGATTTTTGTGCTATCAATGCATGTCATGACATGATATTTTTATTACTGACAGTTTTGTTCATCAAAAGGAACTACTAGAGCAACACGAGAGTAGAATAGTTACATATTTGACAGTAGTCGGGGGATAAAAGTACCATAACTTTGTTTGTAGTTTTCAAAATTTTATAATATTTGTTTGAATATATCCACAAAGAGTCATATTTAGATCCTACTAGGTATGAAATATACAACTTAACTGTTTGTAGTCTTTTTGAGTTGTTATACTCAAAAATTACAAATCTGACATTAGTTTGAGGACAAAAAGTACTATAATTCTGTTTGTAGTTTTCAAAATTTTATAAAATTTCACTGAATATATTTAAAAATAGTCATCCATAGCTCCTACAATGTATGAAATGTTGTGTCTCAACTATTCATTGTTTGGGTTGTTAATTTCTAAAATTACACATTTAATAATAAAGGCACCTTACATGGTCAATAATACTGTCAATACTAGTACTGTCAGTATTTGCTTCAATGCTCCTTTTATATTTATCAAGTAATCAATTATCCAGATAAACATCAGTATTCTCTTCAATACATCATTACTATACCTTACATGATAAGTAATACTGGCAATATTTTAGAATAATAAACATATTATGGAATAATATAAATGTCATTATTCGAAAATATTGACAGTAATATTGATCGTGTAAGGTGCCTTTTAGCCAGGGGATAAAAAGTATCATAACTCTGTTAGTATTTTAGAAAATTTTATAAAATTTTGCTAGATGAATCCACAAAGAGAGCCATATTTAGATCATACAAAGTATGAAATATGAATCTTAACTGTTCGTAGCCTTAAAATACGAATCTGATAATCAGAGGGTACCATAACTCTGTTTGTAATTTAAATTTTTTTTTATAAAATTACATTGAATTTATTTACAAATAGTCATACTTAGCCCATATTAAGTATGATATATGTATCTCAACTATTCATAGTTTTAATTGGTTTGTTAAACTCAAAAATTGCAAATCTAACATTACTCAACAGATAAAAAGTACCATAACTCTATTTGTAGTTTTGAAAATTTTATAAAATTGCATAGAATGTATTTACAAATGGTAATACTTATCCCCTACAAAGTATGAAATGTGTATCTCAACTATTCGTAGTTTTTTTGGGTTGTTAAACTCTAAAATTACAAATTTGATATAAGCCAGGTGATAAAAGGTACCATAACTCTGTTGGTAGTTTTGAAAATTTTATAAAATTTTGCTAGATGTATTCACAAAGAGCCATATTTAGACTATACAAAGTATGAAATATGTATCTTAACTGTTCGTAGCCTTTTTGAGTTGTTAAACTCAAAAACTACGAATCTGACATTAGTGAAATCAGGATCAAAAATACCATAACTCAGTTTGTAATTTTCAAAATTGTATTAAATTACATTATATTTATTTATATATAGTCATACTTAGCCCCTATAAAGTATGAAATGTATATTTTAACTATTCAGTCTTTTTGTGTTGGTAAACTCAAAAAATACAAACTAGACATTAGTTAGGGGATAAAAAGTACCATAACTCTGTGTGTAGCTTTCAAAATTTTATAAAATATTGCTGAATATATTTACAAATAGTTACATTTATCTCCTATAAAGTATGAAATATGTATCTCAACTATTTGAAGTCTTTTTGGGATGGTAAACTTACAAATCTGACTTTAGTTAGGGTAGACAAAGTACAATAACTCTGATTTAGGATTCAACATTTTATAAAATTACTCTGAATATATCCAAAAATAATCATAATTAGTCTCTACAAAGTATAAAACATATATTTGAACTATTTGTAGTATTTTGTGTTGATAAACTCAAAAACTATTATTCTGTCATTGGTCAAGGGATAAGAATTACCATAACTGTGTTTGTAGTTTTCAAAATTTTATAAAATTACGTAGAATATATTTACAAATGGTCATAATTATCCCCTACAAAGTATGAAATCTGTATCTCAACTATTCGTAGTTTTTTTGGGGTGTTAAACTCAAAAATTACAAATTTGATATTAGCCAGGTGATTTAAAGTACCGTAACTCTGTTTGTAGTTTTTAAAATTTGATTAAATTACTCTGACTATATCCAAAAATAGTTATATATATAGACTTTACAAAGTATGAAATATGTATCTCAACTATTAGAAGTCTTTTAGGGGTCGTAAACTTAAAAATTACAAATTCGATATTAGTTAGGGTACAAACGTACCATAACTCTGTTTTTAGGATTCAAAATTTTATAAAATTACTCTGAATATATCCAGAAATAATTATAATTAGTCTCTACAAAGTATAAAATATATATCTCAACTATTTGTAGTATTTTGTGTAGTTAAACTCAAAAATTATAATTCTGACATTGATCCAGGGATACAAAGTACCAATTTTATAATATTACACTACAAATACTTAGAAATAGTCATACTTAGCCCCTACAAAGTATGAAATGTTTATCTCAAGTATTCATAGTCTTTTTGGGATAGAAAAAGTACCATACCTCAGCTTTTTATAAAATATTACTGAATATATTTACACATAGTTATATTTATCCCCTACAATGTATACAATGTATCAACCATTTGTAGTCTTTTTGGGTAGTTTGATTCAAAAATTACAAAACTGACATTAGTTTGAGGACAAAAATTATACCCTGTTTTTAAGATTGAAAATTTTGTGGATATAGTCAGAGTAATTTAATACTACTCTGACTATATCCACATATAGTTATATTTAGACTTTACAAAGTATGAAATATGTATCTCAAGTATTTGAAGTCTATGGGATGGTAAACTTAAAAATTACAAATCTGACATTAGTTAGGGTACAAAAAGAACCATAACTCTAATTTTAGGATTCAAAATTTTATAAAATTACTCTGAACATATCCACAAATAATGATAATTCATCTCTACAAAGTATAAAATATATATATTTCAACTATTTGTAGTATTTTATATCTATATTATTAGTATTTTATATCTCTATATTTATAGTATTTTGTATCTCTACAAAGTATAAAATATATATATTTCAACTATTTGTAGTATTTTGTGTTGTTAGACTCAAAAATTATAATTTTGTCATTGGTCTGGGGATAAAAAGTACCATAACTGTGCTTGTAGTTTTCAAATAATTTTTATAAAATTACACTAAATATACAAATAGTCATACTTAGCCCCTATAAAGTATGAAATATGTATCTTGACTATTCATAGTCTTTCTGGGTTGTTAAATTAAAAAAATACGAATCAAACAGTACTATAACTCTGTATGTTGTTCTCAAAATTTGATAAAAGTACCATAAGTCTGTGTGTAGCCTTCAAAATTTTATACAATATTGCTGAATATATTTACAAATAGTTATATTTATTCCCTATAAAGTATCTGTAGTCTTTTTAGGTAGTTCAATTAAAAAAATTATAAATCTGACATTAGTTTGTGGACAAAAAGTACTATAATTCTGTTTGTAGTTCTCAAACTTTTATTAAATTACTCTGACTATGTCCAGAAATAGTTATATTTAGACTTTACAAAGTATGAAATATGTATATCAACTATTCATAGTCTTAATTGGTTGTTAAACTCAAAAATTATAAATCTAACATTACTCAACGGATAAAAAATACCATAACTCTGTTTGTAGTTTTCAAAATTTTATAAAATTACGTAGAATATATTTACAAATGGTCATACTTATTCCCTACAAAGTATGAAATGTGTATCTCAGCTATTTGTAGTTTTTTTTGGGTTGTTAAACTCAAAAATTACAAATTTAATATTAGCCAGGTGATAAAAAGTACCATAAAGTACCATTTCGTTTGAAATAGTGGACGGGCATAGTTTGGTTGGTAGGGGCCACCCGCCCACCCCACCTCTACTCGCATACTTTTTCCAATGGATACAGACGTTTTATATTGTTTAAATCATTCCAGGAAGAGTGTTATCCTATGAAAAAACTATGCGAACGAAGGTGGGGTGGGTGGGTGTCCCCTACCAACCAAACTATGTCTGTCCACTATTTCAAACAACTTGAACTATGCATTACATTATTTTTCACATATATCTTTCTAATTAGTCTTAAATTAATAAATGACATTAATTTAATCATAGAAAATAACGTATAATAGTGTAGTGCATAGTTCAAGTCGTTTGAAATAGTGGACGGGCATAGTTTGGTTGGTAGGGGCCGCCCGCCCACCACACCCGTGCTCACATACTTTTTCCAATGGATACAGACGTTTTATATTGTTTAAACCATTCCAGGAAGAGTGATATCCTATGAAAAAACTATGCGAACGAAGGTGGGGTGGGCGGGTGTCCCCTACCAACCAAACTATGCCCGTCCACTATTTCAAACGACTTGAACTATGCACTACACTATTATACGTTATTTTCTATGATTAAATTAATGTCATTTATTAATTTAAGACTAATTAGAAAGATATATGTGAAAAATAATGTAATGCATAGTTCAAGTCCTTTGAAATAGTGGACGGGCATAGTTTGGTTGGTAGGGGCCACCCGCCCACCCCACCTCTACTCGCATACTTTTTCCAATGGATACAGACGTTTTATATTGTTTAAATCATTCCAGGAAGAGTGTTATCCTATGAAAAAACTATGCGAACGAAGGTGGGGTGGGGTGGGTGGGTGTCCCCTACCAACCAAACTATGTCTGTCCACTATTTCAAACGACTTGAACTATGTATTACATTATTTTTCACATATATCTTTCTAATTAGTCTTAAATTAATAAATGACATTAATTTAATTATAGAAAATAACGTATAGTAGTGTAGTGCATAGTTCAAGTCGTTTGAAATAGTGAACGGGCATAGTTTGGTTGGTAGGTGCCGCCCGCCCACCCCACCTTTGCTCGCATACTTTTTCCAATGGATACAGACGTTTTATATTGTTTAAACCATTCCAGGAAGAGTGATATCCTATGAAAAAACTATGCGAACGAAGGTGGGATGGGCGGGTGGCCCCTACCAACCAAACTATGCCCGTCCACTATTTCAAACGACTTGAACTATGCACTACACTATTATACGTTATTTTCTATGATTAAATTAATGTCATTTATTAATTTAAGACTAATTAGAAAGATATATGTGAAAAATAATGTAATACATAGTTCAAGTCGTTAGCAATAGTGGACGGGCATAGTTTGGTTGGTAGGGGACACCCGCCCACCCCACCTTTGCTCGCATACTTTTTCCAATGGATACAGACGTTTTATATTGTTTAAATCATTCCAGGAAAAGTGTTATCCTATGAAAAAGCAATGCGAACGAAGGTGGGGTGGGTGGGGTGGGTGGGTGGCCCCTACCAACCAAACTATGTCTGTCCACTATTTCAAACGACTTGAACTATGCATTACATTTATTTTCACATATATCTTTCTAATTAGTCTTACATTAATAAATGACATTAATTTAATCATAGAAAATAACGTATAATAGTGTAGTGCATAGTTCAAGTCGTTTGAAATAGTGGACGGGCATAGTTTGGTTGGTAGGGGGCGCCCGCCCACCCCACCTTTGCTCGCATACTTTTTCCAATGGATACAGACGTTTTATATTGTTTAAACCATTCCAGGAAGAGTGATATCCTATGAAAAAACTATGCGAACGAAGGTGGGGTGGGCGGGTGGCCCCTACCAACCAAACTATGCCCGTCCACTATTTCAAACGACTTGAACTATGCACTACACTATTATACGTTATTTTCTATGATTAAATTAATGTCATTTATTAATTTAAGACTAATTAGAAAGATATATGTGAAAATTAATGTAATACATAGTTCAAGTCGTTTGAAATACTGGACGGGTATAGTTTGGTTGGTAGGGGCCACCCGCCCACCCCACCTTTGCTCGCATACTTTTTCCAATGGATACAGACGTTTTATATTGTTTAAACCATTCCAGGAAGAGTGATATCCTATGAAAAAACTATGCGAACGAAGGTGGGGTGGGCGGGTGGCCCCTACCAACCAAACTATTCCCGTCCACTATTTCAAACGACTTGAACTATGCACTACACGATTATACGTTATTTTCTATGATTATATTAATGTCATTTATTAATTTAAGACTAATTAGAAAGATTTATGTGAAAAATAATGTAATACATAGTTCAAGTCGTTAGCAATAGTTGACGGGCATAGTTTGGTTGGTAGGGGCCGCCCGCCCACCCCACCTTTGCTTGCATACTTTTTCCAATGGATACAGACGTTTTATATTGTTTAAATCATTCCAGGAAAAGTGTTATCCTATGAAAAAACAATGCGAACCAAGGTGGGGTGGGTGGGTGTCCCCTACCAACCAAACTATGTCTGTCCACTATTTCAAACGACTTGAACTATGCATTACATTATTTTTCACATATATCTTTCTAATTAGTCTTAAATCAATAAATGACATTAATTTAATCATAGAAAATAACGTATAATTATGTAGTGCATAGTTCAAGTCGTTTGAAATAGTGGACGGGCATAGTTTGGTTGGTAGGGGCCGCCCGCCCACCTCACCTTTGCTCGCATACTTTTTCCAATGGATACAGACGTTTTATATTGTTTAAACCATTCCAGGAAGAGTGATATCCTATGAAAAAACTATGCGAACGAAGGTGGGGTGGGCGGGTGGCCCCTACCAACCGAACTATGCCCATCCACTATTTCAAACGAGTTGAACTATGTATTACATTATTTTTCACATATATCTTTCTAATTAGTCTTAAATTAATAAATGACATTAATTTAATCATAGAAAATAACGTATAATCGTGTAGTGCATAGTTCAAGTCGTTTGAAATAGTGGACGAGCACAGTTATCCCCTACAAAGTATGAAATGTGCATCTCAACTATTCGTAGTTGTTTTGGGTTGTTAAACTCAAAAATTGCAATTTTGATATTAGCCAGGTGAAAGAAGTACCATTATTCTGTTTGTAGTTTTGAAAAATTTTTGAAAATTTCTCTAGATGTATTCACAAAGAGCCATAGTTAGACCATACAAAGTATGAAATATGTATCTTAACTGTTTGTAGCCTTTTTGAGTTGTTAAACTCAAAAAATCCAAATCTGACATTAGTCTGAGAGTAAAGAGTACCATAACTCTGTTTGTAATTTTAAAAAATATATAAAATTACGTTGAATTTATTTACAAATAGTCGTACTTAGCTCCTACAAAGTATGAAATGTATATTTTAATTATTCGTAGTCTTTTTGTCTTGTTAACTTAAAAATTACAAAGTATACATTAGTTAGGGGATAAAAAGTACCGTAACTCTGTGTGTAGCTTTCAAAATTTCATAAAATATGGCTAAATATATTTGCAAATAGTTTTATCCCGTACAAAGTATGAAATGTGTATCTGAACTATTCATAGTCTTTTTGGGTAGGGTTTGGGAGTTACCAAAATTCACTATCGAAAATATAGAATAGAAAATATCAATAGGCATTTACCTGAGCTATTATTGTTGTATATGATGATCTTGAGAAATCATCACTGATTATGTCTGTGAGTTTCCAAAATTCACTGTAAAGAATGTAGAACGTTATCTTTGAATGTTGTTCAATATGAATTATCCCATCAACTGG
Organism: Lordithon lunulatus; assembly: GCA_963942505.1. NCBI lineage: Eukaryota > Metazoa > Arthropoda > Insecta > Coleoptera > Staphylinidae > Lordithon > Lordithon lunulatus. The sequence goes on from OZ012675.1 coordinate 9,541,435, forward strand.
TGTTGACTATGATTATATTGAGACACTATTATTGATTATGTTTGTGAGTAGGTAAAATTCACAAATAAAATTATAGAAGCTTATGTTTGTGACAGTTAACTGATCTATTATTTTTAAATATGTTGATCTTGAGAAATCATCACAGATTATGTTTGTGAATTGTCAAAATTCACTATCAAAAATATAGAACCTTATCTTTGCAAATTATTCAGTAGGAATTTACCTGATACCTACAACCTACCTACTATTGTTGGATATTATTATCTTGAGAAATCTTGACTGATTTTGTTTGTTGGTAGTCAAAATTCAAAATCAAAATTATAGAACCTTATGTTTTTGAGTCATTCAATTGGCATTTATCTGATCTGTTATTGTTGAATATAATTGATTTTGAGAAATCATCACAGGTTATGTTTGTGAGTTGCCAAAATTTACTATCAAAAATATAGAACATTATCTTTGCATGTTGTTCAATAAGAATTTACCTGATGTACTATTGTTGAATATGATTATATTAAGACACCATTATTGATTATGTTTGTGAGTAGCTACAATTCATAATCAAAATTATAGAAGCTTATGTTTGTGACTCATTAAATAGGCATTTAACTGATCTATTATTTTTAAATATGTTGATCTTGAGAAATCATCACAGATTATGTTTGTGAGTTGCCAAAATTTACTATCAAAAATATAGAACCTTATATTTGCAAATTATTCAATAGGATTTTTTCTGATCTACTATTGTTGAGTATTATGATCTTGAGAAATCTTGACTGATTTTGTTTGTGAGTAGCCAAAATTCACAAACATAATTACAGAACCTTATATTTTTCAGTGATTCAATAAGCATTTATCTGATCTGTTATTGTTGAATATGATGATCTTGAGAAATCACCACTGATTATGTATGTGAGTTGTCAAAATTCACTATCAAAAATATAGAACATTATCTTTGCAAGTTGTTCAATAGAAATTCATCTGATCTGATCTTGAATATGAATAACTTGGGAAAGCATTACTGATTATATTTGTGAGTAGCCAAAATTCACAATCAAAATTATAGAAGCTTATGTTTGTGACTCATTCAATAGGCATTTACCTGATCTATTATTTTTGAATATAATGATCTTTAGAAATCATCACAGATTATGTTTGTGAGTTGCCAAAATTCACCATCGAAAATATAGAACCTTATCTTTGCAAATTGTTCAATAGGAATTTACCTGATCACTATTGTTGAATATTATGATCTTGAGAAATCTTGACTGATTTTGTTTGTGGGTAGCCAAAGTTCAAAATCAAAATTATAGAACCTTATGTTTTTGAGTCATTCAATTGGCATTTATCTGATCTGTTATTGTTGAATATGATTCATCTTGAGAAATCATCACAGATTATGTTTGTGAGTTGTCAAAATTCACTATCAAAAATATAGAACATTATCTTTGCAAGTTGTTCAATAGAAATTCATCTGATCTGTTGTTGAATATGATTATCTTAGGAAACCATTACTGATTATGTTTGTGAGTAGCCAAAATTCACAATCAAAATTATAGAAGCTTATGTTTGTGACTCATTCAATAGGCATTTACCTGATCTATTATTTTTGAAGATGTTTTTAGAAATCATCCCAGATTATGTTTGTGAGTTGCCAAAATTCACCATCAAAAATATAGAACCTTATCTTTGCAAGCTGTTCAATAGGAATTTACCTGTTCACTATTGTTGAATATTATGATCTTGAGAAATCTTGACTGATTTTGTTTGTGGGTAGCCAAAGTTCAAAATCAAAATTATAGAACCTTATGTTTTTGAGTCATTCAATTGGCATTTATCTGATCTGTTATTGTTGAATATAATTGATCTTGAGAAATCATCACAGATTATGTTTGTGAGTTGTCAAAATTCATTATCAAAAATATAGAACCTTTTCTTAGGATGTTGCTCAATAGGAATTTATTTGATTTACTATTGTTGAATATGATGATCTTGAGAAATCATTACTGAGTTTGTTTGCCAAAATTCACTGAGCAAAATGTGTCAAAAATCACATTCAAAAATATAGTAACAATTTATACCAAAATTCACTAACTCTAGTTTGATCATACATATTCAGTGATTTCCAAGGCCACTATAATTAATAGTTAAATCCATAACTATGGCCTTGGAAATCATCACTGAATATGTATGATCAAACTAGAATTAGTGAATTTTGGTATAAATTCACTAAATCTAGTTTGATAACTTCAATTATCTAACTGAATTGTAAACTAGACCATATATTCTCAAGATCAAAATTTCAGATTATAAAGTACTTGTTTTTCTAAGGTGTGGGTATGCACAGTTTAAAGTATAGTAGGACAAAAAAAACCTTTGGTGATGTTAGAAACTAACTTACGAGTTTTTTTTTTATTGTTTCTGCCGGTGCATATGTCAACAGACGTATGTATGGTGATTATTGTGCATATGTTGAAATTGAATATATTATAAGAATCTATTTCATAATCTGTGACTTATTAGATATTAAGCAAACCTATAATTTCAACCAAAACAATGCTGACTTGCGGTTGTTCACGTGTAAATCGAACCTACGCAAAAGTAATAATTCGTGGAAAGTAAATCTAGTATGTGTTATGATAATTTCGGAGGATTAGCCACCTGCAAATTTTATTACCCTACCGCACATCGAATTTAATAGCCTGTCTGTGCCTACTGCGCATGTGCGCATTTATGTATCAGCCGCTCTGATTGGCCGCCGCTGCCCGTCATATTATCCAACGTTGCCACAACACAATTTAGTCCAGCTCCAGACGCCGTCTCGAGTGCACGCGCGTTTGTTAGTTGACCCGTTAGTAAACTGTGCTATTGGTGGGGAGCCAGATCGGCGGTTGGCAGTGTTCGCGCACTATATTTTTATCCCGCGACACCAGTGACAAGTAAACAATTGCACTGCACACCTGCTATTTCCGTGCAGCCCAAAATTAACGCCCGCCTTCTCTTGTGTTTTGCAGGTAAACCAGTGATAACACGCGAATCTCACGCCACCCTTTAGAATTTACACCCGCATTCGTACACCGATTTTAGCAAGGATGTGCTCAAATGGACGGACACGCTGAGGGCCGCTTTTAATTCGCCGGATTCGTTCTAGGTAGTTTTGTGATCCAACACAAAAACGGGATTGCGCGAAAATGTCGACGCCGGTGCAGAATAACGCTGTTAAGGGAAAGACCGGAAGTAGCAGCAGCAATAGTTCCATGGTGAATACGCCGGCCAGTACGCCAGTCAGTACGATGGCGAATGGACAAGCCAATACTCAGACCAGCCCGCCACCAAATAATGCACCAAAATATGGTAAGACCTTCTATCTGTATTATATATAAGTAGTACATATCTTCAGGGATACATTGGAAGTAAAGCAATTGTCAGATTAATGTGTATGCAGTTGTTTTTATTGGTGGCTTGTTCACAGTTCAAAATTGTATGTTGACTGTCATGTTGGTCAAGGTTTTGGTCTTCTATGGCATGAACCATTACACTATTTTCAAACCAAGACTAGTATGCATTATGACTTGTACAGGCCCTAGGCTTTGTCTAATTAACACTCCCCCTCTCAGTCATTTGCGGTTTTAAGGAGGTGAGTTAATTATCATAAAAATGGACACCTGAAATCAAAATGGACCATTTATGGCAGTGTGTATATTTGTGTTCCCCATATTATAATAATAATAAGAATATAGTTTAGTTGGCCAGCATGTACTTACATAATAACAGAGCAAATGAATAAGACCAATAAAGAACATAAAATATATGATACATAGAATATAAAAAGTATTATCCGGAATTAAATCCAGTATCACATACTAACGTCTTGGGATTTTTGTGAAGTGCGCGTGCGCACACGTTAGGTTCATATTTTTAAAAAAATCCGCGCATGCTCGCCGGTGATAATCCCCAAAAAGTATTATCCGGAATTAAAACCAGTATCACATACCTAACGTCTTGGAATTATTGTGGAATGCGCGTGCGCACGTTTGATTCATATTTAAAAAAAACGCACATGCGCGCCACTGATAATCCCAAAACCATTTACGATTCAAGTTACCCATGTCGAGTAAAACATTGTCAAAATTGACACTTGTTTCAAGTTATATTAAGTATTTTCTGATGTCCTTCTAGTTTTTAATCCTACAATGTCCGAAGGTATTTCCTAAATCCGCAACAAATTGCCGCTACAAAGGTCTCATTCTGGAAATATGTTGTTTTAGGTACACTGGTGCCAAATCGCATATTCGTCGGCGGCATATCGGCCAGCACGACCGAGGGCGAGTTGCTGCAGTTGTTCAGCAACTACGGCACCGTGAAGGCGGCGAAGATTATCCAGGACAGGGCGGGCGTGTCGAAGGGCTACGGGTTCATAACTTTTGAGAGTGAAGACGATGCCAAGCGCCTCCAGCGGGAGTCGGACAACATTGTCCTGCGCGAGAGGAAGCTGAACATCGCGCCAGCCATCAAAAAACAGGTAAGGTTAGGCTAGTTGGTAGAGGCATAGTTATCCTCGTATTGAGCATTGGGGAGCGGATGAGTTCAAATCTCACTGCGTGCGTATTTTAGTACTCAATTGATCATCCTTTAAGGCGTATTGACTCCTAGGTTTTCCATGTCTCATTTGTGTTATCTAGAACCATTTTTTCCGGCGATAGGTTTGATGTCATCTGCCCTTATCTCATCTGGGGCATTGCTAGACTTCTCTTTGTATGTCTTGATCTCCAGGTTATTATTTTTGGTTTCCTGTTTGTTGGTTGTCTTGCAACATGCCCCTTCTCACTGCCGATCTTTGCTTGGTTGTTAAACTCAAAAATTACAAATCTAACATAACTTAACGGATAAAAAGTAGTTTTCAAAATTTTATAAAATTACGCAAGAATATATTTACTAATGGTCATACTATAGTATGAAATATGCATCTCAACTATTCGTAGTTGTTTTGGGTTGTTACACTCAAAAATTACAAATTTGATATTTGCCAGGTGAAAAAGTACTATAACTACTGTTGGTAGTTTTGAAAATGTTTGAAAATTTCTCTAGATGTATTCACAAAGAGCCATAGTTAGACCATACAGAGTATGAAATATGTATCTTAACTGTTTGTAGCCTTTTTGAGTTGTTAAACTCAAAAAATCCAAATCTGACATTAGTCCGAGAGTAGAGTACCATAACTCTGTTACCGGAGTGAAGATATCCCCTATGATCCCATCCTCTATACCGCGCGGCGCCGTGGGTCCGCGCGCACGGCAGATTGTTTGCGGGTCTGTACTGACCAATTGGGGTGACCAATAAAATCAAAATTTTGAGGAATTCTTTATTAATGTCTTGCCGATCATAATATATATATCTAATTTTTTTTAAATAATTTTTATAGGCGTTTTTGTATAATATATGTTGTAACGTAAATTATAATTTTTGACCATGATGCACCATGTTCCTGGATTTGAAAAAAATTGCCTAATGTTTATAACAATATGATAAAGTGAAATGGAAAGTCTGTATACCACCGATTTTGTTTTTCTATTTTATTTTTAATTTTAAACTTTTTCGCTCATATCTCGATAATCCGATTAGTCGATAAAAAAATATTGCAACATATTTTGTTTAATTTTTTTACTGATTCTAACACAAAACATATCAGTGTACCAGATGACCGAAGGAAAATGGAAAATTTTGATTCTAAGTATTTTTTTTTTCGGCGACTAACTTGTATATCATTATTATTATTTTTGACCATCATGCACCATGTTCCTGGATTTGAAAAAAATTGCCTAATGTTTATAACAATATGTTAAAGTAAAATGGAAAGTCTGTATACCACCGATTTTGTTTTTCTATTTTTTTTTTTAATTTTAAACTTTTACGCTCATATCTGGATTTTCCAATTTTAGAGGCTGAGTCCATAAAAAAATAATGCAACTTTGTTAAATTTATTTTTGGATCTTGGTTCAGAACATATCAGTGCATCAGATGGCCGAAGGAATTTGGAAAATTTTGATTCTAAGTATTTTTTTTTTCGGCGACTAACTTGTATATCATTATTATTATTTTTGACCATGATGCACCATGTTCCTGGATTTGAAAAATATTGCCTAATGTTTATAACAATATGTTAAAGTAAAATGGAAAGTCTGTATACCACCGATTTTGTTTTTCTATTTTTTTTTAAATTTTAAACTTTTACGCTCATATCTGGATATTCCAATTTTAGAGGCTGAGTCCATAAAAAAAATAATGCAACACATTTTGTTAAATTTATTTTTGGATCTTGGTTCAGAACATATCAGTGCATCAGATGGCCAAAGGAAATTTGAAAATTTTGATTCTAAGTATTTTTTTTTCGGCGACTACTTTGTATATAATTATTATTATTTTTGACCATGATGCACCATGTTCCTGGATTTGAAAAAAATTGCCTAATGTTTATAACAATATGATAAAGTAAAATGGAAAGTCTGTATACCACCGATTTCGTTTTTCTATTTTATTTTTAATTTTAAACTTTTACGCTCATATCTGGATATTCCAATTTTAGAGGCTGAGTCCATAAAAAAATAATGCAACATATTTTGTTAAATTTATTTTTGGATCTTGGTTCAGAACATATCAGTGCATCAGATGGCCGAAGGAAATTTGAAAATTTTGATTCTAAGTATTTTTTTTTCGGCGACTAACTTGTATATCATTATTATTATTTTTGACCATCATGCACCATGTTCCTGGATTTGAAAAATATGCCTAATGTTTATAACAATATGGTAAAGTAAAATGGAAAGTCTGTATACCACCGATTTCGTTTTTCTATTTTATTTTTAATTTTAAACTTTTACGCTCATATCTGGATATTCCAATTTTAGAGGCTGAGTCCATAAAAAAATAATGCAACATATTTTGTTAAATTTATTTTTGGATCTTGGTTCAGAACATATCAGTGCATCAGATGGCCGAAGGAATTTGGAAAATTTTGATTCTAAGTATTTTTTTTTTCGGCGACTAACTTGTATATCATTATTATTATTTTTGACCATCATGCACCATGTTCCTGGATTTGAAAAAAATTGCCTAATGTTTATAACAATATGATAAAGTAAAATGGAAAATCTGTATACCACCGATTTTGTTTTTCTATTTTATTTTGAATTTAAAACTTTTACGCTCATATCTGGATATTCCGATTTTAGAGGCTGAGTCCATAAAAAAATAATGCAACATATTTTGTTAAATTTATTTTTGGATCTTGGTTCAGAACATATCAGTGCATCAGATGGCCGAAGGAATTTGGAAAATTTTGATTCTAAGTATTTTTTTTTTCGGCGACTAACTTGTATATCATTATTATTATTTTTGACCATCATGCACCATGTTCCTGGATTTGAAAAAAATTGCCTAATGTTTATAACAATATGTTAAAGTAAAATGGAAAGTCTGTATACCACCGATTTTGTTTTTCTATTTTTTTTTTATTTTAAACTTTTACGCTCATATCTGGATTTTCCAATTTTAGAGGCTGAGTCCATAAAAAAATAATGCAACATATTTTGTTAAATTTATTTTTGGATCTTGGTTCAGAACATATCAGTGCATCAGATGGCCGAAGGAATTTGGAAAATTTTGATTCTAAGTATATTTTTTTTCGGCGACTAACTTGTATATCATTATTATTATTTTTGACCATGATGCACCATGTTCCTGGATTTGAAAAAAATTGCCTAATGTTTATAACAATATGATAAAGTAAAATGGAAAGTCTGTATACCACCGATTTCGTTTTTCTATTTTATTTTTAATTTTAAACTTTTACGCTCATATCTGGATATTCCAATTTTAGAGGCTGAGTCCATAAAAAAATAATGCAACACATTTTGTTAAATTTATTTTTGGATCTTGGTTCAGAACATATCAGTGCATCAGATGGCCGAAGGAAATTTGAAAATTTTGATTCTAAATATTTTTTTTTTCGGCGACTACTTTGTATATAATTATTATTATTTTTGACCATGATGCACCATGTTCCTGGATTTGAAAAAAATTGCCTAATGTTTATAACAATATGTTAAAGTAAAATGGAAAGTCTGTATACCACCGATTTTGTTTTTCTATTTTTTTTTTATTTTAAACTTTTACGCTCATATCTGGATTTTCCAATTTTAGAGGCTGAGTCCATAAAAAAATAATGCAACATATTTTGTTAAATTTATTTTTGGATCTTGGTTCAGAACATATCAGTGCATCAGATGGCCGAAGGAATTTGGAAAATTTTGATTCTAAGTATATTTTTTTTCGGCGACTAACTTGTATATCATTATTATTATTTTTGACCATGATGCACCATGTTCCTGGATTTGAAAAAAATTGCCTAATGTTTATAACAATATGATAAAGTAAAATGGAAAGTCTGTATACCACCGATTTCGTTTTTCTATTTTATTTTTAATTTTAAACTTTTACGCTCATATCTGGATATTCCAATTTTAGAGGCTGAGTCCATAAAAAAATAATGCAACACATTTTGTTAAATTTATTTTTGGATCTTGGTTCAGAACATATCAGTGCATCAGATGGCCGAAGGAAATTTGAAAATTTTGATTCTAAATATTTTTTTTTTCGGCGACTACTTTGTATATAATTATTATTATTTTTGACCATGATGCACCATGTTCCTGGATTTGAAAAAAATTGCCTAATGTTTATAACAATATGATAAAGTAAAATGGAAAGTCTGTATACCACCGATTTCGTTTTTCTATTTTATTTTTAATTTTAAACTTTTACGCTCATAACTGGATATTCCAATTTTAGAGGCTGAGTCCATAAAAAAATAATGCAACATATTTTGTTAAATTTATTTTTGGATCTTGGTTCAGAACATATCAGTGCATCAGATGGCCGAAGGAAATTTGAAAATTTTAATTCTAAGTATTTTTTTTTTCGGCGACTAACTTGTATATCATTATTATTATTTTTGACCATCATGCACCATGTTCCTGGATTTGAAAAAAATTGCCTAATGTTTATAACAATATGGTAAAGTAAAATGGAAAGTCTGTATACCACCGATTTAGTTTTTCTATTTTTTTTTTAATTTTAAACTTTTACGTATATCATTATTATTATTTTTGACCATGATGCACCATGTTCCTGGATTTGAAAAAAATTGCCTAATGTTTATAACAATATGATAAAGTAAAATGGAAAGTCTGTATACCACCGATTTCGTTTTTCTATTTTATTTTTAATTTTAAACTTTTACGCTCATATCTGGATATTCCAATTTTAGAGGCTGAGTCCATAAAAAAATAATGCAACATATTTTGTTAAATTTATTTTTGGATCTTGGTTCAGAACATATCAGTGCATCAGATGGCCGAAGGAAATTTGAAAATTTTGATTCTAAGTATTTTTTTTTCGGCGACTAACTTGTATATCATTATTATTATTTTTGACCATCATGCACCATGTTCCTGGATTTGAAAAATATGCCTAATGTTTATAACAATATGGTAAAGTAAAATGGAAAGTCTGTATACCACCGATTTCGTTTTTCTATTTTATTTTTAATTTTAAACTTTTACGCTCATATCTGGATATTCCAATTTTAGAGGCTGAGTCCATAAAAAAATAATGCAACATATTTTGTTAAATTTATTTTTGGATCTTGGTTCAGAACATATCAGTGCATCAGATGGCCGAAGGAATTTGGAAAATTTTGATTCTAAGTATTTTTTTTTTCGGCGACTAACTTGTATATCATTATTATTATTTTTGACCATCATGCACCATGTTCCTGGATTTGAAAAAAATTGCCTAATGTTTATAACAATATGATAAAGTAAAATGGAAAATCTGTATACCACCGATTTTGTTTTTCTATTTTATTTTGAATTTAAAACTTTTACGCTCATATCTGGATATTCCGATTTTAGAGGCTGAGTCCATAAAAAAATAATGCAACATATTTTGTTAAATTTATTTTTGGATCTTGGTTCAGAACATATCAGTGCATCAGATGGCCGAAGGAATTTGGAAAATTTTGATTCTAAGTATTTTTTTTTTCGGCGACTAACTTGTATATCATTATTATTATTTTTGACCATCATGCACCATGTTCCTGGATTTGAAAAAAATTGCCTAATGTTTATAACAATATGTTAAAGTAAAATGGAAAGTCTGTATACCACCGATTTTGTTTTTCTATTTTTTTTTTATTTTAAACTTTTACGCTCATATCTGGATTTTCCAATTTTAGAGGCTGAGTCCATAAAAAAATAATGCAACATATTTTGTTAAATTTATTTTTGGATCTTGGTTCAGAACATATCAGTGCATCAGATGGCCGAAGGAATTTGGAAAATTTTGATTCTAAGTATATTTTTTTTCGGCGACTAACTTGTATATCATTATTATTATTTTTGACCATGATGCACCATGTTCCTGGATTTGAAAAAAATTGCCTAATGTTTATAACAATATGATAAAGTAAAATGGAAAGTCTGTATACCACCGATTTCGTTTTTCTATTTTATTTTTAATTTTAAACTTTTACGCTCATATCTGGATATTCCAATTTTAGAGGCTGAGTCCATAAAAAAATAATGCAACACATTTTGTTAAATTTATTTTTGGATCTTGGTTCAGAACATATCAGTGCATCAGATGGCCGAAGGAAATTTGAAAATTTTGATTCTAAATATTTTTTTTTTCGGCGACTACTTTGTATATAATTATTATTATTTTTGACCATGATGCACCATGTTCCTGGATTTGAAAAAAATTGCCTAATGTTTATAACAATATGATAAAGTAAAATGGAAAGTCTGTATACCACCGATTTCGTTTTTCTATTTTATTTTTAATTTTAAACTTTTACGCTCATAACTGGATATTCCAATTTTAGAGGCTGAGTCCATAAAAAAATAATGCAACATATTTTGTTAAATTTATTTTTGGATCTTGGTTCAGAACATATCAGTGCATCAGATGGCCGAAGGAAATTTGAAAATTTTAATTCTAAGTATTTTTTTTTTCGGCGACTAACTTGTATATCATTATTATTATTTTTGACCATCATGCACCATGTTCCTGGATTTGAAAAAAATTGCCTAATGTTTATAACAATATGGTAAAGTAAAATGGAAAGTCTGTATACCACCGATTTAGTTTTTCTATTTTTTTTTTAATTTTAAACTTTTACGTATATCATTATTATTATTTTTGACCATGATGCACCATGTTCCTGGATTTGAAAAAAATTACCTAATGTTTATAACAATATGATAAAGTAAAATGGAAAATCTGTATACCACCGATTTTGTTTTTCTATTTTATTTTTAATTTAAAACTTTTACGCTCATATCTGGATATTCCGATTTTAGAGGCTGAGTCCATAAAAAAATAATGCAACATATTTTGTTAAATTTATTTTTGGATCTTGGTTCAGAACATATCAGTGCATCAGATGGCCGAAGGAATTTGGAAAATTTTGATTCTAAGTATTTTTTTTTCGGCGACTAACTTGTATATCATTATTATTATTTTTGACCATGATGCACCATGTTCCTGGATTTGAAAAAAATTGCCTAATGTTTATAACAATATGATAAAGTAAAATGGAAAGTCTGTATACCACCGATTTTGTTTTTCTATTTTATTTTTAATTTTAAACTTTTACGCTCATATCTGGATATTCCAATTTTAGAGGCTGAGTCCATAAAAAAATAATGCAACATATTTTGTTAAATTTATTTTTGGATCTTGGTTCAGAACATATCAGTGCATCAGATGGCCGAAGGAAATTTGAAAATTTTGATTCTAAGTATTTTTTTTTCGGCGACTAACTTGTATATCATTATTATTATTTTTGACCATCATGCACCATGTTCCTGGATTTGAAAAAAATTGCCTAATGTTTATAACAATATGGTAAAGTAAAATGGAAAGTCTGTATACCACCGATTTCGTTTTTCTATTTTATTTTTAATTTTAAACTTTTACGCTCATATCTGGATATTCCAATTTTAGAGGCTGAGTCCATAAAAAAATAATGCAACATATTTTGTTAAATTTATTTTTGGATCTTGGTTCAGAACATATCAGTGCATCAGATGGCCGAAGGAAATTTGAAAATTTTAATTCTAAGTATTTTTTTTTTCGGCGACTAACTTGTATATCATTATTATTATTTTTGACCATCATGCACCATGTTCCTGGATTTGAAAAAAATTGCATAATGTTTATAACAATATGGTAAAGTAAAATGGAAAGTCTGTATACCACCGATTTAGTTTTTCTATTTTTTTTTAAATTTTAAACTTACGTATATCATTATTATTATTTTTGGCCATGATGCACCATGTTCCTGGATTTGAAAAAAATTGCCTAATGTTTATAACAATATGATAAAGTAAAATGAAAAGTCTGTATACCACCGATTTTGTTTTTCTATTTTATTTTTAATTTTAAACTTTTACGCTCATATCTGGATATTCCAATTTTAGAGGATGAGTCCATAAAAAAATAATGCAACATATTTTGTTAAATTTATTTTTGGATCTTGGTTCAGAACATATCAGTGCATCAGATGGCCGAAGGAAATTTGAAAATTTTGATTCTAAGTTTTTTTTTTTCGGCGACTAACTTGTATATCATTATTATTATTTTTGACCATCATGCACCATGTTCCTGGATTTGAAAAAAATTGCCTAATGTTTATGACAATATGGTAAAGTAAAATGGAAAGTCTGTATACCACCGATTTAGTTTTTCTATTTTTTTTAAATTTTAAACTTTTACGTATATCATTATTATTATTTTTGACCATGATGCACCATGTTCCTGGATTTGAAAAAAATTGCCTAATGTTTATAACAATATGATAAAGTGAAATGGAAAGTCTGTATACCACCGATTTTGTTTTTCTATTTTATTTTTAATTTTAAACTTTTACGCTCATATCTGGATATTCCAATTTTAGAGGCTGAGATATGAGCGTAAAAGTTTAAAATTAAAAATAAAATAGAAAAACGAAATCGGTGGTATACAGACTTTCCATTTTACTTTATCATATTGTTATAAACATTAGGCAATTTTTTTCAAATCCAGGAACATGGTGCATCATGGTCAAAAATAATAATAATTATATACAAAGTAGTCGCCGAAAAAAATAATACTTAGAATCAAAATTTTCAAATTTCCTTCGGCCATCTGATGCACTGATATGTTCTGAACCAAGATCCAAAAATAAATTTAACAAAATGTGTTGCATTATTTTTTTATGGACTCAGCCTCTAAAATTGGAATATCCAGATATGAGCGTAAAAGTTTAAAATTAAAAAAAAAATAGAAAAACAAAATCGGTGGTATACAGACTTTCCATTTTACTTTAACATATTGTTATAAACATTAGGCATTTTTTTTCAAATCCAGGAACATGGTGCATGATGGTCAAAAATAATAATAATGATATACAAGTTAGTCGCCGAAAAAAAAATACTTAGAATTAAAATTTTCCATTTTCCTTCGGCCATCTGGTACACTGATATGTTTTGTGTTAGAATCAGTAAAAAAATTAAACAAAATATGTTGCAATATTTTTTTATCGACTAATCGGATTATCGAGATATGAGCGACAAAGTTTAAAATTAAAAATAAAATAGAAAAACAAAATCGGTGGTATACAGACTTTCCATTTCACTTTATCATATTGTTATAAACATTAGGCAATTTTTTTCAAATCCAGGAACATGGTGCATCATGGTCAAAAATTATAATTTACGTTACAACATATATTATACAAAAACGCCTATAAGAATTATTTAAAAAAAATTAGATATATATATTATGATCGGCAAGACATTAATAAAGAATTCCTCAAAATTTGGATTTTATTGGTCACCCCAATTGATCAGTACAGACCCGCAAACAATCTGCCGTGCGCGCGGACCCACGGCGCCGCGCGGTATAGAGGATGGGATCATAGGGGATATCTTCACTCCGGTAACTCTGTTAGTAATTTTCAAAAATTTATAAAATTACGTTGAACGACAAATAGTCGTACTTAGCTCCTACAAAGTATGAAATGTATATTTTAATTATTCGTAGTCTTTTTGTCTTGTTAACTTAAAAATTACAAAGTAGACATTAGTTAGGGGATAAAAAGTACTATAACTCTGTGTGTAGCTTTCAAAATTTTATAAAATATGGCTGAATATATTTAGAAATAGTTAGATTTATCCCGTATAAAGTATGAAATGTGTATCTCAACTATTTGTAGTCTTTTTGGGTAGGGTTTGGGAGTTACCAAAATTCACTCTCAAAAATATAGAATAGAAAATATCAATAGGCATTTACCTGAGCTATTATTGTTGTATATGATGATCTTGAGAAATTATCACTGATTATGTCTGTGAGTTGCCAAAATTCACTGTAAAGAATATAGAACGTTATCTTTGCATGTTGTTCAATAAGAATTTATCTGATTGTTTAATATGATGATATACTGTTAAATATGATGATATACTGTTAAATATGATGATTATATTGAGACACCATTATTGATTATGTTTGTGAGTAGTTAAAATTCACAATCAAAATTATAGAAGCTTATGTTTGTGACTCATTCAATAGACAGTTAAGTGATCTATTATTTTTTAATATGACGATCTTGAGAAATCATCACAGAGTATGTTTGTGAGTTGCCAAAATTCACCATCAAAAATATAGAACCTTATCTTAGCAAATTATTCAATAGGAATTTACCTGATCTACTATTATTGAATATTATGATCTTGAGAAATCTTGACTGATTTTGTTTGTGGGTAGCCAAAATTCACAATTTTCCTGTTTGTTGGTTTGGTTGTCTTGCAACATGCCCCTTCTCACTGCCGATCTTTGCTTTCCTTATTATCTTTTCATTCCTCAGCATATCTGTCCTGATGATACCCGGCTCTCTACATCAATCTTTACATATTCACTAGTCTGTTTGTACTGTGTTTTACAAGGCCAAGGTCATTAGTGACAATATTGAAATAATTCGATCTTTATAGATGTAGATTAGTTTATCAAAAGCTTCACATAATAATCTTATTCATCTGTGCTGTTTGACTGGCCTTGCATAATCTGATGGCGTGGCCAAGGTATACGCATTTATCAACATTTTCTATCGGATTGTTGTTTAGGTGAACCCATACTTACTTATCACTCATAGTTTTGATCTCACCCACGATGATTTTCAGTCCCACGCACGAATTGTCAGTCCCACGTGTCCCACGCATGAATTGTCAGTCCCACGTGTCCCACGCATGAATTGTCAGTCCACTGACTTTAGCATCAAATAACATGAAAACTAGTAACAACGTATTTTTAGATTATAACTTTAGTAGATAGAATATTATATTGCTAACGTATTAGCAGTTTAAAAAAATATGCATCGAGGGATTTTCAAAATATCTACAAATTACCGGTTAAAACATACAAAATCGCTTTTTCTTTATGAGATACTGACTTTAGCATTAAATAATATGAAAACTAGTAACAACGTATTTTTAGATTATGACTTTAGTAGATAGAATATTATATTGCTAACGTATTAGCAAAGTTTGAAAAATATGCATTGAGGGATTTTCAAAATATCTACAAATTACCGGTTAAAACATACAAAATCGCTTTTTCTTTATGAGATACTGACTTTAGCATTAAATAATATGAAAACTAGTAACAACGTATTTTTAGATTATGACTTTAGTAGATAGAATATTATATTGCTAACGTATTAGCAAAGTTTGAAAAATATGCATTGAGGGATTTTCAAAATATCTACAAATTACCGGTTAAAACATACAAAATCGCTTTATTTTATGAGATACTGAGTTTAGCATTAAATAACATGAAAACTAGTAATAACGTATTTTTAGATTATAACTTTAGTAGATAGAACATTATATTGCTAACGTATTAGCAAAGTTTGAAAGATATGCATCGAGGGATTATCAAAATATCTACAAATTACCGGTTAAAACATACAAAATCGCTTTATTTTATGAGATACTGAGTTTAGCATTAAATAACATGAAAACTAGTAACAACGTATTTTTATATTATGGTTTTAGTAGATAGAATATTATATTGCTAACGTAATAGCAAAGTTTGAAAAATATGCATTGAGGGATTTTCAAAATATCTACAAATTACCGATTAAAACATACAAAATTGCTTTTTTATGAGATATTGATTTTAGCATTAAATAACATGAAAACTAGTAACAATTTATTTTTAGATTATGACTTTAGTGGATAGAATATTATATTGCTAACGTATTAGCAAAGTTTGAAAAATATGCATCGAGGGATTTTCAAAATATCTACAAATTACCGGTTAAAACATACAAAATCGCTTTATTTTATGAGATACTGAGTTTAGCATTAAATAACATGAAAACTAGTAATAACGTATTTTTAGATTATAACTTTAGTAGATAGAACATTATATTGCTAACGTATTAGCAAAGTTTGAAAAATATGCATCGTGGGATTTTCAAAATATCTACAAATTACCGGTTAAAACATACAAAATCGCTTTTTTTTATGAGATACTGAGTTTAGCATTAAATAACATGAAAACTAGTAACAACGTATTTTTAGATTATGACTTTAGTAGATAGAATATTATATTGCTAACGTAATAGCAAAGTTTGAAAAATATGCATTGAGGGATTTTCAAAATATCTACAAATTACCGATTAAAACATACAAAATCGCTTTATTTTTATGAGATACTGACTTTAGCATTAAATAACATGAAAACTAGTAACAACGTATTTTTAGATTATGACAGTAGTGGATAGAATATTATATTGCTAACGTATTAGCAATGTTTGAAAAATATACATCGAGGGATTTTCAAAATATCTACAAATTACCGGTTAAAACATATAAAATTGCTTTATTTTTATGAGATATTGAGTTTGGCATTAAATAACATGAAAACTAGTAATAACGTATTTTTAGATTATAGCTTTAGTAGATAGAATATTATATTGCTAATCCATCGTTACGAAAAGTAATCAATAAAGTCAGCACTAAATAAAATCTGTTAAAACTCTATAGGTCTTGATGATTTGAACAAAAGGTGTGCCCAGTACAAGAAAGACGGATGCCATTTTGCCAAATGGCGTTGCGTGTTAAAGATCGGCAAGTTCACGCCTTCTTATCAAGCAATTCTGGAGAACATGTCACATGTCCCACGCATGAATTGTCAGTCCCACGTGTCCCACGCATGAATGGTCAGTCCCACGTGTCCCACGTAATTGTTAGTTTACATAGGATATTCTTCATTTCTTCCACTTCGCTCGAGATGTATGTTGTCCTCAAAGATGCTGAAGAAGGATCCGTATATACTTCCTCTCTGACCACTTTCGCGCCACTGCTGACGTATGGGTCCCTTTCTCTGCCTATAGTGCTGGCAACGGGCCCTATGGGTGGACCTACAGTTTAACGTGTATCCGAACTAGTGGAGTACGTTTAGATGAGAATATCATCTAGTTCGGAGCAGAGAAAGATGTTGAGTCCATGAAACCCCACGCTGGCCAAGCGGGTTGGGGAGTGGGGCGCGCGTGCAAACTGAAAAGTATTTCTTCTCTTCAGCGCAGTGGTCCAATGTATTACCACTGCGCTACACTGCCCCGTTCGTATATACCTAGAAAAATCTTTATTGGCATATTCTCATTTACAATACAATTCTCACTTTACAATACAATATAAACTATAGATATCCATACCGCCATTGGCCCTGTGCCCTACTTTGTCCATTTCATACCTTGGCATACTCTTCAATGCTCCCATTTATACTGATCCGCCACACACGGCCCACACTTTATTTCCTCATTCAACCACAGGTACTGGTTTACTCATTTACAATATAATTCTCACTTTACAATACAATATAAACTATAGATATCCATACCGCCATTGGCCCTGCGCCCTATTTCGTCCATTTCATACCTTGGCATACTCTTCAATGCTCCCATTTATACTGTCCCGCCACACACGGCCCACACTTTATTTCCTCATTCAACCACAGGTACTGGTTGAATGAGGAAATTCGCCTTCTCCTCACTTCCACACCGAAATCTCACAATCTTCCTTCTTTGGGTACTTTCCTAATCTCTTTTTCTTTCCCATTCCATGCACTTGGATCTTTGTATATATTTTATTATACCTGCTGGCCTACATTTTCTTTGCCTCTCTTGCGCAAAAGCTTTTCTTTCACTACCTCTAGCTGCTTTCCGCTATACTCCACTCTCGTCACCTATCTTTCCGATATGCCCACACTCTCATAGAATTTCCTCCTATTTCTCTCTCCACGCTGTCCTCCCATTTGCCACCTGGTAAAATACCTCTCTTATAATACATTCGCCTCTTCCCTCATGCACTCCCCTTTCAAACTTACACATCCTTTTCACTGCTTCTACCCTTACCATATGCTCCGCTGCTTCCTGCAGTACAATGCACGCTGGTGTTGATCTCTCCACCCCCAGTGAATGCTTCAGATTTTGTTGTGGAACCCTTTCTACTCTATCTTCCATCTTCCTGCCCCACACTTCCGTCCCATATAACAGAATACTCCTCACACATGCCTTCCAGATCATAATCTTTTCTGAAAAGAAGTTCTTGTACCGCCCCCTCCACGCTATCCACATTATATGCGTCGTGATTGTGGCTTTTCTGATTTGGGCATTTCTGTTGTTATTTTGCGCATATATGAACCCCAGATATTTGAACTCCTTCACCGATTCAATCTCACTTCCTTTCCGTTCAGTCTTCCTCCCTTCTGGCATACCATAATATTCTATACTTCCTCAATACATCATCTCGCCGCTACATCTTCTTATCACTAGTCTGAGCCTTCGTAAGGACTCGTTTAAATGTATCCCTTTTTCCTATGCTAATTGATGGAAGACGCTTTCAGGACTACTGTGATTACTTTCGGGAAGATAGGATCCCCTCGGCGAACACCACGCTGGATTTTCTTTGTAACTAGATCCTCGTCTAGATTTTTACTGGAAGCGCGCGTTATCATAAACATATTTCACGATCTCAGAGTATCGTCCATTCCCTCTTCGTTCATAGATCTTAGAACTGTCCATGTTTCTATTAAATCAAAAGCCATATGAAAGTCTACAAATAACAAGTGCAAGGGGGGTTTCTCCATTGTTAGACGCATGGTCTTGTGGTGATGCCTATGCGTCAAATATGTTGGTAAGACAAGACGGTCGATTATTATTCTTAAATAGTTTCTATAGGTGTGATAATATGCTGATAGGTCAGTAGTGTATTGTAGTTCACCTTGAAGATTATGATAACCTCTGCGTCTCTGCGTGGTAGGGATCTGCGGTTGGTTCATGCCACAGCGCCAGTTCTGCTTACCAATAGTGTCTCATTTGGCACTCTGATCCAACATCTCGCGCAATTGCATTACGTTACTATGATGTCAACCCCATTTCGATGTTGTTTGTCGTCGTTACCAGCATAATGTATGCAGGGATCAAGTAGAGTATTACATCCTGAGCCCTTCCAGCACATCTCACTAATGCTCATTATTTCCACCTTCATCCTACCCATTTCTTGTACAGTGTTGTGAATCCTTCCGTCTTCAAATGCACTCCGCACATTCCAAGTGCCCATTCTTATAGGTTTGGTCTTTTTCGTTTCGTGTTTCGTGTACTGCTCTTCTTTACATTGGACTCTGCATCCCGGTTCCATTTTAGGTAGCCATTTTTGGTTTTGTCCGTCATAATGAGGTCAAGACCAGATATGGTTCCCAGGTTCTACATTTCTGTTTGCAGACTTTTTTGTTTTATTGGTGGGTGCTTTGGTCTCGACTGCATAAATCATAATCGGTCTAACATAGCTTTAACATATGTTCACTTTTTACATGATTTTGTTTCACCATGTTACGTCTCGGAGCCTTTGACCCTCAGTTTGTAGCTCTTCTTTAGTGCGTAGTTTAGCGCTGAGGTAGTTGATGCGCATTGTTTCTTGTATGGGGCTGCCTTCGATGGAACGTTTGCAACTGATGGGGTTCTTTGACATTCTTCTGTTGGCTTCACAGCCCCGGGAGGATTCGGATTTGTTTCCCGAACTTCCTTAATCCTTGTTTTTAGAGGATCAACCTCTGTATTCCTTCTTTATTTCTTATAGATTCATGTATATTTTTGCTTTCTCTACTGTCTTGCTCAAGTCCTTCCTCTTCTGTACTTTTTCTTTCGGACCTTGTCTCTGATCTTCTTTTTACTGTTTTTGCATGGTTTCCATTCCATTCCAGTTTTATGAAGTGGCTTCTCCATTCTTACATTGGTATTTGGTCATTGTTTTTCTGCTTCATTGTTCCTTGGCTGTTGTATTTCCAAACTTCCAAATTCCGTTTTTATTGCTTTGCGTTTTTCTTTCTGGTAATTACTCAAGTTTTGTTTTTTCTCTGCTATTTTACTTTTGAGGCATTTCTTTGCGTGCATGTATTCCTCTATTGGTCCTCTACCTTCACTCTCGTTTCTTAATTCTTTTCTTACTTTTCGTTTTTGTTTTCTGTTCTCTATGTTCCTTCAATAATTTTTGTACGCCCGATGATCCTCAGAGTATCCTCTTGTTTTTTTCTCGATAATCGTTTATAGTTCCTCCATTTTGGTGTCGACATTTGTTGCAGCAAATGTTGGGGCCTCTAATACGTCTATATATCCTAGAATTCTCTCTTCCGTCCAATCATTTACGTACTTGACTTCGCTCTTATTTAGAAGTTTCGAATATTTTCCTGGGGCCGCTATAGCAAACTCTAGCGGTAGGTGGTCTGAATCTACCCTCTCTGCCACCTTAAAACTATTTGTCGCCTTCCACACCGTCTCGTTTGTCAAGATCTAGACTGCCCTCTTCCTCCTAGGTAAGTGTATTGCCCTTCGCTATCACCCTCGCAGTTTCCATTAAGGACGAATCAACCCCTATCTTTCAGAAGGCACAATAGCTGTCGCGTTTAGCATACTATCTTCGGTGGATCGACTGACCTCCTCCCCTCCATCTACTCATTACCCTTCGCATCCTATTCACGCATTGAAATCACTTCCTATTATTAATATTTTCTTCTCCCACTTTTATATGTTCCTCGACGAATTTTCTTCTATTGGTGATATTTTGGTTGTATGTCGTTACTATTCTCCATCCCTGTCAATTTTCTTTACATTATTCCTTTCCCTAGGGCTACTCTTCTGTGCATATCTTCCTCCAACTTTCGACGTAATATTGACACCTGTTAGTAAACCTCCTGAGCATTGTGTATTGGGGGATTTTTGTATTGTTTGAGGGGTTATGCCAAATAAAGGTCTTCTTTTTTCCCTAAAAACCTCCTTCTTTATTTTTCGTTGTTATTACCAAACACAGTTGTTTGGAAGTTTCTCTTGTACTTTGCTTCAACTTCTTTCTTCTACCCAGCATTCTGTTAATCCGATTATATCAAAGAATCTGATATATTCCCAGAAGTTCTAGTCTTTATTTGCTAATCCTGCTACATTCCAGAATATGATTTTAATTCCTTTTTTGGCAGCTTTACTTAATTTATTATTTTTCTTTAACTTGTGTCTCATTGCTCTGTCCTTATTATACGCATATTTCTTACTTTGTATTGCATCGTCAGTGTGAATGGCAGTAGTGGTCGTCTCGGGGTTGCTTTTAGATCTCTTGTCCTAGTTTTTTGGGTCGATATTTTTATCGAAAGCGGGAGCCGTATCCTTGTGGCTCCAGCAATACTGCTGATTGTTGACCTACGAGTTTTTTTTGTAAGCGTTTCTCAATGTATGCCCTTTCTTCATTAACAATATCTCCTATATACCTCAGTACGGCCCTTTTCTCTATTGTTAGACCATTGTCAATTTATTGTCTTTTCCCGCTTTTGTTAGACCATTGTCAATTTATTGTCCTTTTCCGGTTTTGTTTACATTACATTTCGTCTTCTTTACTTTCATTTTGTCTTCTTTACTTTCATTTTGTCTTCTTTACTTTCATTTTGTCTTCTTTACTTTCATTTTGTCTTCCCAGGTTTCCAGTGAATTGTCCTTATTTTGTGAAGTTAAACGTTTACGTTCGAAACGAGTGGTATCAGGAGTAACACCCCAGTTAAATTTACAAGTAAATTCCCCCACCACCAACATATTTTTGTACGAATGCGCACAGTAAACATAACTATCTTTATCAGCTGAAAGGCTTTTCGGCCGATCAGTGGAAATTACCCCGTATTAACCTTAACCTCACGGAGAAACTGTAAAAGCTGATTCAAGAAATTGTGCCCGCGATGGGGTACTGAGGAGCGAAGGTTCAAGTTCCCTAATGCTCAGTACACGACGGATGGCGCCTCTAACCAGACCACTGAGCTGAGCGCGCACATTCAATTATTCAAGTGCATTACCTATAATTGTGTATTGATTAATTTTCTTCAGTCCTTGCAGCCATTCAGCAGAGCTTTCGATGCATCTAGTCCACCCGCCGTTGCCGCTGGAAATCCAGCGCAGTACTTTTTCCAGCCTGGAGCAATGCCCTACTTTCAGGGGGGTGTAGCTTACTACCCCCAGCCGCCTACCGGACCTGCAGATCCTGCTTCGCAACCTCAAGCGGCTGTTTACTCTGGTATGTATAATTATATGTGTGTGTTTATATAAAGTATCGGATCATGTGATACTTTCATTCCGGTATCGATACGTTACGATATTTTATAGGGAAATATTGATATTTACGGGCGATTCGCGATTTAGATCTATAAAAGTCTATAATTATTAAAACTATGTTTTCTTTCTAGCTCCATCAGTTTATCCGCCACAATCCGCGCCACCGCAATCGGCAGCGTACCCTCCAGTGATGTTCCCTGCCCAACCAATTTACATGCCACAGCAGTACCCCATACCAATGCCGGTAAGTACCAAATATTGGTAAATGTTTCGATCATGTTTAGATAGTATGCTGCCGGAATTGGTCACAAGTACTCGACAATAATTCATAATTGTACATTCAATTAATGTTTTCGTTATTACAAAAGTTTTGTAGTAACGAAGCATTTTTATATCAAAGCACTAGGATACTTTCTATCAGTATAGGAATCGTGAACTGTCCGAAATCTGGAGTAATTTTGACAAAACATTCCGAAAATGTTCATGTGTGGTGTCAGGAATTGTATTCGCAAAGGAGTGGTTTCAAAAACCGCACCCCTGATCATTTGCTAAATTCAAGAAATTACTAAAATTTCGTTTAGGGTTCTATATCAATTTCATTGATCTTTAGGATATACTTTTTAGTTGCATTGTATATTTCTCCGAATTCTAGCAATTGCCTTTACTACGCTCCACAAAATACAGACTATTAACGATTTGAGTTCGTCCATCAATGATGAAATATCTGTTTATTAGTATTTTTAAGGCTAGTAAACTAAAATTCTATCATTTTACGAGCTCACGTCGTGAATTATCCTCATTTTGCGGAGCGAATTTGGGAGTTCATCGAATACGTTTGGAAAACGAGTGGTTTAAAGTTTATACCTCAGCCTATTTCGAATTAGGCTGTTATTTTAAGGATTCAAGTAATAGGCAATTACTAAATATATAATGTAACTAAAAAAGCTTCCTAAAAACCAACTGAATTAAAACTTGTACAGTGTTTAACTAGAGGGGTGCGATTGTCAGTGCTGCCAAACATTTCACAGAAAATGGACGTTCACGTAATAGCAGAATGTTTGCGACCTATAGTTTAACACCCTCATGCCCAAGTTTTTTTTATCGTCGCGAAAAAATGTTCCTCATATAATTGAAGATCGCTGATGTATGTATGAATGAATTTGTATTCAAATATTGGCTATCGGTATACCGTTACTTGGTACACATGCTAAAGGTATGCCCGCCTTGAGAAGTTGGGCATAGAAGCTATAAAATATTTAAAGGCATCGTTAAGCCCAATTCACACATACGCGTCGGGCGGAGGGGCGGTGTAGGCGCGAGGTGCAGGCGCGACGCCGCACAGGCGATTATGATGTCCATATGCAGTGAAGGAGTGGACATTGCACCATATGTTTACATATAGGCGGCGTGGAAGAGTTGTGTCTCTCGCCTCGCCTCGCAACCACCGTGTCTCAGGCGAAGAGGCCAATACGCGTTGCCGGCACGGCGAGAGGCACGAGGCAAATGCCCACGCCTCGTCACCTAAGGACCAATTCACACATAAGCGGCGTCGGGCGCAGGCGCGACGTTGCACAGGCGATTGTGATGTCCATATGCAGTGTAGGGGTGGACATTGCACCTTATGTTTACGTACAGGCGGCGTGGAGGAGTTATGCCTTTCGCCTCTTCGCCTACCTTGTCTTAGGCGAAGAGGCAAGGACGCGGTACCGGCGCTGCGGGAGGCACGACACTTCAAGCCCCCTCTACCACATAGGTGACGAGGGGCGGACATTTGCCTCGTGTTTCTCGCCGCGCCGGCCCCGCGTCTTCGCCTAAGACACGCTAGGCGAAGAGGCGAAAGGCATAACTCTTCCAAGCCGCCTCTACATAAACATAAGGTGCAATGTCCACCCCTTCACTGCATATGGACATCACAATCGCCTGTGCAACGTCGCGCCTGCGCCCGACGTCGCTTATGTGTGAATTGGGCCTAAGTGGGCATTGCACCATATGTTTATATAGAGGGGACGTGAAAGCATCGTGCCCCTCGCCGCGCCGGCACCGCGCCTTCGCCTCTTCACTTCCTAAGTGTGAATTGAGCCTTATATGCGTTTAAGCGGGTCTGCCTTGCGGCGGAGTTAAGCATTAGAGGGTTAAGGACGATCTATCTAGACAAGGTACAATGATATATGTTAATGTATACGATCAATACTATCTCTAGAGCACATATCTCTTCCAATAATAGATATTGGAGAAGTGTTAGTTACTTTGAAAAATAACGATACTGCTGTAATCATATTACACAATTCAGCTTCAACATTTGAAAACTTTTGTGATTGTTCTAAATTCCTCTAGTACCTTCTTGTACCTATATTGTTTTAACTGGTGTATGTTTAGTCCAGCAACTACATATCGGAGGGACTATACCCAGTCTCCCAACCCGCCTACGTGTTGCTGGACGGTCTGCAGTACTGAGGGCCCCAGATACCCCGCTCTGCCCCCTACTTAAGGTTTTTACAGAATTGTTGTTGGTGTTGTTTTTTTTTAAATTTTTGGTCCGCACGCCACCATATTTTGATTTTGCTTCCGAAAAAAAAAACATTGTTTGCATGTATCCGTTATTATAATAGTCTTCTCGTCATTGTTTTGCATGTTTTTTTTTCGATTATTTGGCCTTTTGTGTAGGCCCTAGTACTTGCTGGTTACTGGTTGACACTGTTTGTGATTGTCTTTTGTGCTTTTGCAGTACGATTACAGTTACTACGCCGCCTCCAATGGAGGAACGCAGTACGTGGTGGGGGGCCAGGGCGGGCCCCAATCTCAATTACCACCAATGCAGCGACCAAATAGTCCCCCCAGGCCCAACTGTTATGGCCAACAGATGTCATATAACACTCCCACCGACGCCGTCTACTTCAATGTGCCGATTTATGGCCCCGTCGATGGCGGCCCCATGTATGATGCCGCCGGCGTGGACATGTCCATGCCCAACGGGGGTCTCCATGAGGTAAGTCACAACTATTCTATTTAATCTTTTTATACGTGGGCGTTTTAATGGACATATAGCACATGTGTGTTATAGTGCTGGATTTAATTAGATGATTAGAATGGACACATTTTTAGAATAAGCTAGATGATGCTCTTCTCTCTCCAATAACATAAACTGTAATAGTACTAGTATTACATGACTGGTTCTGATATTTTATAAAATAAACGTCTTTGCGGAGTTTACTGTGAAAAAAAAACATGTTTTAGATCGAACTATGAACTAGACACCTGAAATAAGCTGGTACCATCAATAACTATATTCTAATAATCCATACCCCACTTGTAGTAACTTTCGCTATTTGTCAGCTTTGCAGTCCTAACTCTTCTCAATTGCCGGAAAACCATGTTACAACTGTATACGGTGTATAGCTCCCTTTACAGCGAGTATAAAGTGCTGTTGATACGAGGGTGGTCTGAAATTTTATTCGACCTCACAAAGATAACGATTTTCTTACAAATTTATTTTTATTTAACAAAAAAATCTCCTTGTGAAGTCACACTTTTCCCAGTGATGCTCCCACCTCATCACCTCGTCCAAATAGTAGTTGGCGTCGTTTGTCAGCAAAATAGTTGCTTACGTCTTCCAAGTTGGTACCATCACGTTTAAATTCATCTGCCCAAAATTTCACGGTCGTAAATGATGCAGAGTCCCCTTTGATGACTGCTCGATACTCGATTTTCTTCATCTCTCAGATCGATTCGCGATCACTCAAGCGATTTCCAAACAGTAACCGCGCATTGAGAATGCCCGGAATCAGAGTAAGCGATTATGAAAAGATGCACAGATTTCCTAGATTTTGTTGATGAATGTTGCTGTATACCTGGTGAGGTATCCATATATGCCGCCGAAATAACTTCCACTTTTAAAAGGCGGATTGAAAAAGAATCGTACGAGGTATCACCAATAACTTCGCATTCTGGCGGGACGCCTACCCGCTAAACTTTCTCACATCCCACGCTGGAGGATTGACCGACTTTAAGGCACACTAAGCTCTCCTCATGCTGACTTGGGCTTGCTCCCGGCTCGCCAGGATTGTTTGTCCCGGCCTAGTGTTCTGGTCTTGGTTTCTGGTGTTTATATTGTGTTGGGTCCGCCGTCTCCTCTGGCCCTCGTCCCCTTCTTTTCTCTATGTTGGGCATCGGAGGCGCAGTAGGCTGTCTGCCTCTTGTACTGTCTTACCCGGTTGCCACACCTCAGGCACAGGTTTCTTCTATCCTCCTTACTACACTCCTGGGCCCTGTGGCCGCCCAACCAAGCGGCTGCATCCTTGCGGTAGTTCTCTTATTGTTGCTCTGCATTGTATCATTTGTACCTTTAGCCTAGTTGCTTTTAGGTCGTCCGCCCCCTTTCTCAGCTGTTATAACTGTTATGTTCTTCGTGCCGTTCCGGGCCGGCCTAGGTTCCCCTACCCTGTAATGTTCTTAATTCTGAGTGCCGCCTTGATGGCAGTCTCAACCTCTGTTCTTGTTGTAAGTAGGTCTAGGGTTATACCTCTCTGGCCTTGGTTCCCGGCCCTTTCGCGCTGATAGCCTCGCATAGTGCGCCAACTGTGGCGCCGCTGCCCTTCACTCTAATACGTTTTCGGCTATCTCGAACCGGGCGACATTGCTATCCCCGGTGTCGGATCTCGCGAATCCTCAGGAATAAGTCCCCATACCTCTGCCCTTCGGTCGGTTTGATCAATATTATTCCTCCGTCTTTGTCTTAGGTTTTGCCGCGTTGGTGTTGGCCGTTCTCTGGGGATTTTAGTTTTGTGTTGTTCCTCCAGTTTCTTGATGATTGCTTGTACATTCGAGCCTGCGAAAATGTATTCAATGATTTCCTCGTGTCCTGGGTAGGCAGCCTCAACTATTCCCTCTGTCTCGTTTGACTCGATTACCCTTGTGCGTAAGATGCCATAATAGATGATGTCTTTCATCTTCTCCTCACTGGTGGAACCGCACACTATGTAGTTTTTACCGTTCGGTTCCCCCCAATCGGCCTTTGGAAGTGTGCCCCTCCGTGGCCATTTCGCCCACCTTCAGATTTAAACTCTCGAGTTCACCGACTAGCTGTCCGGCTTTGTTCTTCCGGCCGCGGGTCGCTGTATTCTGTGGTATTAGGCCATTAGCCTAACTGCTTCGACACTCCGGGGCCAGTTGGTTTCTTCCCTCCTCACCACCTTCACTTTCTGGAGTCGAGACCTACTCACGCTCCTCTAAAGAACATTCTGCAGTTCTTCACAACTCTGTAATGGATGGAGCAGTGACAGCATTTTAACAGTGAGATACACAAAAGTCTCAAGTGGACTAAGTGCAGCCTGCAGACGAGCTCCTAGCAACTTAATTTTAAATCAATCTCTTAATGGTAAAAGTAATATATTAATTAACTAATATTTAAGAATTAAAACATACTTGACCAGTTAATAATTTTTTCTCTTAGTATTGCTTCATTTTATCAACAAATACTACTTTCGTTAAGACTTAACTTAGCCTGCTTTAGTTTCTGTGTCATCTATATTACGGCCAAGCCGTCCGCGAAGG
Source organism: Lordithon lunulatus (assembly GCA_963942505.1). Taxonomy (NCBI): domain Eukaryota; kingdom Metazoa; phylum Arthropoda; class Insecta; order Coleoptera; family Staphylinidae; genus Lordithon; species Lordithon lunulatus. The sequence continues at coordinate 9,569,729 of OZ012675.1, forward strand.
CTATAGTGGTGACTTGCGGCTGTAGTGCCAAATGCAGGACTTCGTCAAGCGTAGTATTTCTTAACAGGGGCCAAAGTTCGGAGCCCTGAGGTACCTCTCCTCTGACTGTGTATATACTCTTTCCCATCGGTCATTCGTGTACGACTTCTTTGTCCTTGAGATAGTCTCTCACCAATCGCTGTAGTTGGCTCGGTATCCTCCTGCGCTGCAGTGCCGCCGTAATGGCCAACCAGGGCTATGTGTTAAATGCGTTGGTCACATCGAGGGTGGCCATTACGCAGTGTACTCGTCTCCAGTACCTCGTCCTCCTCCCAAGCTAGTCGTTATCCCGTCTCCAGTACCTCGTCCTCCTCCCAGCTAGTCGTTATCCCGTCCTATGTCTCTGGCAGATCTTCGTGCCTGTCGTGGTTGCACTGTCTAAAAAAGTGCTTTAACCACCGACCTGACTCTGTCAGGTACAGCGGATTCTGGTCCAGGCGGGCGAGCTCCAATCTTCTTCATGACTATTTTGTAGGCCAGGCCCCATGGGTCGGTTTCGACCTACCTACAGAGATTTTTCCAGCATTTCGTCTGGCTTCGCTCAATCGCCCGCATGTACGTCTGTCTTCGCTCGCGGTATTGGTCCTGGAGGTGTGCGGGATCTGCTCCAGCGGTCCTGCCCCCCTGCAGTTTCTTTCTGGCGTTATTGGTTTTATTTCGCGGTTGGACCACTTCAGGGCACCACCAGTACACCCTCCTCCGTCCACTTCAGGCCACCACCAGTACACCCTCCTCCTCTGTCCACTTCAGGGCACTACCAGTACATCTTCCTCCTCCGTCCACTTCAGGACACTACCAGTACACCCTCCTCCTCCGTCCACTTCAGGGCACCACCAGTACACCCTCCTCATCCGTCTACTTCAGGACACCACCAGTACACCCTCCTCCTCCGTCCACTTCAGGGCACCACCAGTACACCCTCCTCCTCCGTCCACTTCAGGGCACCACCAGTACACCCTCCTCCTCCGTCCATTTCAGGGCACCACCAGCATACCCTCCTCCTCTCCACTGGTGGCGTCTCTTTTTGGGTACGGCTGTCTCGCAGGCTAGTACGAGTCTTCTCTCGAGTTCCTGCGCCATCTGTGCAGCATCCGTTTCCTGCAGGTCCAGTGCCGTGTCCTCGTAAGCCTGTCTCAATGTGTTGGATTATATGGCGGTTGGGGGTGTTTTGTCCTGTTGCTGGGGGTGGTGCTGAGCGACTCTGCCAGGTCTTATGCAGTATGTAATGTAGTGATGGACATTCAGCGTTTCTTCCCCCAGCACTCGCCATTCATGCACCCGCCTCGCTAGTCGCGTTGACGCAAGCGTGTCGTCAATATTGCACGCCGGAGCATGGCGCCCCGCCGGCATTGCAGACTGCGAGGTCAAGTGCGGTTGCTAGCTCCATAACGTAATTATATCCCCCCTCCGTTCGTCCGTCCGTCGCAGAGGCGAGCAGCAGTTGGTCGGCTGCCCTACCTCTGCCGACGTTTGCTTGCGTTATATCCAATTGCGTCGCTATTTGGGGGCGGGGAGTCCTCCTCTGTTGTCTGGCCGCGCCCACCGCACCTCGCTTTGTGGGCAGTGGGGGCTGTCTGCGGCGTGTCCCTCTTCTTTACAAATGACGCAGTGGGGTCAAAGTCGCTTGCACACCCGGGATTGGTGCCCTTCTCTACATCTCGGACACATCTTCCGCCAATCAGTACAAGGGTCTGCGCGGTGGCCATCTCTCCAGCAGCGGCTACAGCCAGCGGAGGCTGCCCGCGGCGCGCCCGTCTTCTTTACAGATGGCGCAGTAGGGTGATTGTCGCTTGCACGCCCGGACTTGGTGCCCTTCTTCTCTACATCTCGGACACGTCTTCCGCCTATCTGGTCCAGTACAAGTGTCTGCGCGGGCCGCCCTGCACTGCACGAGTCCAACCCGTATCGAGATAGGCGCTACTACAACGCCTATCTCCGCTGTGGAGACGGTGATTGCCTTCGCGCCATTCCTAGCCGGCCTAGGTGTGCCTAGGCCCTCCACTTCCTCCCTGGTGGTCAGGAAGTCAAGTTGGCGGAGCGGATGGAAATCACACACATCCGGACAGAATGGACGCGTATTGGTTCGGCGTCGCCGCCTTAATTGCATCCTCGTGGCCAGGAGGTCTAGGCCATGTATGTGGATCACCAACCACCACCAACTCCAGTTCTTTTAACCCTGGCTTGGGCCCCCTGCGCGTTGTTGTTTATTTCGGTGCATAGCTCATCCACTCTCTCTACATTTCTCCGAACTCTGATTCGGAGGTGGCCGTTGTTTGTTTCGTCCATGCGGGCCACATTGTTGCTAATATAATATCGCAGACCCTCCGAACCAGGTCGGCGTACGTTTACGGGAGCGACGAGGATTGTCTCCTCCTTCTTTGCTCTTTTGGCAGGTTGGATGGGTCTTTCCCTCCGCTCATCTGTCTTGCTTGTTTCTTCCCATTCTCTAATGGTCATGTTGGTCTCTGATCGTTGGTAGCTCATCTGTCTGGGTTGTTTCTTCCTATTTTCTAATGGTCGCGGTTAGATTGGTCTATGATAGCTATTCTAGGATCTTTTGGGCATCTGCTGGGGCTATTTTGGACAATTCTGCCCGGATGTGTGTAGTTTCAGTCCACTCCGCGACCTCTCTGATATGACCAACTCCTTTGTATATGGATCTACTGGCCGTGTCTATATTTTTTGTGTCACACATTATATAGTGTGTACGTTTACGGGAGCGACGATGATTGTCTCCTCCTTCTTTGCTTTTTTGGCAGGTTGGATGGGTGTTTCCCTCCGCTCATCCGCCTTGGTTGTTTCTTACCAGTCTCTAATGGTCGCGGTCATGTTGGTTTCTGATCGTTGGTAGCTCATCTGTCTTGGTTGTTTCTTCCCATTCTCTAATGGTCGCGGTTATGTTGGTCTCTGATAGCTGGTATTCTAGGATCTTTCGGGCATCTGCTGGAGGTATTTTGGACAATTCTGCCCGGATGTGTGTAGTTTCAGTCCACTCCGCGACCTCTCTGATTTGACCAACTCCCTGGTATATGGATCTCCTGGCCGTGTATATACTTGTAGTGTCACACATTATATATGTGTGTCGTCCAACTAGTCTTACTGTGCAATCCTGCACAGTTTTTTTTATTTCCGTAGTACAGACTAACGCGGCTATTCCTCCATTTGGTATGTCCTTGCCTACGAGCTCTTCCCTTCTGCTATTGCCCTGAAATTCCCCGTTCATGAGCCGTACTACTACTGATACTGGATTTTCGGCTAGGGTTTCACGTCTTTCCGCTTCATTTACACATTTGTACATTTGTGAAGGTTTCTTCTAGCCAGTCCCTTTTTATGATTTTCTCGGCCTCCTCGTGCTTGTTGTCATGGTTGAATGCGTTTCTTATCCTGATTGACCTTTCGTTATTGGTTCCTCTTTGTTTTCTGTGGGGCTACTTCGTATTGTGTTCATGTGGTCGCTTAGTCTCCCTATCATATCTTCCAGTTCACAGTGCGTGACCTCGATCTCCCTGTCGGCTCTTTGTTTGTCTTCCTTAAGTGTTTGTTGGATGTGGCCTTTCAGGGCTTCTGTCTCATGGTTTCGATGGCTTTCCGAAAGGCCATCCGAGGTGGTATCAATTGTTTCCAGTAACTTAACGAAAATTGATTTAAGAACCTGGACGTCCGCCCTTGTTTCGTTGGAAATGTTCCGTTCAGTGGTTGCAGCCGTGTCCTTTAGCCTCAGGACCGTCTCTTTGGTGTCAACTAGTTCCTTCAGCACGTTACTCTGCTCTTTCTCGGCCTCCTCGTACTTGTTGTCATGGTTAAAAGCGTTTCTTATCCTGATTACTCTTTCGTTGTTTGTTTCTCTAGCCCCAATTCGTGTTGTGTTCATGTGGTCGCTTAGTCTCCGTTTCATGTCTTCCAGTTGTCGGCGCACGACCTCAATCTCCATATCGGCTGTTTGTTTGTCTTCTTTAAGTGTTTGGATTTGGCCATTCAGGGCTTCTGTCTAATGGTTTTGATGGCTTTCTGAGTATCAATTGTAAGTAACCAGTAACTTAACGAAAATTGATCTATGAACTCGGGCGTCCACCTTTGTTTCCTTGGATATGTTCCGTTCAGTGGCTGGAGCCGTGTCCGTAAGGCCGTCCGCACAGGAGGCAACTGTTTAATGACTAGAGTTGCAAACCAGTTGCATGTGCAATTGGTTTATGACCTTGTGTAGGGGAATATGGGACTGAAACTTGACTGATTTCAAATCAGTTTACAACTGGTTGCGTGTGATTAGAATCCCCAGTCACAAAAAATTTGCGTTGCATGATTGCACTTGTGTTCACCAAAACGGAATGAGTGATTAAAGAATGAACACTATTTTTATTGGAGAATTAGAAAAGCATGAAGTTATGTATAATTATAAACTTCCGCAATACTCAAGAAGAGGCATAACGGAGAAAATATTCCACACATTATCTCGTATTTGTGTCTATCTTCATGATGGAAGGAGATATTCTCAACAATTCCAGATAATAAATCATTGGACATTCTATAGAATGTAACAAACTTGCTATATGTTTCATTCAATTGTTCTGTTGCTATAAACAATTTAAATTTAATATATCTCTACGTATACGGATAACAACATTATTATTTTTTCTGCTTTTCTTTTCTTACTTTACGTTACTTCTACTTGTGGCTAATATATGTCCAAAAAATGCTTTGGGATTTCAAATTTGTGGAGCGCTCTGATGCAACTGATCCAGAATCAGTCGCGCTCGTGTGCGGTGTGAGGTTTCATTTTGATTGCAAACTGGTTGTGTGAGTGACTAGTTTGAAACTAGTTTGCAATTCGGGTTACAAAACAGTTGCCTCGTGTGCGGATGGCCTTAGCCTCAGGACCGTCTCTTTGGCGTCTCATCAGTTTCTTCAGCACGTTACTCTGCTCTTCGTCCTTTTTTTGGACGCATGCCCCATTGCAAGTGCCTGGTCGGTCATCCGGCGGCGAGAAAGCCTTTCTTTTATGACATTCTGTGTCGGTGTCGGGTTCATTCGCCTTTTCCATGAGCCCGTCAATCATGGATACGCTGCTGTTATTCCGCCTCCTGTCGTATCTTATAGGGGTCCCTGGGGTAATGCCATGTTCTGAGGAAGGGTTTGTTTGTTCTTCCTCCGGTTTTTTCCTCCCGACCATCAACAAACGACCACCAAAACCAAAACCGGGAAGAGGTTTCGGTGGTCGTTTGTTGACGGTCGGGAGGCACCCACTCCGGAGCCTTCCCCGACCGGCCCTGGGGGATCCGCCCCCCCTTTTTTCCCTTTTTTTCCCTGAAAGGTCCCACTGCACTGCGGCCACGGTTGGCCTATTATGCTCCCCCATAACTATTCTTCATTCATGAGCTCTATGTCTTCAATGAAGTCCAGAAGTCTCGTGAATGGGCGAGCTTGGATCTCTTTTTGGCTCATTCGCGTTGATCCAAAAAAGCTTTTTCCTGCCTGAGTTGAATGCCTCGCAGCTAGTTATTACATGTAGTGGGGTTTCTTCTTCTTTCCCACAGCCTCTGCACGTTGGTGATTTGTCTATCCCCATTCTGTGCAGGTGTTTATTCAATGTGCAGTGTCCCGTTAAGAGTCCCACGATTTTTCTTAATTGGTTCCTATTTAGTTTTAGGATTTCTTCCGTACTGGGAGCCTTAATAAACCTCTTCGAGTGTTTCATTCCAGTTTGGGCTTCCCAGTATCGGCTGTGGCGGTTTCTTTGATGCTTTCTCAAGCTATTCCTTGCAGTTCTATATGGTATCCCGCAGGTTGGTTCAGGCCCAATGAATTTTAATTCGCTAGCCTCTTTTGCCAATTTGTCCGCTTTTTCGTTGCCTTTGATTCCCTGATGTGCCAGTGCCCACACAAGTGTTACTTTGTTTCGGGCTCCCAGTATCACCAGGTCTTCAATGCATTCTATGTCAATTCTGGAGTTATTCACGCTGGCGTCAAGGGCTCTCAGCACTGCTTGACTGTCTGTCACAATATTGATTTCCTTACTATAGTTTTTTTCAATAGAATTTTAACGCAGCGATAATTTCTGCTTGGAACACGGAGTTATGCTCGCCAAACTGGAGTCTTGTGCCTTCTGCTGAGTTGTTCTCATACACTCCTATTCCTGTTCCTTTGGAGGATTTAGATCCATCGTTAAACCAGATTGATCCTTTGAGTTTTTGCATATAGCCTTTTTTCCCATTCTGCCCTATCTGGTATTACTACTTTGCAAGGTTTCGTCATGTGGAGTGTATTCATTGTCCTGTCGGAACGCATTCTTAGAATGTACTCTTCGGATTTCCTTAACGCTACATGGTTGTGGTCTATGGATGAGTCGTATGACTTCCCCATGGCGTTAGTTCTGTAGATTGCCTCTGTCTCCACTTTGATGTGAAGTGGAGGCAGGTCCAATATAACCTCCATTGCGGCGGTGGGGGTTGTTGTCATTGCCCCTGTTATTCCTAGACATGCGCCCCTTGCGTCTTAACTTAAATAATTTTTTAATCAATCATTTAATCATGTTTTGGTTTGATTTCTGGGTAAATCGCCAACCTCATCCGTTGTCAAGCTAGGCCGTCCTCTTAGATCTGTCCTGTACGGCACGGGACAACACTGTGAACGGAGAAAACATCTAATTTTGTTTGTGATCATGCGCCTCCGATCCGCGCACGCCGCCCAAAATGTGCCGCAGGCAGTGTGCGCGGCTCGGCGACGTCCATCCCCTTCGTTCAGCCATCAGGATCGGCGGGGCCCTGCCACGCCGGGGTGATGTTTGTTCGGCGGTCGGTCAAGTGATCGAGAGGCTACCGTCGTAGCAGACTAGCCGGGGTGCAGGAATGACATGAAATGTCATTTTGTGAGCGTTCTATGTTTTTTTTTATTTGTTGTTCGGACATTTTGTGATAGTGTATTGACACACCTGGTTTAGCCCGTTTGCTTTATAGACTCCTGAGCACACATGCAGGTAATTTTTGTATAACTTGATTTCCAGTGTCTTACTTCTTGTTTGCGGTTAAGGCACACTATGTCTATGTTTTTTTGAACTCTTCTACAACATCTTCCGGCTTGTTCGCTAGCCCCCGTACATTATAGGTATGCGTACTCATAGTCATTTATCCGTCTTTGGTCCGGTTCTACAATTGACATTTAACCGGAGAATAAGGCTATTCGTCGAATACGTTTGAGATATTAACGCCAATATGTCAAACTTATTCCACGAATAGTCTTATTCTCCAGTTAAATGTCAATTGTAGAATCGGCCCTTAGCCTCAATGTTTCGAGGCTTTATGTTTAGCAAGTTTTGTGGTTCATTCAATTATTCTGTTGCTATAAACAATCTAAATTTAATATATCTCTACGTATACGGGTAACAACATTATTATTTTTTGCTGCTTTTCTCTTCTTACTTTACGGTACTACTACTTGTGGCTAACATTTGTCCGAAAAATGCTTTGGGACTTCAAATTTGTGGAGCGCTCTGATGCAACTGATCCAGAATCAGTCGCGCTCATGTGCGGTGTGAAGTTTCATTTTGATTGCAAACTGGTTGTGTGAGTGACTAGTTTGAAACTAGTTTGCAACTCGGGTTACAAAACAGTTGCCTCGTGTGCGGATGGCCTTAGCCTCAGGACCGTCTCTTTGGCGTCTCATCAGTTCCTTCAGCACGTTACTCTGCTCTTCGTGGTTCGTCCTTCTTTTGGATGCACGCCCCATTGCAAGTACCTGGTTGGTCATCCGGCGGCGAGGAAGCTTTTCTTTTATGATATTCTTCCTCTGCGTCAGTGTCGGGTTAATTCGCCTTTTCCATGAGCCCGTCAATCATGGATACGCTGCTGTTATTCCGCCTCCTGTCGCCTCTTATGGGGGGTCCTTGGGGTAATGCCATGCCCTGAAAACGGGTTTGTTTGTTCGTCCTACGATTCCTCTTCCCGATTTTCATTTTGGTGGTCGTTTGTTTACAGTCAATAGATATCCACTCCAATGTCTTCCTCGACCAGCACTGGGGGATCCCCCCCCCCCCCCCCCCCCCCCCCCTGTGCCGTAAATTTTGTTGTTGTTCATATCACATCATGTTTTGGTTTGATTTCTGTATATCGCCAACCACATCCGTTGTCAAGCTAGGTCGTCGTCTTAGGCCCAATTCACACATAAGCGGCGTCGGCCGCAGACTCGGTGTAGGCAAGGTACCGGCGCGACGTTGCACAGACGATTGTGATGTCCATATGCATTGAAGGGGTGGACCTTATGTTTACATAGAGGCGGCGTGGAAGAGTTATGCCTTTCGCCTCTTCGCCTACCGTATCTTCGGCAAAGATGCGAAGACGCGTTACCGGCGCTGCGAGAGGCACGACGCTTCAAGCCTCCTCTATATATACATGTGGTGCAATGCCCACTTAGGTGAGGAGGCGCGGGCATTTGCCTCGTACCTCTCACCGCGCCGGCACCGCGTCTTCGCCTAAGACACGGTAGGCGAGGGCCTAGGCCTTAAGCCCAATTCACACATAAGCCGCTACGGGCGCAGGCGCGTCGTTGCACAGGCGATTGTTATGTCCATATGTAGTGAAGGGGTGGACATTGCACCTTATGTTTACATAGAGGCGGCTTGGAAGAGGAGTTATGCCTCTCGCTTCTTCGCCTACCGTGTCGAAGGCGAAGAGCCTCTATATAAACATGTGGTGCAATGACAGGGCCAAAATAACAAAACATTTCATTCCTGCCCCCCGGCTGGTCTGCTAGGGCGGTGGCCTCTAGCTAAGTCACTTGAACGAACAAACATCATCCCGGCGTGGCGAGGGTCCTGCCGATCCTGATGGCTGAACGAAAGGGATGGACGTCGCCGAGCTGCGCACACTGCCTGCGACACAGATTGGGCGACGTGCGTGGAATGGAGGGGCATGATTAAGTTTTCTCTGTTCACAGTGTTGTCTCGTGCCGTACAGGAGAGATCTAAGGCCTAATTCACGCATAAGCAGTGTCGGGCGCAGGCGCGGTGTAGGCGAGGCGCAGGCGCGATGTTGCACAGACGATTATGATGTCCATATGCAGTGATGGGGTGGACATTGCACCTTATGTTTGCATAGAGGCGGCGTGGAATAGTTTCGCCTCTTCGCCTACCGTGTCTCTGGCGAAGAGGCGAAGGCGCGGTTCCGGCGCGGCGAGAGGCTCGAAGGAAATGTCCGCGCCTCCTCAACTAAGTGTGTCTGTTTGGCTACTATTAGTGACTAGTAGTCACACATGTTGACGTCACGCTCATACTGATAGTAGAGAGTGACGTCAGCATGTGTTACTAGTAGTAGCCAAACGGACAGGGCCTTTGTGATTTTTGTGAGCGTTTTATGTTTTTTGTTATTTTTTGTGTGAAATTTTGTGAGAGGATAGTGTATTGACACACCTAGTTTCGCCCGTTGTGCTTTATCGACTCCTGACTACACATGCAGGCAATTTTGTATAACTTGATTTCCGGTGTCTTACTTTTTGGTTGCTGTAAAGCACATTATGTCTATTCTTTTTTTTTGATACTTCTACAACTTCTTCAAGCTTCTTCGTTAGCCCTCGTACATTATACGTATCCGTACTCATAGTCATTTATCCGTCTTATCCTCCATGTTTCGAGGCTTTATGTTTAGCAAGTTTTGGGTTTCCGAGTGCCGAGGAGCTGGCCCGGCGCCTTGCCTCACTACAGCTCCTAAAATCCTTGCGGGTGAACTCGCCGCTAGTATAATATCGGGTGCTAATTATACACAATGATTTGTTTACTAACCCAAACTTGAATTAAAAAAGGCTTTACACGGCAATGTAATTGGTGCAGGTGTAGGGGGAGAGGAGTTGTCCTGGGATAATCCTCGATTTGAGTTCGATCGAATGTTGGTATTTCGGATTTCTAGTGTGTTTTATAACGAAACTATTAATTGCATGTACACTAATCAAGAATTGTAATCAAGTAATCTGGTGCGATTATTATAGCACTCGGACTACACGGTTTGAAATGTGTGGTGTCATTAATCGCACCCATGGGGTTCCTTATGTCGTCCGGTGGTCTTAACCCTCTGACGGCGGTGGTCTTAACCCTCTGACGGCGGTGGTCTTAACCCTCTGACGGCGGTGGTCTTAACCCTCTGACGGCGGTGGTCTTAACCCTCTGACGGCGGTGGTCTTAACCCTCTGACGGCGGTGGTCTTAACCCTCTGACGGCGGTGGTCTTAACCCTCTGACGGCGGTGGTCTTAACCCTCTGACGGCGGTGGTCTTAACCCTTCGACGGCGGTGGTCTTAACCCTCCGACGGCGGTGGTCTTAACCCTCTGACGGCGGTGGTCTTAACCCTCTGACGGCGGTGGTCTTAACCCTCTGACGGCGGTGGTCTTAACCCTCTGACGGCGGTGGTTTTAACCCTCTGACGGCGGTGGTCTTAACCCTCTGACGGCGGTGGGCTTAACCCTCTGACGGCGGTGGTCTTAACCCTCTGACGGCGGTGGTCTTAACCCTCTCACGGCGGTGGTCTTAACCCTCTCACGGCGGTGGTCTTAACCCTCTGACGGCGGTGGTCTTAACCCTCTGGCGGCGGTGGCGTTATATTAATATATAAATGCATACAACAGTACCTAATCCATTATTCAACAGGGCATGCACTTTTTCAACAGTAAACTCTGACGAGGCGTTTATTTGATATTTTAGCTAGTAACCAATTATTTGTAGTGGACGACGTTTTAGTCTATAAATTATTGCTGGGCGGTAATTTTCAACTGTTTCGGTAGGCATAGTTAAGTCATTAGTGTCATCAGCGATCAGAGTAAAAGAAATTGGACATATAATTATTTGTATTTGGTTTTTTCATTTGTGATATTCATGATTGTGTTTTGCTAATTGTGCGCATTGAATTCAGGAATACTCAGTTGAAGACCGGTGCGCATCAGAAACTAATTCCCCAGCTCCAAATCAAATGTGCTCCGTCAAGCTCCTCAAGGATGCTGCTCTAGGGCATCCGCTAAAGCCGCCGGACGTGTTCGAGCGCCAGTCGAGCACGCCGGTGGTGTCGCTTCTCTCGATCGACCAGCATCAGGAGAAAGACCTGATGTCAATGCAGAGCGGCCGGCGACGCAAGTCGCCGCCGACCGTTCCCGCGCGGGCCGATAGCACAACGTCGTCACCTCATCAGTTCATGTCGAACGGGGCGTTCCACAGCAACTTCAGCTACGCGGGGGCATACGGCACGCCCCAGCCGCCGCCGGCCAACTATAGTCATACCTACAACCATTCCGCACCATCACACCCCATCCCGCAGACGAACGGTTTCGATAGGTCGAGTTGGAGCGTGAGAAGGTTGCCGCGGCCCGGCAACGACCGCCCCGACTCAAACTCGTCCGCTAGCGCCGTGGACGAGAACCGCAACGAGGAGAAGTTTTTTGTGAACGACCTCCCAGGCAGCCCAACCATCCCGCCGGCCAACTATCGGCAGATGCCCAGTCGGAGTTTTCATAGCAACGTAAGATTCAGCAGCAGTGGCGGCTTTGATAATAGTCGCAGGCGGGGCGGATTTCGATCGGCTCGAGATTTTAGCTTTAATCGGGCGACCGACGCCCCACATCCTTTTCCCCCTATCCATACCTTTCTTAATAAACCCATCCCCTCAACCCCTTCACAGATCCATACCGGTAACCAGCACTTCGTACCCCCGTCTAGACGGACCCGGAACAGAACGGTCCGACGCAATGGGTCCACCACTCTAAGCGAGATCGGGGCTGGAGACGCACCCCTGCCCAGTGCCGACGTTTCTGAGGCTTGTAACAAGTTGGACAGCCTCAAATTGTGATTGCCCCACAACTTTGTGAATATAATAAAAACAACCTTCACCACTTCAGTTCTTGTCAAAGCGTCGCAACTAATAAGCAACAAAATATTTAATTTAATTATTTTCCGGACCTTATTTTAATTGCTATCACTATGACTTTGAAAAGGATTGGACTAGTGACGGGTTTAGCGAAAAAGACTGTGAATATCTTGGTACAAGAAAGATTATTATAAAAAAAATATTTATAAAAAAAAGAAATACTTAAGAAGAGGGGTTATTATATAAATAAATAATATATTTATTGTAAATTTAAAGTATTATTTAAAAGTAAGATTCGTTTTTTTTTTGTTCGTTTTGTTCTCAGCTTGTAAATATACTGAACGCAATATTATTTAAATGAATGACAATATTTAATGTTATAATATAACAAAGCGTAAGTGAGATGCCATTTTTCGATGATTTCGATGACTAAATTCTAGTTTACATTTAGCATTTAAGACTTACCTCCTAAGAAGTATATATTATTATATTGAGAATATTTAAAAAATATTGTATTGTTATTTAATGTTTAAGACAATATTTTTACCTGATGTATAAAAAAAAAGAACACAACATTACTAGTAAATGTTGGATGATAAATTGAATGCGCTGGCGCTCGCTCCGGCATCACGTAATCGTCCAACAACTATGACTTAGATGACCGAACTCTTTCATTTCGTTTTTCGTTCTTTTCTTTTCGTTCACTATCCGTTTCACACGAGAAAATGATATTGTTAACAGTCTTAACGAGATGACTTTAAAAGTGAGATTTTTTGCTCAGAGCTGCCATTATATATTTATAATTGATGTTTATATATAATCTGAGTAGGTATTTTTGTATTGTTGTTAGTTATTATTACCTTTTTTTGATTATTATTTTTTGTTTGTTTTGTAAATGGCGACGTAACAAAAAAAAACAGGTAATATCTAGGCGAGGCGGGATTTTGTTTCGGATTTTCTTTTTCGCGCGTACATTACTAACTGATTACCTGACGTTTAAAAAAACAAAGAACGTTTCGTAGTTTCTTACCACGTGATGGACGTTTTTTCGATTTTTAGGCTGTGACAGTTGTTTACAAGTTGTTGAAATTTATAATATATAAACGTTGATAAAAAATAAGCACTCAAATCAAAAAAATGTTTTCGCGAGGGGGCTGTGTGTGGGTCTCTGTGATGCATGTCCAGAACATCACTACGAATATGTACATTTCAAGGATCACTATTTTTTATATGCCGAAACATCACAAATGTATCATCACAATCAGTCATATGACATCAGTTTTGTTTACCATATTTCTTATTTCGTTTTTTTTTTTAAATATTTTATATTGATAAAACATTTAAACATAAATACTTGAAACAGTAACTTTAAACAAATTGTAACATTTCAAATAAATATTTTTTAAATATTGGCTAAAATTTTAACTTAAAAAATAAACTTTAATAGGAAATATATTCTTTTTTTGCCAATATAAAATGTCTGCTCTTAACTGTTGTGAATATTACAAAATTACTTATTAATAACAAGATATGTTATAAACTTTTTTTTTATTAAAATAAAATTCATTACAGACAAAAGACATTTATATTTCAAATACATCTCTAAAAAACTTACTTTGGTAAAAAATTAAATAGACAAACTTTTATAAATTTATTTTTATAAAATAAAATTCGTTACAGACAAAAGACATTCATATTTCAAAAATATCTCTAAAATAACTTACTTTGGTAAAAATTTAAATAGACTTTTGAAATTGGCATTTATCTAGAACTTGTGCATTGATTCTTAAAAAAAAGACAAATTCAAAATCAAAAATATTCGAAAACTTTTTTTTTTATAATGAATTGGCAAAAGACATTTATTAACATTAATATTTTAAATATTTACTTAAAAAAAACTTTAAAATAAAAAACACTTAACTGGAAATGTACCACCAAGTTTGATGGATTTTATGGGAAATGCCATTTCAAAATAAAATATAATGTTTCAAAATAAGAAATAATGTTCCATATTAAGAAATAATATTTCATAATAAGACTACTGTTTTGAACAAAATTTTTTCAACATCGAACTGACTAATACAAAGACATTTTGGCAAATGCATCATACAATTCACACACTCCCTTAGCGCCCCCACGCAATTTGTTTTTATATAGAAAAGAGCAAATTGTTGACAGGTTTCCGAAAGCCTAACGTTTTCATACCGACGAATTATTCACACACACAACTCAAGCAGATGAAAAAAAAACGCAATTCTCTCAATTGTCAATTTTCTACGTTTAAAAAAGAAAATAGGTTTATGCATATAAAAGAAGAGAGAGTTATAAGTTCCAAAGATAATTTAGATGTTACATTTATTTTTAGATGATAACGAACATATAGTTATTTATTAAATTTACTTATAAAAAAAGGTAGTTGTAGTCACATTAGTTTTTAAGAAAGTATTATATAGTATCAGCGGCCGGGCTGGGTGATGGAAGGGCGGATCAATCCATTCCACCACTTAGCTCCGAACTAGTTTTAGTCCAAATAAATAAAATGCGTAATTTATAAAAAACAAAAACAAACAAGAGCAATATAAAATAAATAAGTCAATTTGGTTTGTAAATAGAGAAAATGCGATGGACATTTTTCTGTTCCGAACGAGATCAAAACCAGAATGCTCTAAAAACGGTTGTGCATATTAAAATAATATATAAACAAAAAAAAACCTAGTTAGTAATCTAGGATTAACGTAGACTAACATAGCGGAAGGGTGTTCAACTCTAAAAACAAAATTCACAAATCGGGACAAAACAAAAATATTTCGTGTCAAAAAAAAATCGTATATGCCTTTCCGTGGAACGCCCTTTTGTAATATCGATTTAGTTTTTAATATACTGTAAAAATGTAATAAATAAGTGAGCGCTATTATAAAAACGATAAGCCAAATTTTTTGTGATAGCGGAAACAAACGACGGACGCGATTCAGTTGGTTTACGGTTGTATGTGCGTGTGTTCAATGCGGAAGAGAAAACACTAAAACACAAAAAAATACATTTAAATACTTCATAGAGTTTAGAATTACAAATTGCAATATTTTAGACTTGTAATGAAACTAATTCTTAAGGATATATTTAAAATGAAAACACAAAAAAAAAATGTGAACAGTGAGAA
Organism: Lordithon lunulatus; assembly: GCA_963942505.1. Classification (NCBI taxonomy): domain Eukaryota; kingdom Metazoa; phylum Arthropoda; class Insecta; order Coleoptera; family Staphylinidae; genus Lordithon; species Lordithon lunulatus. Next base: position 9,584,756 of record OZ012675.1, read on the forward strand.
AGTATTTATTAAACTAATAATTGATAAGGCTATATATTGTACAAACTATCTCAGATCATAAGTAAATATGATTAAAACCTATATGTTTGTTTTATTAACTAATTTATTGTAGATATTTGAAGATTTAAGGTAAGTTGTGTTTTGAATGCATCCACTGAATACTGGATTCAATTTGGTCTTGGTGAACTGGAGATATAGGTATGTGTTATTTTAAATTTTAATATGCTCAACCGACAGTATGACTTCAGAAAAGGAATATCTACCACCGACGCGATCCTGGCGGTCCGTAGTTGGTGATTGAGAGACCAGCACGGAGAAAGAGGAAGGACTGCATGATCCCCAGTATTTTTATTTAGCAACAAGGTACCAATTTTGATTTTTTTTATATATTTAGGGTCAAGTTAATTTATCATATTGTAGATTAAAACAAAAATTTAAGTGAAAACATGCAATGCCATGCCTCTTTTTTGTCCTGTGAGGTGGAATCTTCGAAAGAAATCCATGCCCTGTCACCGACCATTTTGGGTGGTAGGCATGGGCAGGGCCGGTTTCACCCCGTGTTCTGGCCGGGGTGCCTACCGGCTAAACCCAAATTCACGTTAGTAGGCTTGCCCGCCTCAAAGGTTAGGGTGCCCCCTATGCTGTCCCGATGTTAGGTACGTCAGTCCTGTATTTTATCCTGTCTTGCTTGTCCGTTGTCATGTCTTATGTCTGCAGGCCGTCGTTATACTTGCGTTGAAAATTTCGCAACCACGCCCCACTGCTCGGATCTTTGTAACATTAGGCGTCAAATTTGCTGGGGAGAGGGCTCGTCTTCACCCAGTTCTGTCCATAAAGTAGCTCGTGCATTATACCACCTGTCGCAGCGGTAGAGCGTGTGGGTCGGGCCGTCGGTCTTGTTGCAGTAGCGGCACTTGTCGCATGTCGCCTTCCCAATCCTGTATAAATATAATTTGAAAACGCCATGTCCTGTCAGTAGTTGCGTCCGCCAATGGTCTGTGTCTCGGTCTTTTCTGTCGATAAATGGTCTTACTTGGGGGAAGGACCCATTCGTCCATATCGCATTTAGTGTCTCTTCCCAACGTCTTTGCCACTTGAGTATAGCTTGCTTCCTTGCCTCGTCTATTGCTATCTTGGCCGATGTTCCCCACTTTAATTCCTCGGTATGCGGCTTTCCTCTCTTCCACCAATAGGTCCGCCTGAACTTCTACCGCATCCGTGAAGGTGGTCCCACATGCCCGGGTGATTCAAAGAACGCTGGTGCGCAACGCCCTCTTTAACCTGTTCATATTCCACTGGTACTTTATTGCATTGACCAAGGCCGGAGCTGCGTACAACAGTTGGGCGCGAGACACCGTCGCCAGCAACCCTCTCTTTTTTTACCCGAGCCTCCAATGTTAGCAGCAGTCTTGCTAGTGCCGCCTCAGTCCTCAGTGCCTTCTTCGTCGCTTCCAATACTTGTGCAGTGTGGTTGGTGTTGGACTCGAATACGATTCCCACGTACTTTATCTGCCTTTTCAGCGGGAATGTCGACCCCAGGAATCCAATCTCGGTGACGGCCTGCTGGACACCTGATCGCTTAAGTCCTGGTTTCCTAGCAAGCGGTGTCGATAAATACGGCCGTTTTTGACGTCATTTACACATTACATTTTATCAACATGTAATTTGAATAACTCACCAGATTCCAGTGTAATTCATGACATTTTCTCAATACTTTGAAGTATACCGCTCTCAAATAATAAATAATAATAAATATACATAAAAGAAATGCGTGACGTCAAAATGACGTGAAATACGGCCGCTTTTGTCGACACCGCTTCCTAGGAAACCAAGGCTTTAGTGGAGAGCAGGGCGACTTCTTTTATGGTAATGGCAATGCCAAGTCCATTGCTTGTCATCCAGGCCGCTTGCCTTGTCCTGGCTATAGTCTCGTCTATATCGCGTCCGCAGGCGATCAGTACCATGTTGTCCGCGAACTTGATGGCTGTCGTGTCCTCGGGGAGCATCGTCCGTAGTGCATCGTCATATGCTATATTCCATAGAAGGGGGCTCAGGATAGACTGCTGTGGTACGCCCTCCATCACCTAGTATCTTCCTTCATGGGTGATCTCCCTGTCTTGTAGGTAGCCTCTGACTATTCCGGTGAGTGCCTCTTCTGCTTAGTGCTTCCATGATGGTCATCCATGGCAGCGTGTTAAACGCATTTGCGATGTCCAGGGTGACCACCATGCAGTGCTTCCTCTTTCTCCCATGTTGGCCTGAATCACCAGACTGAGGACCGCCAGGATCGCGTCGGTGGTAGATCTGCCTTTTCTGAAGCCATACTGTCGGTTGTACAGTCCTCCAGTAGTTTCATAAAGGCTGTCTGCAATCAGTCGCTCCAGCGTTTTTGCCACTCCGTCCAGCAGACATAGCGGGTTATTGAGGGGCTTCCCTTGCTGTCTTCCATTCGAAAAGTTGCCCTTTTCCAGGCAGCTGTCTGCAATCCTAGTGATTCGTCCCGCTATCGCCTGGACGGCTGGCTTGATTATTTCGTTTGGCAGTCCGCCAGGTCCTGGCGCTTTCTTATCAGGTAACCTGTGGATGTATGCCGACACCTCAGTTTCCTTCCACTCGTTGGGCTCTCTGGGTGTCTCCTCGGTGCCAGGTTGCGGTCTTGGCCCATGGCTGCTCCTGGTGGGAATAGGGCAGCTATCACAGCCGTTGCACCTCCAGCAACGGATGCGTCAAGGCCAGGCGGGCGCCGATCTTCTTTAAAACTAGTTTGTATGGGAGGCCCCATGGGTCTTCCTCGACAGTTTTCACCAGCAGGCCTTCTGGCTTCTCTCGATAGCCCACCTGTACTTTTTCCGCTGTGCTCTGTACCCGTCTTGGAGCTGGTTTGTTGGGGCTCCAGTTTTTAGTCCCTTGCATTATCTGCTGCCCTTCTGGCATCGGCGACCCCCGGGCACCACTAGTATGCCTTAGGTCTTCGCGTCACTGTTTCCTTGGACGGGACCGCGAAGGCGTGCCGGCCTTCTGTTCAGGTCCTCGGCCATCTCATCTGGGCCGTCAGTTTCCTAGGATGGTCATCTCTCGAGTGTGGCTCACAAGAGTTCCACATCCATCCCGTTTAGTACCCATCTCCTCGCTTCTGGGTCCTGTGGCGTGTGCTGGCGGGGGGGTTGAGCGATCACCTTGCTGGAGTGTATTGTGTAGTAGTGTAGTACCGGTGGTCGCTCAGCGTTTCCTCCTCTAGTACTCTGCAGTCCCGCACTCTCCCCATCAACTGAGTCGACGCTAGAGTTATGTTGATGAAGAATGAAGGATGTCGAGTCCCTTCTCTCGAAGGTCGGCATCCCCCCGCATTGCAGACTGATGGATTGGGTGCAGCGGCTATTTCCATCACTGCCTTTCCTCTGGCGTCCGTCGTAGGCCACCCCTACGCTGACGATTTCGCCCGCCACGACGACATGAACACTCCTCTGCCTTGTTATCTGCTCGAGTTTGTCCATCCACTCTGCCGCATGTATTCTTCCACAGTTTGGTGAGAGATGGTTATGTCCCCTATCACCGCCCAAGCAATCCCTCTCGTGGGTGAGCCGTGGGACTCGATGTGCCCATGAAAGTCACCTAGGACCTTGATTGTGACGTCTCCTATGGGTCCATCCGTCACCCACGAACAGAGTTTAGAGTTATTGGGTTCACTGCCTATGATCACCGTTCGCGCCCATCTTTTTCGCAGAGACGAGCAGCATTTGGTGGGCTGCTCATCCCCTACCGACGTTAGCCTGTATTAGGCCCAATTCACACATAAGCGGCGTCGGGCGCAGGCGCGACGTCGCACAGGCGATTGTGATGTCCATATGCTATGAAGGGGTGGACATTGCACCTTATGTTTACATAGAGGCGGCGTTGAAGAGTTATGCCTTTCGCCTATCGTGTCTTAGGCGAAGATGCGGTGCCAGCGCTGCGAGAGGCACGACGCTTCAAGCCTCTTCTATATAAACATGTGGTGTAATGCCCACTTAGGCGACGAGGCGCCGGCACCGCGTCTTCGCCTAAGACACGGTAGACGAAGAGGCAAAACTCTTACACGTCGCCTCCATGTAAGCATAAGTTGCAATGTCCACTCCTTCACTGCATATGGACATCACAATCGCCTGCGCCCGACGCCCCTTATGTGTTGTGAATTGGGCCTTATATGCGTCGGCTATGTGGTCATTTGAGGGCGGCTCGGCCTCCTCCGCCAGTGTCCCATCTCTTAGCTTCTTCTATAGCCCCCTTTTTTGAGGACAACGGAGGCTCCCTGCAGCGTGGCCCTCATCCTTGCATAGAGCATAATACTGTATCTTGCGCTGGTAGACGCGCGCCTGGTGTCCTTCCTCACCGCATCTAAGGCACTGCCTTCTGCAGTCAACGCCTGTGCAGATATCTGCCTTGTGTCCGTCTAGCTAGCATCTACTACAGCCGTACGGGACATCTCCCCTCCTGGTGGCCTTGCACTGCACTAGGCCAACCCGGATTTTTGTTGCCAGCACTGCTGCCGCTCCTCGCTCTGCGGTGGTTACCATGATGACCTGGGTGCAGTGTCGAGTGGGCCGGAGAGCGGACCCTGTATGTCTCTGTACTCTCGGGCATTGCCGCCTTAATCGCATCCTCCATTTTTCCTTTGTGCTCAGGAAGTCCAGTCCTCTGATGTATACTAGACACGACAGGCAAGGTCCTGGAATACCTGGTTCTGGGACGGATTACAGCACACACTGAGGCACCTGGCGGACTGTCCGACCACCAGCATGGTTTCAGGCCGGGAAGATCCACCATCAAAGCCCTGGACAAGGTTCTGGAAATAGCAAGGGCGGCCATGGAAAGGCCGCGGAGGAAGAGGCAGCTGTGCGCCCTCGTGACGGTCGACGTGAGGAACGCCTTTAACACTGCACATTGGGGACTTACAGCGGTAAGGTGCAGGGAGATGGGGTTCCCCGAGGATATGATGAGGCTGGTGAAGAGTTATCTCGGAAGCCGGAGCCTCCTAGTGGCAGGAGCAGACGGGGGAAAGACCAAGAGTCTCACTCTGAAGTGCGGCGTTCCACAGGGGTCCGCGCTGGGACCCACACTGTGGAACGTCATGTACGACTCCATTCTGCGAAACCCTTTACACGATGGAGCCAGGGTGGTGGGCTACGCTGACGATGTGGTACTGGTAGTAACAGGCGCCATCGAGGAGGAGCTGAAAGGGAGAGTAGACGCCAGCCTGGAAGAGCTGAGACGCTGGATTGCCGACAACTTCCTCCAGGTCGCGGAAGGAAAAACGGTGCTTCTCATCGGCAGGAAACGCTGCTCGGAAGTTTGCTTCCGCATCGGTTCCACGGAAGTGATCCCAAAAAGGGAGGTCAAGTACCTGGGGATCGTTATCGACCAGGGCCTGACCTTCCGAAAGCATCTAGAACTGGCAGGGGCGAGAGCAGCCAAATGCACTGCGGCTCTGGCAGCGATCATGCCTAACCGACGAGGACCCGGGCAAATAAAGAGGGCGATGCTAGCAAGGGTGGCCGAGAGCGTAAAGCTATACGGAGCCTCAGTGTGGAGCCACAGACTGGTATATCAGCGTACAAGGGAAGTTCTCGCACGACAACAAATAAAAACAGCGCTACGGGTAGCGAGGGGTTACAGGAGTACAGGAGTGTCCAGAGAGGCCATACAAGTCATTGCGAGCATACCTCCAATCGAACATCTGGCGCAGGAGCGCGCTGACCACTTCCGAGAAGGTCTGAACATCACGGCGGCTAGAGATAGAACGGTTCAAAAATGGCAGAGGGACTGGGACGAGCTGGAAGGAAAAGCCGGTTGGACGAGACGACTTATCCCCAGGATACAGCCGTGGGTATCTAGAACGCACGGAGAGGTGGGCTACGAGCTCACGCAAGTCTTTTCGGGGCACGGGTGCTTCAGGGCATATCTCAAACGCATGCACCTGGAGCAGACGGAGGAGTGCCCACTGTGCCGGGCCCCGGTGGACACAACCGAGCACGCCATATTTACGTGTCCCAGATGGACGGCCCTGCGAGCGGCTCTTGAACGACTCACCGGGACCCGCTTGAGGCCAGAGAACATAGTGAATACCATGCTGGACAGCCCTGAAACGTGGACAGCATTTGATAACTTTGTCACCACCGCCATGAAAGAACGCACCAGGGAGGAGCGAGAACGCCAGGGACGGCAGCGACGGGCCGACGGGAGGGACGTAACGCATCGCGGGGTCATGGAATAAATGTGTAGAAACCCAAAGACCTGCACAGACGGCGCAATGACTCACCCAACCTGAAGGCTACAATGAGCGGTCGGTTCCGGGTTGGGTGGCAGAGCAAGGGTTCAGGGTTTAGTGGGTCCCCCCCAAAGCAAAAAAAAAGTCCTCTGATGTGCAAGATGGTCCCGGGTCGCCTTACTCATGCTTCCGGCCCAACTGTTTTGTTCTCGATAGCTCCACACAGGACGTCCACTTTCGCCCCGCTGCCTTTCACCCTGATCTGGAGGTCGCCGCTGACAGTCTTCTCCATGCGGACCACGTTGTTTGTCTCGTGGTTCACGTCTCTGACCTTCCGGACCAGGTCAGCGTAGGTTTGTCCCTCGACGGGCCTGACCACGATGTTTCTTCCCTGGCTGTTCTTTGTATTGCGGTCTGTGTTTGGTTGGCCTTCTGGTTTGATGGGTGGCTAGCCGGTGGTCGTTCGTGGCCGCTATTCTATAGCAGTATCCGTATGTTTGCCCTCGTGAATTGGGGTGCTGCAGTATGTTTTGGTCTTCCTGGGTGGGAATCCTTTCCAGTTCGGCCCTGATTTGTGTGGTGCCCGAGCTTTCTGCGATTGCTCTTAGGCGTGTTGCTCGGTCAGATCCGTGGACTCGCTTTAACCTGTTTCAGTTTATTGTATCTAACGTCATTAGGTTGAGTCTATCCATCTTTCTTTGTCTGTCGGGGCCGCTGCATCAACCCCCACTACACTGAGTATAGGTAGTGTCTGTGGGTATCAATGTCGAACACCCTCAATCCACCGACCCTGCGTCTCAGACGCGGTGAGCACAGGATTAGGTCAAGGATTCCTTGGTATCCCTCTCTAATGAAAGTAGGAGAATTAACGTCAGGGTCCGGCCTCTTTTATTTTCCATTGGGCATCACCATTCCGCGGCCTTACCATTAGTATCTTCCGCTAGTATTATTTCCTCGCTCCTGCCCGGCTCATGACGTCCATGCCGCTGTTGAGGGACACGTACATGCTAATTACGATTACTCCCTTAATTTGAGTCGCCACAAACCCTATGCGGTATACCGTCTCACCCTGGTCTCACGTCAGTCGGTTATTCTTGTCTCTTGTCCGGCCTTGTCTGTCTTACTTTGTCATGTCCGCAGATCATGTTATGTATTTCTGCTGCATTACTTGCTCTGCGAACCTGGCAACGGCCCTATAGTTCTCATGTGCCTCTATCATTTTCGAGCCCAATTGTCTTGACGTCGGTTAGTTTAACATCAACTCTAGTCACAGATTTGCCTGCTCCCTGTGCCACCGGTGGCGGTTGTACAGATTGTAGTCCGGGCCGTCCATCCGGTCACAGTTCCGGCATCTCGGTGTCGGTGTCGGCGATCAATTTTACATCCGATGGTTGTCTCAAACGCAGCACATCATCAAAATGTCTGTGTTTCTTTAATGACCCGGTGCCTCTGGTTACCGCTAATATGGCGTCGGTGGTTGATCGGCTTTTTCTGAAGCCATATTGGTTTTCGTGGAGCCCTCCAGTTGCCTCAAGGGTCTCCACTATTCGGTCCTCGGTCAGGTGCTCTACTATTTTTGGCCATTCCGTACAATAAACAGAGGGGGCTGCACGATCCTGGTCCTTTCGGCGGTTTCCCCTGCTTGAGCACCAGACGACCACTTGGTGTGGAAGATACTCTCCTCTAGGCATTTGTTTAGATGTCAGTTATTTCCCTAGCTATCACTGGTGCGTATTCTCGTAGAATATTGTTTGGTGTCTTGTACATGCACCGGTGGGGAAAAGAGTCTCTACCACCGACCTCACTCCTCTGGGCAGAGCGGATTCTGGCCCAGGCGGGTGTTGTCCGATCTTCTTCATTATGATCGTGTAGGGTAGACCCCATGGATCATTTTCGATATCCCTACACAGATCTGTCCAGCACCTCGTCTGGCTTTACTCAATGGCCTGTATTCTAGTCTTTTCCGACGGTATTGCTCCTGAAGCAACTAGGCTCCTGCTGCTCTGGCTCGTTGCACTCTTCTTGCGTTGTTAGCATGGTTTTGTCACTCCACCACCTCCTGGCACCACCAGTAGATCATCCTCCTCCGTCCGCTGGTGGCGCCTTTTGTCGGTATGTCTTGTCGCACGCTGACTTCAACCTGATGGACAGATTGGCCGCCATCTTCGTTGCGCAGGCAGTGTTTGAGTCGGTTGATGCGGTTTCCTCATATGCCTGTTTCAGTGCATCTGAATCAATGGTCTCAATCGTACATCTTTGCTTGGGTGGGGTGTGGTCCTGGGGCTGTCGTTGCTAGGGTCGGAACTGAGCAAGTTTGCCTGGTTTAATCCAGTAGGTTCAAGGATTTCTTGGTATCCCCCTCTAATGAAAGTAGGAGAATTATCACCAGGGTCCGGCCTCTCTTATTTTCCATTGGGCATGACCATTCCGTGACCTTAGCATTAAAATCTTCCGCTATTATTATTTCTTTGCTCCTGCTCGGCTCATGACGTCTATGCCGCCGTACATGTAGTGGTGGTCGCCCAGTGGTTCCTTCCACAACACTTGCCATCCGTGCACTCGCCTCAATAGACGCGTTGATGCCAGCGTGACGTCAATATGGGGCTCCGAGTTCCTACGGATTCGGCGCCCCGCCAGCGTTGCAGACCGTGAGGTTTAGTGCAGTCGCTAGGTTGATGAATTCCTCCCCTCGTGCCGGTGGTCGGTGATTCCCATTGTGAAGCTTTTACGTTGAGATCGTACGCCACACTTTCCACTTAATTTTTGTGTCCAAAACCCTTTGCGTGATCCCTGCCACAATAGAATGACAGGTACGTCACTAAAGCTGCGTGCTACTTTAGTGACGTCCCGGATGATGGCACATGTGATGCCCTACGTGGGTGAGTCATAGGATTTAATGTGCCCATGGTGACTACCATGGGCCCATCTGTCCCCCACGAGTTGTCGAGTTTTTTGAAGTTTGATTCTCCGGCAATTATTACGTGTACCCCTCTATACGCCGAAGAGGCGAGCAGTATTTGGTGAACTGCTCTGTCCCTCTGTCGAAGTTCGCTTGCAGTATTTGTATAGGTTGCGCTGTCATTTGGGGGCGGTTTGTACTCCTCCGTCGGCTGCCTGTTTTTTGCCTCCTCCATTATTTAGATTCACCTCTCACAGGTGTCTATAAGAGCCCATTTGATGATATCTGGGGGTAGATGGTGAGACCCCGTAGCTTTGTTCATCTTAGTGCGTCAAATGGCCTGCTGTATCTCATTGACCGTAAAGAGTGGCACCTCAGCCTCAACGGTGACTTTGCTGTACCAGTTTACCGGGCGGCGGGATGGAACAAGCTTTGCGACTTCTCGTAGCTTGATGGGTTCCGGTATTGCGTAGCTTACCCATAACGATTTTATGAGCGTTACCCCAGGGTCTCGACCTCTTCCACAAGTCTTTGCCAATAGGCGTTTTTCGTCCTGTTTATATTTAACTTTAATGTATTCCTAGCATCTCTGTAGACCCAAAGTGTGCGATGCTCTATGCTTGCAGATCGCTCTTATTCTAATGAGAGTCCGTCTTGCTGAGTTGCACTCCCTATGACTAGCGGCAACTTCATCGCACCACCAATAGGCGGCTCGCCTTCCATTTATTGGCTTCTTACCAAAGATGTTATCGCATGCTAGTTGTATTAATTGTGTAGGCCTCAGGGGTATTAGGTTTCCCTTCCTGTAGCCTAAGCCGCAGGTTCCAAATGAATATGCCGGCTTTACTAATGTTTGGCTTCCATCGTGGGGAGGGAGGCGACGCACACTGGTTCGTTTCAAGTCTGAAAGATATATTTCTCTGGTCACTCATGTTTCCATCGTCGGGGTGTAATGTCCACTCTGTGACTATAACTACGGCTCTAGGGGAGCCAAAGGTCAGGTGGAGGAAAGATTCTGACCCTCGACCGACTCTGGTCGAGGTGTGGCCATGGTTGAAAAATGTCTTCCTGCGATCCATTCCGATAGCATTATCCCCCTAGCGTCCTCTGTGGTAGAGTTCTAGGCCATTGACTTTGCATTAAAGTCGCCACAAATCAGTACCTCAGATTTCTGCTGATTTAGACTGCATCCCAGTCTATTTAGGAAAGCCTCATACTCACAAAATAAAGTTGCGCGAGATGTAACAGCGATATATAGCGGTATTACCCCACTGGACCCATACGAAACCATTCCTCTGTTCATGGTCCTTAATCGCTGCCATGTTCCCAAGAATCTTGATGGCTGCGCCAGTTCTACTATCAGTAAACCACTTACCGCTTTCGACCTTCCTTTTGTTAGGTTCACCCCACCGGGCGTACCATGCTCGAGTTACGCATAAATACCTGTGTTCCAGGCAGAAACTCTCTCTCTTGCTTCTTCGTCTGCCTGGCCGAGTATAGTAACTCGACCATGGCGATGCCCGGGTAAGTCTAGTAGGTTATTGTAATAGTAATTAAGGCACATGTTGCGGGTAGATACCCTTTTATATTAATAAATACACCGATACCTCAAGCTCTTAGAATCTACACCCCGTATCCGCGACATATTGGTGGAGGCGCCGGGTAGATACCCTTTTATATTAATAAATACACCGATACCTCAGGCTCTTAGAGTCTACACTCCCTATCCGCGACATATTGGTGGAGGCGCCGGGTAGATACCCTTTTATATTAATAAATACACCGATACCTCAATCTCTACACCCCCTATCCGCGACACAACTTACCTACTTATTATTATTATTAACTACTATTTCGTTGTAGGAAGAAAAAAGATATACACTTATATAATTTATTTCAAATTAATATGGCTTCTCTCATTAACATAAAATATATACAAAAAAAAATGGTTGTCAGCAGGAATAAATACATATATACACATTTAATATTATTATCATTAGTAGCAGCAGGATTTAAACAGTGAGATCTGCACAGATCCCTCATAAAAACAACTATCGTATCACAGATTCAATTATTTTCCCTAACAAAAATAACATTTCTAATTAGTCTTCAGTAGAGATTTGGGTGCTAGCGCTGGAGAACGAGCCGCGCGCATCTAAACAGCCATCGGGTACATTAATAAAGCTGCACTTTTTACTATAACCCGACCAGTTCTTGCTGCAGACCCGTTTCAAAATGCTTTTCTTTTCATTTTCCGGGCGGCAATCGATAACAACTTCGGGCACGGCGGCGTCGCACTCGTTAGATTTTCCCAAATCCGTTTCTATATGGTTTACAACGATTCTAGGTCTGGGCCGCGATGGCTCCCGTTCGCGCGTTGTCATGAGGAACTTCTTCAGTTCTCTTTGTACGCGACGATTACGGTACGCGAACAATACGGGCGAGAGGAGGCTGGAGCTAGCTAATAGCAACAGAGCGACGCTATTGAGGGCCCGTAAGGTGGCACAGTGAGGAACGTAGGCGTTCGCTACGAATATGAGACCATAGGGCGCGTAACAAACGAGCACCATGAAAATTACAAGCACGCTTATTTTGGCGGTACGGCTTTCTTCTCGGTAGCGAAAAACTGTTGCGTTGGAAAACTTTGATTTTAAGGAGGTGATTAGGTTTTTGGGGACACGCTCGCTGTGAACACGACCAACACTAGGAGCTGCTGGTGTTGAAAATTCTAATAGTTCGTTTGCGGCGAAATTGGGCGCACTGTGGACTTTCGGTAGAGCCCTTAAAGGCTCCTCTTCGCAAGGAACAGCGTGGAACATAGCGCGTTTCTTATCAATCACGACATTGGTGCGTTTACGGATACGCGAGCTGTTCTTATGAGCTGCCCTATATATAAGCACATATATTAAACAAATTGATACAAAAGGAACCACAATGATAAGACTAAAATATGTTAAAGAATACACGAAGTTTGCTGTATTGGGGTTTGTTGTGGTATCGCAAAGGTTGGGGAAATAACTCGCGTTGGCGTTGGTGCATGTAGTTGCAGCTGCAAACGCCGCTGATATGACCCACGACACCAAAATCATCAACGTTGATTTGTTTTTGTTCATATACGAGTGGCATCGTAACGGGTGGAGTACTGCTAGGTATTGATCGATGCCAATCAGTAGGATGCTGAGGATTGACGCGGTGCAGATTAAGTTGAGACTGAATTGCGTGATGCGGCATAGGGTAAGAGATTGGGTAGTTTCTGGAAAACCCACACTGATGTTGGTTTCGATTATTTCCAGACTGCCTGTACTGTGGTTGCTGACAACCACTTCTTCGGTCTCCACATAGGTGCCGTTTACTAGAGAGCTGCTCTCCTTTTCGTAGATTACTTCCCCCGTGTCCAGACGCTCTAGAAGTTGCTCGGTTACATTTAGCTGTCGATGGGATACTGCCGCTTGCCTATCGATTATCATAAAGGGCAGCAGCATGATGCCACTTAGTAGGTTGATGAAGAGGAGGTTTATTACGAATCTGAAAAGATAGTTTGAATGAAACAGAGGTTATTATAAACATTTAAAATATATGTTTTATAATTTATAACACAGAAATGTCATGTTTCTGTCCTAGTAAAAGTAGGTAGATTATGTTATTAAATAAATTTTATTAAATTTATTATTTTTATGCATACAGACTGTGATATATCTGTTTTAAATTTAAATATAAATAAAAATTCATTCACAGCATTAATAACTTTTAAACGGAACTGATATTTAATATGTATAAATTGAACATCATATTTCTATAGTTAATAAAGGCAATTTTTGATGTCTTCAAAGTCTAGAATTTATCACAAAAACGATTTTTTGTGATACATTTTTAGTTATATATGTAATAAATAAATAATGTATACTTTTTTCCGAGTATATCTTTTTTTCAAGCATTTTAGAAATCCGCATTTAGATATGAATTTCTGATTTAAAATAAATTTAAAAACATGGAAGCAGAAAACAGTACAGTATTTAAGAAATTCTACCATTTATTCAAGGAATTATAAGAAGAAATAATAATCGACCGAAAAATGATTTCTATCAAGAAATTACAGTTAAAAAGTTTCCCATGGGCAATAATCCGAGATGCTATATGTAAATGATTTATTTGATTAAAGAAAAGTGTAATTTGTATTTTAATGGGGCCGTTTCAAGTACTCAGGCCGAGCCTGTGCATCAGGCAACATATAAAAAGAAGAATAAAGCATTATTCTTAGAAAAACTACATGTATCACTAAATCTCGAACAAATGGCAGCGCAACAGGCTCCAGCACGTTGGCTGCCTATAAGTTGCCACCGATAAAGACTAAGGGTGATCTGATATCATAACATATGGCATATCATTATTCCAGATTCCACAAAATATGTTGAATTATTTGATTCTCCGTTTTACGGCCGACGTGGACCTAAAAGCAAAATCGAGTCTCGTCACAATTTGATGCCATTATTGAAAACAATTTGCTCTTTCATTGCTCCATTCTAGCCTGCGGGTACAGCGAAGTAGATTAAGAGGAAGACACTGAAATGGACGGTACGAATGCAGTCCATAACATTTTATCCGGCGATAAACAAATAACATTCTGCCATTCTGAGTCCTGTATAGTCTATTGCAATTGACCGAGTTGTTGAAAATCTCTTGTGGTCGAAAATCTTAGGCCCAATTAACACATAAGCGGCGTCGGGCGGAGGCGCGGTGTAGGCGAGGTACAGACGCGACGTCGCACAGGCGATTGTGATGTCCATATGCAGTGAAGGAGCGGACATTGCACCTTATGTTTACATAGAGGCGGCGTGGAAGAATTTCGCCTCGTCGCCTACCGTGTCTTAGGCGAAGACACGGTGCCGGCGCGGCGAGAGGCACGAGGCTAATGCCCGCGCCTCGTCACCTAAGTGGGCATTGCACCACATGTTTATATAGAGAGGGCGTGAAAGCGTCGAGCCTCTTGCCGCGCCGGCACCGCGCCTTCGCCTATTCGCCTGCGAGGCGAGAGGCATAACTCTTCCACGCCGCCTCTATGTAAACATAAGGTGCAATCTCCACCCCTTCATTGCATATGGACATCACAATTGCCTGTACGACGTCGCGCCTGCACCTCGCCTACACCGCGCCTCCGCCCGACGCCGCTGATGTGTGAATTGGGTCTTAGGCCATATGCAGTGAAGGGGTGGACATTGCACTATATGTTTACATTGAGGCGGCGTGGAAGAGTTTCGCCTATTCGCCTACACCGCGTCTCCGCCTCTCTTAGGCGAAGACGCGGTGCCCGCGCGGCGAGAGGCACGAGGAAAATGCGCGCACCTCATCACTTAAGTGGGCATTGCACGAAATGTTTATAGAGAAGGGGAGCCAAGGTCGTCGTGCCTCTTACCGCGCCGGCCCGCGCCTTCGCCTCCTTGCCTGAGACACGGTATCAGCGAGGCGAGAGGCATAACACTTCCACGCCTCTCTTAGGCGAAGACGCGGTGCCGGCGCGGCTATAGGCACGAGGCAAATGCGCGCGCCTCATCACCTAAGTGGGTATTACACGAAATGTTTATAGAGAAGGGGAGCCAAGGGCGTCGTGCCTCTTACCGCGCCGGCCTGCGCCTTCGCCTCCTTGCCTGAGACACGGTATCTGCGAGGCGAGAGGCATAACACTTCCACGCCGCCTCTATGTAAATATATAATGCAATGTCCACCCCTTCACTGCATATGGACATCACAATCGCCTGTGTGACGTCGCACCTGCACCTCGCCTACACCGCGCCTCCACCCGACGCCGCTTATGTGTGAATTGGACCTTAAACTGCGCTCTTTGGTGACAATCTGTAGTCACCTGGGGACGTCCAGGTTTAGGGCAGCGTTGTTGAATCTCTACATGGGATCATCTGGACCAATTAGGGTTGTTAACTATTCTTGTTTCAAAAGGAGCACAGGTCGGGGAGGGGGTTAGGTTAGAGGTGGTTGCGCGGGAAGGGAAGTTGAAGGGGGGAAACAGACAATTCACGAGGCGTGAAGAAGAACGGCTGGCTCACCAGGGCTGACCGGGATGGTGGCTTCAAGCAGACGACCGAGTACCCCGCCGGGTCGCAACACCACCAGGCGACCGCGAGGAAACGCCGATTCCGTGATTGGACGGACTACTGACTAACCGACCCACCTACGAAAACCCGAGAAATTAGACAAGTGACCAAGAGCCCAAACTAGTAAAGCGAGAAGGAGAGTTGAGGCAACCACTGAGTAGTGAAATAACCACGATGACGACCACCGCATTGACCAAGGAAAGGAACTGTTTTCATCCTGGAATAACTGGAATGAATGGACAATGATAAAAATAATGAATTGTTTACTATGCAGAGGAGCGAGATGCCCCCCGACCGTCATCCGCCTACCAGCAGAGCCCGCAGAAGACACCAACCCATTTGGAGAAAGCGGCGTAACACCCAGGACCCTAACGAACAGAAGACAAATGGATATAGAACCAGCAGAATCGCCCGGCTAAAGAGCAGGGAATCGATAGTCGAGTGGATAATAGCAAAGGCTGGGAATTCGGACATAGAGAAAGAATGTCACTCAACTCAGTCAGTCAAGAGGAAAGCCACCACGCATCCAGAAAAAGGAGACGGAAAGGCGGAACCAACAGAGACAGAAGAAGCTACCGAAACACCAGGAAAAAACACCCAAGGACGGACACTGAGGACGTAGCCGAAGGAGAGGACGCCTACATACAGCTGACAGAGGATAGATTGAATGCCAAGACTCCGGGACAGCAGGGAATCGATAGTCGAGTGGATAATAGCAAAAGTTAGGAATTCGGACATAGAGAAAGAAAGCCACTCAACTCAGTCAGTCAAGAGGAAAGCCACCACGCTTCCAGAAAAAGGAGACGGAAAGGCGGAACCAACAGAGACAGAAGAAGCTACCGAAACACCAGAAAAAAACAGCCAAGGACGGACACTGAGGACGTAGCCGAAGGAGAGGACGCCTTCATACAGCTGACAGAGGATAGATTGAATGCCAAGACTAATTACCACGGTTGTGGCGACAAAGAACATACCAAAGGAATCTAAACTTGACTAGTTTGTGAACAATACGAGCGGCTACTCGGAAAAATCGGAACCGCAGAGTAAAATCCTCCAAATATTCTGAAGCAGAAGGTCTGAAACACCATAAATGCGGAAAAGGCGCAGTGAGGCAAGGAGATGGACAACATGAGAATGCAGATGACTTGCATGCCAACTAAACATTCCTCATGGTACCAACCCCTACACCAGAGGAAGTGGAGACAATGGAAGATACCATAACTAGAATACGGGACTGATGACTAGTATGCGAGCTACAAGAAACAAGTCGAGACTTATACCAAACACTGGCCGCAAGGCACCTCCCAGAACGCGGAGGAGACGAGGAGAGAACAAATGAGACCCCCCCCCCGCCACGAGCGTTGACAAAAAGTCAAGTTCATAGATATTGAGTGCAGGGCAGTGACCAGCGACCGGAAAATAATAGCGGGACGTTTGGTCGCTGTACTGGCATGCTTAAAACCGGAGGAGGGTGAAGTGATTGTTGTCACTTCCTCCAGGTTTAAGCATGCGAGTACAGCCACACCACGGAGGTGCACAATTGCGGCCAATCAGGGAAAACCGAGCGGTACATAAATGACATAGTGTGCGATGCCACCAGTGAAGACAAGATGATGGAAAACACCTACAATGGCATCCGACGCCTTAGGAGACGCCCGCCCACCCCACCAACGCTCGCATATTTTTTTCAATTGATACCGACGTTTTATATTGTTTTAACTATTCCAAGAAGAGTGTCATACTATGAAAAAACGATGCGAGCAAAGGTGGGGTGGGTGGGTGGTCCCTACCTAGTTTTTCCATAGGATAAAACTCTTCTTGGAATAGTTTAAACAATATAAAACGTCTGTATCCATTGAAAAAAACTATGCGAGCGAAGGTGGGGTGGGCGGGCGGCCCCTACCAGCCTGACAATGCCCGTTCACTATTTCAAACGACTTGAACTATGCATTACATTATTTTTCACATATATCTTTTTAATTAGTCTTAAATTAATAAATGACATTAGGTAATCATAGAAAATAACGGATAATATTGTAGTGCATAGTTCAAGTCATTTTAAATAGTGGGCGGGCAGGCATAGTTTGGTTGGTAGAGGCAAACGGGACACAGAGAATACTAGTTGAAGCGCCAAGAATGTCCACCTTGGAGGAAATTTAAAAAAATAGAATCCTTTTCGCAGGTTCGCCTATCCAAGCAAAGATCCGGAGAACCACACTATCGAAATTCTCGAGGTAACGACCACCACCAACACGGCAAAATCGAAAATCACGAAGGAAGAATTATTTTGGTCAAACCGACTGAGGGCCAGTAACACGCGGACCCTAGTCCGGAGGATCCGAAAAATAAGACAGTGGTGATAGAAATGTCGCACGGTTTTAGGGAACGGATAATATCCACCTGCAGATTAGGGCAAGGGGCAGTGGCGACGTAATCGATACACAGTGTGAGGCAATCAGCGACAAGGAACCGAAAACAGAGGCCTGGGTCAGGAGGCCAAGCGTGACCATAAAGGGGACTAGATCTCCTAAATACAACTGGAGAGAAGTCTAGCCAAGATCGCAAACATCTGCCTCAAAACGTGAAAATTCCCAACAAGATGGAAGACGGCCAAGCTGGTCCTGCTGCTTAAACCCGGAAAACCAGCAGAAGACCCTGCTTGATGGCACTGCCAAAATACTAGAGAGGCTAATAGCGGACCGCCTTACGGAGGCCCTAGAAGCGGCCGGAGGGCTCCATATGAGACAATTTGGATTCGTCACGGACGCCATCCATAAATTATTTTCTTTTGTGCTGGGGAGGACGTAATGATACTCGTTACGGTTCTCTCATCATCGCTGCAAGATACACAATTCTCCAGAAACATTTTGAACAATTTTAAGTAATCGAAGAGAAGAGAAATACGGCTACTTTCATCCCTTTAATTTTGACTAATTATATCAAAATATATATTTAAATAAATAAAAATAAACCCGATTTTGCGATGTCTGTGGATATATAATATACATAATTTGTCTGTGAACCAGAAACGGCTGAATGTATTGCGACCATATTTGTAAATCCGCCGAGAAACCGAGTTGGTGTGATCCCGTAAACATTTCAGCAAAATCGGTCCAGAAACAGAGAAAATATCCCGATAAAATCGTTCCCCAGAAAAAGTCACTTTCCCGCCAATGGATTCCAATAACGCCAATACAAATATGCGCACGAAACCAACAGTTGGTGATTGTTTAATTTTATATATAGTTTGAAATTTAATTACGGATAAATGAATGAAAAAAAAATTAAACAAAAAGACAAAAATAATTAATTATAGAAAATATAGAAAAACATTGTCAAATATAACCAAATATAGCCAAATATTGTCAAATCTAGTCAAATATTGTGAAATATAGTCATATATCTATTATATATAAATATTTTCAATGTTGTCAAATATTGTCAAAAAGTCCGGATGATGGTGGACGAGGCAAATCAGGAGATATGGAGAACCAAGAAACACTGCAAGATGGTCACCATGAACATTTCGAACGTATTTAACACGCTGCCATGGCTGACCATCATGCAGGCACGAAGAAAAAAGGGTATTCCAAAAGCACTAACCAGGCTCATCGCGGGATACCTGAGTGATCGAGAGGTAACGTACATGGCCAAAGGAGTACTAACTCTCTACAAGGTGACGGGCGTGGTTCAACAGGGATCGGACCATTACTGTGGAACGTCGCGTACGACGACGCGCTGAGATTCCAAATGCCGTAGGACATAACAACAGTAGCGTTTGCGGACGACGAATGGCCCTGGTACTGGCCCTAGTACTGGCCCAAGTACTCAAAGCTGCCCAGAAGGCGGTACAAACAGAAGCGACACTGGCGAGATTAGACCGACCAAGTGAAAAGAAGCGCAGGCTCCTTGCAACCGTATCAAGGGCACCAGCATGGGTGGGCGCGATGAAAACCAAAAGGAGTTCTGAAAGGATGAGAAGGGCCCTACGTACCAGCACCACACGAATAATAAGAGCTTATAGGACGATTACTACTAACGCGGCGGAGGCGCTGGCAGCAACAACGCCGGCTGACCTCCTCGCGGAAGAGAGGGCAGAAGTATTTCACAAGATCAGGATCGGCGCGGAGCCCAACAACGCAAATCAAGAGGTCGGAACCCACATGATAACCAAATGGCAGACGAGGTGGGAGACGACGACTAAATCGACGTGGGGAAGACAGATCTTCTCCCAGATAGCACCAATGGTCAACAGACATGACGGACAAATCGACCGCAGCTACTGACGAGGCACGGTGTGTTCCAAACCTACCTACACAAAAATAGGGAAGGCTGGTACACCCGAATGCCGATACTGCGACTAGCCAGACGACGCAGCCCACACGCTATACAGATGTAACAGGTGGCACAAGGAGAGAGTCGGTAGGCGCCCCGGGCAATACGAGAGGTGAATCCGACATTACCCATGCCTACCACCTAGAGGGAGGCATTTTATTCCACCTCAGACGAAAAAAAAAGATCTAACAATAAAGACAGAGGCTGACACCGTTATCAAGGCAGTAACCGAGAACAAGGAGCAGTACAGGGCAGAGGAACCTAGACCGGCCATCAAAAACATGGCAGTGATAATAACCATAGAAAGGTGCTGACGACCTCAACGCAGCAAGGCTGGGAGTAGGCATGGTACATTGCTGAGCAACACTGTAGCTGTAGCCGCTGGTGGCTGGATGGTTACCGGGATGTGCAGTGGGGAAGACCGAAGAAATTTGTGCCTGAAGTGTGGTAAGGAAGGGCACCAGGCAAATCATGACGGACCGCTTTCTGCGCTCTGAGCAAGGCAGAAGGACACGTCGCGGGAAGCCAAAATAATAGTAATAAAATTGGGTCGTATTGGTCGCAAAAAAAAAATATACTTATAATCAAACTTTTCCAATTTCCTTCGGGCATCTGGTGCACTGATATGTTCTGCACTAAGATCAGTAAAAAATTAAACAAAATATGTTGTATAATTTTTTAATCGACCCAGCCTCTAAAATCGGCATATCGCTATAGGAGCGTAAAAGTTAAAAAAGCAAAAATAATTAGAAGGCAAAATACGTCCAGATACAGAATTTCCAATTTTCATTGTAATTTTGTTATAATCATTGTGTAAATTTTTCAAATCAATTGTATGACCATGGATCGTCTAAAATAATAATAATGAAATTTGGTCGAATTGATCGCCAAAAAAAAACTTATAATCAATTTTTTTAATTTCCTTCGAGCATATGGTGCACTGATATGTTCTGCACTAAGATCAGTAAAAAAAATTAAAGAAAATATGTTGCATAATATTTTTATCGGTCCAGCCTCTAAAATCGGCATATCGACCGTAAAAGTTAAAAATAAAAAATAAATAGAAGGAAACATACGTCTAGATAGAGACTTTCCATTTTCCATTGTCTTTTTGTTATAAACCTTGTGTAATTTTTTCAAATCAATTGTATGACGGATCAATGCTCAAAAATAATAATAATAAAATTTGTTCGAATTCATCACCGAAAAAAATACTTATAATCAAAATTTTCCAATTTCCCTCGAGCATCTGGTGCACTGATACGTTATGCACTAAAATCAGTACAAAAATAAACAAAATAATTGCATAATTTTTTTTATCGACCCAACCTCTAAAATCGGAATATCAAGATATGAGCGTAATAGTTTAAATTTAAAAAAAAAATAGAAGGAAAATACGTGCAGATAGAGACTTTAAATTTTCCATTGTAATGTTATTATAAACATTGTGTAATTTTTTCAAGCTAATTGTATGACGGATACATGCTCAAAAATAATAATAATACAATTTGTTCGAATTCATCGCCGAAAAAAATACTTATAATCAAAATTTTCCAATTTCCCTCGGGAATCTGGTGCACTGATATGTTCTGCACTAAGATCTGTAAAAAAATTAAACAAAATATGTTGCATAATTTTTTTATCGGCCCAGCCTCTAAAATCGGTATATCGAGATAAGAGCGTAATAGACTTTCCATTTTCCATTGTAATATTGCTATAAACATGGTGTAATTTTTCAAATAAATTGTAATGCAGATTCATGATCAAAAATAATAATAATGTTACAACATTTACCAGCGACTATACCGCGGCGACGCGTGGTATAGAGGATAACTTCGCACCGGTTTTCATTAAACAGTTTGAACGTGAGCTACCGAGAAAACCGCCTGAATTATGACATCACAATGTGTATATACAGAATATTTACAAGTTTAACATTTGACATGACATATGTAAACTTGATGTACTTAAAGATACACATCCATCGCCATGGCATTCTTGAGGTTTATTAATTTAAAAAAATACATTATACATAAAATTACATACCGATTGGATACGGTGCGTAATCCTCTCCGTCTGCAGAAGACCAACAACAGCAGGAAGTTCGACGTTATTGCTATCAGCGACGACGTGATCAGCCCGATCGTGGTCAGCCATTTGTTTTCTAGATCCATAGATCATCTAGAAGCATAAAAAATATACAAATTACATAAGTGTATTACATATTATATTTTCTTGATATACCAACATATATTATCATCCTTTTTACATTTATATTGTTATAGTTTTCTTAAAACTAATCGAATTTACATTATAAATACATACGACTTATTCATGGAAAGACCACAACGCAGGGTTTTCAATTACTTTAAAATATTGTAACAAAATCTTCAAATAAATCGATACTGAATATCTCGATCTTTGTTATTTTTTAGTTTTGATTGTCATGTTTCTTGTAAGTGTTGTTTGTTATGTATATGTCAATTTCTGTAAATATTGTCTTCGCAGAGTATTTATATTTGAGAGGACATTTGGGTTACGTGGAATACAAATTTTCTGTTAGGATATAGTTAAAAGCCAAGATTTTTATTAAAAAAAGTTATGCCTTGGAAGTAATTCCTGGAAAAGCACGCACAACCCCATATAACTAGGCGTTGTGCGTACTTTGCCAGGAATTATTTCCAATTTAACTATCTCTATTTCCCGATTTTATAGGCTGGGCCGACAAAAAAATTATGCAAAATATTTTGTTTAATTCTTTTACTGATCTGAGTGCAACTCAGCAATAAATTATTATTATATTATTAGTGGAAGTTATTTAGTCATAATTACCACTATTAATTTAATTCACACACAGAATCTCCTACAAGTTATGAAATATATCCAAATGTATACACATCCGCTATCACATACAGTTTACGA
This sequence comes from Lordithon lunulatus, assembly GCA_963942505.1. Taxonomy (NCBI): domain Eukaryota; kingdom Metazoa; phylum Arthropoda; class Insecta; order Coleoptera; family Staphylinidae; genus Lordithon; species Lordithon lunulatus. The sequence goes on from OZ012675.1 coordinate 9,607,260, forward strand.
AATTCAAATGGCGATGGTCAAATTTATATCACAAACAATCCAATACTTCGCCGTCTGTACTTTAGTAGTAAATATTTTGGTAATTATTGTGAAACAAATGTGTATTATCGTATTATTTATTTAAATTTTCCGGAACGAGTGTTTCTACAATCAGCAATTGTAAGTAGCATGTGTTTAGCTTCTATTAATGTTGTTATAATTAAGTCTAACATTGTGAAAAATTAAAAACACATCTTATTAATGGCGTTCCGTATTTTTAATGATCGCTAATAGACTAACATAAATTACAGCTGGCACTGATTGATTAAATAAACAAGTTAAGCGGTATATTATCTTAATAGAGCACAGATACTTTCAGTCTGTTAAAATAACAATTTACATTTCACCGTGTAATAGATATATTTACTGGTGATGTAAATTACTACTTTGATGACTTCCCAAACACTATCATTTAAGAGAGCAAACAATTGTATAATGATGTATACTTTATATAAACAGTTTACATTAGTAAATGTAAATAGACATCTACAAAGGTTTCATGCAATTTTCGTTAGTTTCAAAATATTAAATATAATTAAACATCTCATAGTTTACATTTATGGTTGTATTATAGTCATAAACCTCACTACAGTTACATGTACAGTATTAAACAGATTTGTTAAAACTAAGGGTCACGTAATTATAGGCGGGCCGCCATACAACAAAATTTATCTACCATATAATTATTATTGTATTTATTATCAAAAATATTTAGTTTGTCGCATAAATCAGATTAACCAAAAATATAAAAACATGACTTATAACAATCTTTTAGTTACATGGTTATATTTGTATTAACAATTTTAAAATAAATTACAATCTATAAACCTTGCATTGTAGACAAGAGACCTAGAGAAGCAGAGGCCGACCTCCTACGAGATGGAGCGACGATTTAAAACAAGCAAAATATATGCCAAATGAAATTATATTATCATTTATTATTAATTTCAAGAATTCAATTTATTACGATTTTTTAAACATAAAATTATTATCGAAAAGTTGTATGTCTTGATTTTTTCCGCATAGAAATGTTATAAATCAACCAAAATAAACAAGTGATGCTTTATTTTGAAGCTAAATATATGCTAAATGAAATAATTTTATCATTTATTATTAATTTCAAGAATTCAATTTATTACGATTTTTTAAACATAAAATTATTATCGAAAAGTTGTATGTCTTGATTTTTTCTGCATAGAAATGTTATAAATCAACCAAAATAAACAAGTGATGCTTTATTTTGAAGATAAATATATGCTAAATGAAATTATATTATCATTTATTATCAATTTCAAGAATTCAATTTATTACGATTTTTTAAACATAAAATTATTATCGAAAAGTTGTATGTCTTGATTTTTTCCGCATAGAAATGTTATAAATAAACCAAAATAAACAAGTGATGCTTTATTTTGAAGCTAAATATATGCTACATGAAATTATGTTATCATTTAGTATTAATTTCAAGAATTTAATTTATTACGATTTTTTAAACATAAAATTATTATCGAAAAGTTGTATGTCTTAATTTTTTCCGCATAGAAATGTTATGAATCAACCAAAATAAACATGTGATGCTTTATTTTGAAGCTAAATATATGCTAAATGAAATTATATAATCATTTAGTATTAATTTCAAGAATTTAATTTATTACGATTTTTTAAACATACAATTATTATCGAAAAGTTGTATGTCTTGATTTTTTCTGCATAGAAATGTTATGAATCAACCAAAATAAACAGGTGATGCTTTATTTTGAAGCAAAATATATGCTAAATGAAATTATATTAGCATTTATTATTAATTTCAAGAATTCATTTTATTACTATTTTTTTAACATAAAATTATTATCGAAAAGTTGTATGTCTTGATTTTTCTGCATAGAAATGTTATAAATCAACCAAAATAAACAAGTGATGCTTTATTTTGAAGCTAAATATATGCTAAATGAAATTATATTATCATTTAGTATTAATTTCAAGAATTCAATTTATTACGATTTTTTAAACATAAAATTATTATCGAAAAGTTGTATGTCTTGATTTTTTTCCGCATAGAAATGTTATGAATCAACCAAAATAAAAAAGTCAAACTTTATTTTGAAGCTAAATATATGTTAAATGAAATTATATTATCATTTATTATTAATTTCAAGAATTCAATTTATTACGATTTTTTAAAAACAAAATTATTATCGAAAAGTTGTATGTCTTGATTTTTTCCGCATAGAAATGTTATAAATCAACCAAAATAAACAGGTGATGCTATATTTTGAAGCAAAATATATGCTAAATGAAATTATATTATCATTTATTATTAATTTCAGGAATTCAATTTATTACGATTTTTTAAACATAAAATTATTATCGAAAAGTTGTATGTCTTGATTTTCTTCCGCATAGAAATGTTATAAATCAACGAAAATAAACAAGTGATGCTTTATTTTGAAGCTATATATATATGCTAAATGAAATTGTATTATCATTTATTATTAATTTCAAGAATTTAATTTATTACGATTTTTTAAACATAAAATTATTATCGAAAAGTTGTATGTCTTGATTTTTTCCGCATAGAAATGTTATGAATCAACCAAAATAAACATGTGATGCTTTATTTTGAAGCTAAATATATGCTAAATGAAATTATAGTATCATTTATTATTAATTTCAAAAATTCAATTTATTACGATTTTTTAAACATAAAATTATTATCGAAAAGTTGTAAGTCTTGATTTTTTCCACATAGAAATGTTATGAGCCAACCAAAATAAAAAAGTCATGCTTTATTTTGAAGCTAAATATATGTTAAATGAAATTATATGATCATTTAGTATTAATTTCAAGAATTTAATTTATTACGATTTTTTAAACATAAAATTATTATCGAAAAGTTGTATGTCTTGATTTTTTCCGCATAGAAATGTTATGAATCAACCAAAATAAACAAGTGATGCTTTATTTTGAAGATAAATATATGCTAAATGAAATTATATTATCATTTATTATTAATTTCAAGAATTTAATTTATTACGATTTTTTAAACATAAAATTATTATCAAAAAGTTGTATGTCTTGATTTTTTCCGCATAGAAATGTTATGAATCAACCAAATTAAACATGTAATGCTTTATTTTAAAGCTAAATATATGCTTAAATGAAATTATATTACCATTTAATATTATTTGCAAGGATTTAATTTATTAGGATTTTTTAAACATAAAATTATTATCAAAAAGTTGTATGTCTTGATTTTTTCCGCATAGAAATGTTATAAATCAACCAAAATAAACAGGAGATGCTTTATTTAGGAAGCAAAATATATGCTAAATGAAATTATATTATCATTTATTATTAATTTCAAGAATTCAATTTATTACGATTTTTTAAACATAAACTTATTTTCGAAAAGTTGTATGTCTTGATTTTTTCCGCATAGAAATGTTATGAATCAACCAAAATAAACAACTGATGCTTTATTTTGAAGCTAAATATGTGCTAAATGAAATTATATTATCATTTATTATTACTTTCAAGAATTCAATTTATTACGATTTTTTAAACATAAAATTATTATCGAAAAGTTGTATGTCTTGATTTTTCCGAATAGAAATGTTACGAATCAACCAAAATAAAAAAGTCATGCTTTATTTTGAAGCTAAATATATGCTAAATGAAATTATATTATCATTTAGTATTAATTTCAAGAATTTAATTTATTACGATTTTTTAAACATAAAATTATTATCGAAAAGTTGTATGTGTTAATTTTTTTCCGCATAGAAATGTTATGAATCAACCAAAATAAACAAGTGATGCTTTATTTTGAAGCAAAATATATGCTAAATGAAATTATATTATCATTTATTATTAATTTCAAGAATTCAATTTATTACGATTTTTTAAACATAAACTTATTTTCGAAAAGTTTGGGTGTCTTGATTTTTTCCGCATAGAAATGTTATGAATCAACCAAAATAAACAAGTGATGCTTTATTTTGAAGCTATATATATGCTAAATGAAATTGTATTATCATTTATTATTAATTTCAAGAATTCAATTTATTACGATTTTTTAAACATAAAATTATTATCGAAAAGTTGTATGTCTTGATTTTTTTCCGCATAGAAATGTTATAAATCAACGAAAATAAACAAGTCATACTTTATTTTGAAGCTAAATATATGTTAAATGAAATTATATTATCATTTATTATTAATTTCAAGAATTCAATTTATTACGATTTTTTAAACATAAAATTATTATCGAAAAGTTGTATGTCTTGATTTTTTCCGCATAGAAATGTTATAAATCAACCAAAATACACAAGTGAAGCTTTATTTTGAAGCTAAATATATGCTAAATGAAATTATATGATCATTTAGTATTAATTGCCAGGATTCAAATTATTACGATTTTTTAAACATAAAATTATTGTGGAAAGTCTTGATTTTTTTCCGCATAGAAATGTTATGAATCAACCAAAATAAACAGGTGATGCTTTATTTTGAAGCTAAATATATGCTAAATGAAATTATGTTATCATTTAATATTAATTTCAAGAATTCAATTTATTACGATTTTTTAAACATAAAATTATTATCGAAAAGTTGTATGTCTTGATTTTTTCTGCATAGAAATGTTATAAATCAACCAAAATAAACAAGTGATGCTTTATTTTGAAGTTAAATATATGCTAATTAAAATTACATTATCATTTATTATTAATTTCAAGAATTCAATTTATTACGATTTTTTAAACATAAAATTATTATCGAAAAGTTGTATGTCTTAATTTTTTCCGCATAGAAATGTAATGAATCAACCAAAATAAACATGTGATGCTTTATTTTGAAGCTAAATATATGCTAAATGAAATTATATTATCATTTATTATTAATTTCAAGAATTCAATTTATTACGATTTTTTAAACATAAATTTATTATCGAAAAGTTCTATGTCTTGATTTTTCCCGCATAGAAATGTTATGAATCAACCAAAATAAACAAGTGATGCTTTATTTTGAAGCTAAATATATGTTAAATGAAATTATATGATCATTTAGTATTAATTGCCAGGATTCAATTTATTACGATTTTTTAAACATAAAATTATTATGGAAAAGTTGTATGTCTTGATTTTTTCCGCATAGAAATGTTATGAATCAACCAAAATAAACAGGTGATGCTTTATGTCTGTAGCAACAGATACACGGCTGCATTACTATTCTATGTGTATTAAACTTATAATAAATAAAGTCCTGAAATAAAATTGCTACTATTTATAATAAAAACGTAAGATTTAATCCCTTTTAAAAATGTCATGAACATGAATTTCTCATAATAATTGTGACAACTAAATTTTGGTTTTATTTATTTACTATTGTATATATGTACCGGCGTCCGATCGTTTTGCGTTTAGGATCTATATAATTCTTACTACTACTAATTACATAAATGCCAACCCGCAGATCATAGTAACTTATTTTGTATATAAAAAATATTAAATAATAAACACTTACCCCTTAAAATACAACTTAAATGGCTACTGTACACCAGTACATAATTTACATAACAACCCTACTAGTTAACACACACCGGTGAACTGTTGAATATAAGGTGTATGGCTCAAGCAGGTACGGGGGTAGTGCCAGATGCCCGAGAAAACTAGTTTATTTTTTGTATGTGCAAGTTGTGTGACGACGAAATATATTCATAAAAGAACTCGCAAAGAATAAACGGTATGAATTAAAACAAAAGTATATACCGATATTGTGAATGTACAACATTAGTTAGGAATTTTTGTAATTATCAACTATAACACGTTTGCTATCAGCGCGCGTTAGTATGTAAGTTCACACGTGTGCGGTTAGATGTCGCTAACTGAACGTCTCGCTACTATAATTTGGCGGAGAGAGCTTATAAGAGCTGGAAACCTTATGAAAAAGTTGCATTATACAAAGCGATTCAATCGTTTTTAAATTTCTCGGGAAAGGGGCTCTCCTTTGAGCCCCCCATATCAAATTAAATTTCGCCTGTTCTGTTCATGACAGCAACTAATTAAATTTTCGAGAAGACCAATTTGATGTTACAGAACTTCGTTGTTTGGTTTTCATCCATTATGTATTATTATCTTCAGGTTTAGTATTCAAATTAACTTTAGATTACTTCATGCATATTGGCTATTATAAGTAATTACATTTAATTTTACTTGCATTTTCCGAATTATTATTAGTATGATGGTGTTGAGATACATATTAATTTCGTTCTATACAAAACTGTTAACACAAATAATATGAATATAAATATATACATTCTATAACTGTAATAAATAATAAGAGATTTAAAATAGATTTACACTCACGTCTGGAATAAAGTAACGAGATTAAGAACTTAGAAATAAATTACATACGTTTATGCCATTCCGCAGAAAAAGTGGGTACTTATGACAATATATATATATATATATATATATATATATATATATATATACATACATATGTAACATAGTTAGCGCACACATTGGTTTCAATTACTTATTTTCTATGATATTATCAATACTCCGAATTGGTTGTTATAACACACCACAATTGTACGCAGAAAAATATATTCCCTCAAAACAACTCACATATATGTTTTATTCAGGGATAAAAATTTAACATATTATTATTACTATTATTTATTATTACTAGTAGATATAAAATGATGGAACAAAAAGTATTATATTATACAACAATATTAGACTATGTGCGTTGTTTAAATTATTATAACGCACCGCAGGATTTAAAATGCGTAGACTTTAATAAGTTTTATCATTTCGTCGCCCAAGCAGCAACACCTTACATGCAAATTTTTATTCGGGGTTGACAGAAGAGAGAAAAACTGATTATAAAATATATTGGAGTAATTAAATTGCCCTTGGTTCAAATATATAAAATATAAGCATTCAAATAAAAAATGGATAACTTACTGTCAGAATAAAATAACTCCAATAAAAATTTTATAATCAGTTTTTCTCTTCCCTACCAAACTCGAATAAAATTATGTGTGGTGTTGCTGCTTAGGCGATGATTTGCAACCTTTTAAAATAAATACATAATTAATAAAGAAAATCACTGTTGATACACAGTATGGCCCGGAATATTGACTGGAGGGGAAACATTTTAGTTTTAAATTTTCGTAAGAAACTCATTCTTTATAAAAAGTTGTTTCTTATAAAATTCGCAAGACCATTTCTGTGAAGGTAAATACCGGGCGAGCTGAGCTTCTCCCTTTACTAGCGAAAAATCCCTTGGGCTGAATTTTTTCACATGATGATTGCAAAATTTGAAAGTTATTTTGATATTACCATATATTGGTTTTAGAGAATTTATATTCAGCAGGCATTGGTCGCAAAAGTGGACTAATCCTCAAATTATAAAAATATAATTTTATATTATTACTAATATTAATTATAGTAATTACATAAAATTAGATTTTTTACCATGAAAGGGAAGAATTTGGCACTATCTACAAGCCACGTAACTATTGAGGGAAAAGATGATCCAATAACTATATCTGCCATCTACTGCCCACCGAAACACCTGAACAAAATGGAACATTTCGAAGGATTTTTCAAAACATTAGGCAACAAGTTCCTTGCAGGATGAGACTACAACGCGAAACATCCAATATAGGGCTCAAGGCTGACAACTTCAAAAGGCAGAGAACTCCTCAAAGCAATGAAAGCAAATAATTTGCAACATTTATCTACTGGTGAACCTACGCACTGGCCGCCAGATAAAACAAAATTCCTGGTGTCATAGACTTCTGCATCACAAAAGGTATTGACACTAAGAAATGTAAGGCCGAAAGCTGCTTTGACTTGTCATGGGACCACTCAATAGTAATGCTAAGATTTCATTCACAGATCTTGAATATAGAAAAACAACTCTCTCTCTGCACACTAATAAAATAGATTGGGATGCATTTAGGACAAAATTAGACTATCTAATCTCACTAGATCAACCACTAAAGACCAAAGTAGATATAGAATCAGCGGTGGAATACCTAGCAAAGAATATACAAGAGATATGGTTTGCCACGCCTAACGCCTACATACGAAACATCAGAAGAGACAAGTGAAATACCACCGGGTAATTGCGGAAAAAAGACATCTACGTAAAAAATGGCAGCAAACAAGAACTGAAGAAAACAAAAGAAAGTTAAATAAAGCCACTAAAAAAGTGAAAGACTTAATACAAGAAGAACAGAACCAAGGGATTCAGAAATATTTACAAAGCCTTACACCGACAGAAGCCACGGAGTACTCACTCTGGAAAGCTGTAAGAAGGCGAAAAAGACCATAAACAACACAATCCTGCTATCAAAAACGAGGATAATACTTGAGCCAGAAACGACAAAGAAAAAGCTAACACCTTCTCAAAACACCTGGAAAAAGGGTTCAAACCATTCCCATCTGAAATGTCCATTGAGTAGGAACATGAGATAACGAGTTTCCTAGAGGTCCCATTTCAAATGGATTTGCCTCACTGTATATTCAAAACTAGAGAAAAAAAAACAGGTTATAATGAATAAACATAAAAAAATCACCAGGATTTGATCTCATTTCTGGTAAAATATTACAAGAACTAGGCCAGTAAGTGATCTGCTTTAAAAAGTAATCTAGTACTATAATGTTATATATATATATATATATATATATATATATATATATATATATATATATATATATAAAATTATAGTACTACCGAAAAAGAAATGGTTGCCATAGTATGGGCAACGAGTTATTTTAGACCATACCTCTTTGGAAACAAAATTAAAATAGTAACCGATCATGGTTTTACAAATCACCCAAATAAATTTGCAGCATTCTAAGGTGGCAACTGCTAATTTAAGTTGTCATCTACAGAATATGCAATATAGCACTGATCCAAGAACCCTGGATTGTTAATAACAGGGTATGCGCAACAATAACAGCAACCTGCTATAAAGTGCTGCTGGAAACAAACCTAGGACATGCATCTTAACATCTTCTAAAGTTACAGGTACACTCCTACACCAATTCAGCTCTGCAGACCTCACAGTTGTCAGACTGAAAACAGACGACGATGCAGAGATCTACATAGCCTCTGCGTGTCTACCGTACGACGTAGCTCAACCACCTCCCAACTAGTAAACTTGGTGAGGAAAAACTAAAGATTGACTTCATCATCGGATGTGATGCTAATGCTCACCATGTGGTGTGGGGCAGCAGCAACACAAACAGCAGAGGAAATGCTGTAATTGAGTACATAACCAGTACAAAAATAGAGATATTTAATAGAGGGTGCGAACCAACGTTCGTAACACAAAAACGAGCCGAGGTGATAGACATCAGTCTAACACTGGGCAATATCTCAAGCAAAATCAAAAACTGGCACGTATCAAGTCAGGTATCCATGTCTGATCACCGACTGATACGCTACGACCTAGATATCGTACCACGTAAACTACCGACCTACAGAAACCCACAAAAAACTAATAAACAACTATTTTGCAGATACCTATCGGATAGGATGGAGTATCAAGCAGCAGACAAAATTCCAGAATCAGTGGACGACTTGGAGGTCTGTGTGAAACAGTTCCAAAAATCACTGATTTCATCATATGAGGACTCCTGTCCCATGAGAAAGGCGGGCATGAGAGCCTCTGCACTCCCTTGGTGGAATGCAGAGATCAACTGTCTCCGAAAACTTTCAACAAGACCAAAAACAGAAATGGCATAGTTCTATAGGAACTTTTAGGGAAGTCCGTAGACAATTCAAAAGTGAAGCCAGGAAGCGAGAAATGAAAACATGGAGAGCCTACTGCAATGGCATTGAATTCACAGCAGCAGCTGCTCGTCTGAAGAGAGTAATCTCAAAAGACCCTGTACAACAACTTAACTCGATAAAACGGGATGATGGCACCTTCACGGTAATACCCTCCCAAACTATCGAGGTACTCCTAGGCACCCACGTTCCTGGCAATCAACCTGGAGGTCTCAACTTAGCAACTGATCCTCATCTACCTGATGAGGAAGACTGGTTGCTAGCTGATCAAATGATAAGTATAACTAAAATAGAATGGGCAATATCTAGCTTTTCATCTTTTAAGTCCCCAGGACTAGATGGAATATTCCCAGCACTGCTACAATGGGGGTTAACCCACATTATAAACACATTGGTATATATATTTAAAGGTTGCATTGCTTTTAGGTACATACCCAATACATGGAGAGAGGTCAAAGTGACCTTTATACCCAAACCAGGCAAAATAGATTACACACTTGCCAAGTCACTCAGGCCCATCAGCCTAACCTCATTTCTATGGAAGACGTTGGAAAGGCTCTGTGATCGTGAAATCAGGGACGGGCCGCTGAGAACGTACCCCCCCCCCCCCCATACATCCGAAACAGCATGCCTACCAACCAGGACGCTCAACGGAATCAGCCCTACATCTGGTCACTTCTAAGATAGAGGAAACACTGGAGCATAAAAGTTCGTTGCTTGCCACCTTCATTGATATTAGAGGTGCTTTTGACACAACAGCATTTAAGAGTATTGATAATGCTCTAACATCTCACGGGATTCACCCCACTATTAGGGGCTGGATAAAAAATATGCTTGGTCTATGAACAATCCAAGTAACACTAGATGACGTAACATCAAAAAAAGTTGCAGGGAGGGGCTGCCCTTTAGGTCGAGTCCTCTCACCCCTTTTATGGGACCTTGTAGTTAGAATTAAACAACTCAGGATACTATGCCGTTGGCTATGCCGACGATATAGTTATCATGATAAATGGCAGTTTTGAACGTGTACTCTGCAATCTCATGCAGAGTGCCCGAAAGATTGTTGAGAACTGGTGCGATAGCCATTCGCTAACAGTTAACCCAAAAAAGACAGAGCTGATATTGTTTACTCGAGCGCATGAACATGCCAACTCTCTTTAAGCCCCCCCTGACTCTCACAGATAAAGTAAAATATCTAGGATTAATCATGGATACAAAACTGAACTGGAATAAGCATATAACATCCAAGCTGGAAAAAGCTTACATCTCATTTTGGCAATGCCGCAAGGCGGTTGGTAAATGATGGGGCCTGTCTCCCAAGATCACCCAATGGATATATACCGCGATCATAAGACCAACCATAGCATATGGTGCAATAGTCTGGTGGTCGAAAATCAAACAAGTCACAACAATCTCAAAGCTATCACATATTCAGCGGATGGCGTATCTTGCCATCACCGGCGTTATGAGAACAACGCCCACAGCAGCTCTTGAAGCACTGTTATGTCTACAACCACTCGACCTTCTCATACGGGAGACTGAAGTAGAAACAGCATTAAGTCTATCTTCATTCAACCTGTGGCATGATAAAGGTAGAAACATTGGATACAGAAGCATACTGAGTGAAGCTATCAAACTAGACCCCCTCATAGAAGATAAGTGCGACAGAATTCCAACCAAATACGGTTTTGTCAAACATTTTCAGACCATCATCAAATGCATGGTATCCCACAAGGCGCCAACATAACCATGTATACTGATAGATCCAAAACTAAGACGAGAGCTGGCTATGGAATATCCTTATCAGAACTTGATCTCAAGATAAGTGAACCACTTGGAAGACTCGCGTCAGTCTTCCAAGCTGTATTAACAGGAATACTAAAGTGTGTTCAAATTTTAGCTAAACGGAAAATTAAGGATAAACATATCCAAATACTCACCGACAGCAAAGCAGCTCTAAATGCACTAAATGCCAACACATTTGTGTCGAAAGAGCTATATTCATGTCTACACAGCCTGGAGGAGCTAGCTAAATATAACAAACTAGAACTCTGCTGGATCAAAGGACATAGTGGCATCAAGGGGAACGAAATAGCAGATGAAATTGCCAGGAAGGGATCCTTACATCCTCTAACAACCCAAGAGGATGAACTACTTTCTGCAGGTACTCTGAAAAAAATAATGGAACATAGGACACATGCTCTTCACAAGGTAAGATGGCGAGAAACGCCGGGCTTTAAGCAATCAAAGGTAGCATTAGGCAACCTTGCATTATTGCAGCCACGGCCCGCCTTAACTTATCTAGAACTAATCTGAAATTACTGACCAATATTCTAACTGGCCACTGCCGGCTAAACAAACACCTACACACGATGGGTCTGGAGGACAGCCCGTTATGTAGAGGGTGCAATGAAGAACTAGAAACAGCAGAGCATGTAATATGCCTCTGCCCAGCTCTAGTAAACACTAGGCATCTAATAATAGGGGAGTGCTGGCCTAGTATGGTCAGCATTGGCAGCTCCTCACACGCCAGAGTTTTGCAGCTCGCACGTAAAATTGACTGGTGGGACGAGTGAGCAGCCTTAAAGGGAGGTTTCACAATTAGCCCATTTTGAGGCCTAAGTGTCTGTAGCTATGCTACCCTCTAGCCAACTATCCCGATCCAGAACCGATCATAAACCTCTTCAAAAGCTAAAAAATCTTTATAGGGCTATTAGCCGTGAGGCTTTTCCGCCGGTCAAGGGAGAAGCTCAGAGGAGTTTAATCACCCGGTATTTACCTTAACTTCACAGAAAATCTCTGAAAAACTGTGAAAGGTGATGCGCGCAAATTCGTTCCCCGTTGGGGATCGAACTCAGGCTCCCCAATGCTCAGTACGAGACGGACGACGCCTCTAACCACTCGGCCACTGAGCTGGGTTTCAAAAGCTATTTTCTTTTAAAGAGCCGAATTCAAAATTAGTCCGATGGAAATTAACATTTGAACAATACGATTATGAAATTGTCTATAAAAGTGGCAAAACAAATAGAACCGCTGATGCTCTTAGTAGAATAACCCTACAACCTAATTTAAAATTAAATTATGAAAAGTATTTAGAATATATTTCGACTAATGTAGTAGAAAATATAGTAGATATTAATGATGATGTATTTAACACAACTGTCGACTATTCAAGTGAATAGGCCAAGTGGCCATTGTGTGCTGATTTGCAAATGAGTGCCGGCATTGCAAAATATTTTGTTGAAAGATTCGGAAAAGTAAATAATTTAAAGTCATAAAATCCAAAAATACACTCGATCTGTCACCAGAAACATAAAAATTCATATATATATATATATATATATATATATATATATATATATATATATATATATATATTTAATTATCAAAGAGAACATTTTTGATAAACCTACTTTATATAACGTTATGAAGATTTTTTCAAAACGTTAGTTGATTAATATATTTTGTTTAAAAAATAATATAACAAAAGGGCAAAGTTAGCATAGAGCTGGCATAGTGGGAGAAAAGCTGTAGAGAGATGGCGGGGTCAGAGGTGGATTTAGGGAGTCCGAGACCGGTGGTAGGAAGAGAGGCGTTTTCGCGGGAAGTTGTCGACGTGGCCATAAGGCAGCTGAAACTGGGAAAGGCGGCGGGGGAAGATGGGCTGAAGGCAGAGGCCTTCAAAAGATTAACAGAGGAAGGAAAAGATAAGTTATTGCAGGTTTTGAATAGAGTCTGGAGCGGCGAGGGGGAGCAGCATCGGTCGTAAATAATTATAGGGGTATTACCGTTATGAATGCGGGGTACAACGCGATGATGACAATTGTGAAAAATAGACTAGCGAGGGAAGTGGATAGAAAAGGGCTGCTGCCGGAATGCCAGGGGGGGTTCAGAAAGCGAAGAGGGACGAGGGAGCAGATTTTCACGCTTGCGAGAATGGTGGAGGAAACGTTGGAGTGCAAAGGGAGAGTGTATGCGGTGTTTGTGGATTTGAAAGCGGCGTATGATTCAGTTCCTAGAGGAAAGCTCGTGGAGTGTATGGATAGATTGGGGATGGAAGATGAAAGTGTGGAGTGGGTGAGAAGTATATATAAAGAGACGTGGGCAAAATCGAGAGTGATTGGAGAAGTGTCTGAGAACTTTAGGGTGAATGTGGGTGTAAAGCAAGGGTGCCCGCTAAGCCCCCCCTTGTTCAATCTATACACAAGCGAGTTGGAAGCGGTGCTGAGGAGAGGACAGGCTGGAGGGGTCGTGGTGGGGAGAACCAAGGTGTGGATGCTGGCATATGCGGATGACATAGTATTAGTAGCCAAGAGAGTGGAAGATATGCAAGAGATGTTGGAAAGAATGGGAAGGTACATGGATAGGAGAGGGCTAGTAGTGAATGTGGAGAAGACTAAATGGATGATGTTTAGGAATAGGGGTAGAAGGGGTAGAGTGGAAGAGCTGAAATGGAAGGGAAGGATGATTGAGAGTGTGAATGTCTTTAAATATTTGGGCTTCTGGTTTGACAGTGGAGGAGGATTTAGGGTGCATGTGGAAAGTATGCAAGCGAAAGCAAGAATGGCTTGGGGAATAGCGAGAAGGAAATGGGAGAGGTTGTGGGGCGGTAACCTCGTAATGGCGTGCAAGATCTGGGATGCGTGTGTAAAACCTATTCTGTTCTATGGAGTGGAAGTGTGGGGATTGCGTGAATGGGATGTGATAGAGAGAGAGCAAGGTGTGCTCCTGAAGAGTCTGCTGGGTCTCGAAAGGTCGACACCGAGAGCAGTGCTGTTGCAGGAGATGAATCGTATGAGTATGTGGTGGGAGTCGTGTGTAAGGGTTGTGAAGTTTGAAGAAAGATTGCAGGAATTGGGTGAGGAAAGACTGGTGCGGGAAGTATGGATGAGGTGTAAGAGTAGGACGGAGAGTGGTTGGAGAAAGGATAGAGGAAGGATGTATGAAAGATTGGGTATGTCTGAGGTGTGGGTAGAGGAGAAGCTGAGAGAAATGGGAAGCCTAGGAACTGAGGTAAGAGAGAGATTGAGAGATATTGAGTGGCAAGAACGGCAGACTAGAATGAATGAGAGCTCTTACAACCCTGGCTACGTAGAGTGGCAAGTGAATAGGAGACTCCCGAGTTACTTAGCCAGGGGTGAGTGGAGCAGGGAGGACAAGGTATGCATGTCAAGAGCGAGGTGTGGGTGAGATGAGAGAGGGAGGAAAGTGTGGATGGGTCTAGGGTACACCGCGTGTGCGCTGTGTAGTAAGGGAAGCGACACGTGATGGCACCTTAGCGAAGAATGTGAGAGTGTGAAAGCAGAGTGGATGGGAGACTGCTGAAAGCTGAATGAATGGTTATGCGAGGATGGGGAAGGCGTGAAAATCTGCAGGAGGCTGACGTGGGAGAGGAAAGTGGCAAGGGCAAAGGGAGCGGCGATAGATGGGGGTAATTTGTAATTTTTGGCGGAGTAGCACTTTTATTTATATTGTATTTTAATTTTTATTTTTGTTTATTTTTGTTGAGGTTTGTGATGTGGAGGGGCAGTGAGGGAAATGCCAATAAAGGTCTTTTTTTTTTTTAATAACAAAACTTGGCCTACCAAGGATAAGTTATGGACAGGACAGGATAACTTTTATTATCAGGATGTTAATAAAATGCTAAAATATTTATTTAAAAACTCAGACATTAAAATTCGTATATATTTTAAAATATCTCATTTAAAAATAAATAGCAATGAATTAAAAAATTATGTTAAAAATTTGTTGTTGAATTGTTTAAATGCATGTGTACGAGCTGTTTTAAATTCGGTAAAGAATCGCGGGAAATGCTATAAAAGTGAACAAATATTAACAGTTAAGAACTTTCCACGTGCGTGCCGTGTCAAAGTGCCGATAGGAAAAAAAAATTAACAAACTACCCATAAATCGGATACTAAGCTCAATTAGTGCGAGATTTAGGGGTTAAAACAAAATAGTGCGTGCTACGTAAGATATTAAAACCAAAATAAATAGACAAGATAGACAATAGAACTGAAAATAAATCCTTTTTTGTCCCCAATAAAATACCGATTCAATAAAATATCATATTTATTAATATATTAACATAAAAATCCACTTACTATCTCTAACTAACGCAACAAAATGCGAAAAACAAGGAAAAATATGGCAAAAGATAAACCGAAAGACGACAGTGAAGAAGAAGTAACAAATAAAAACATAAAAATACAAATAAAAGAACTACAGAACACTGTGGAGTACATGAGCAAGAATTTCGACGAAATATTACAAGAAAACAAAGAACTGAAAAAGTTACTAAAAAATAGCAAAAAACAAAAAGATATATTAGAAGAACGCGTTGAGGCAATAGAGGACTTGCTCGAAAGAACGGAGAGAGAAAAAATACAAACAACCTAATTATACTAGGAGTCGAAAAGCAAGGAAAAAACGAAAAATCGGAAGAAGTAGTAAAAACAATTGTAAAAAAACTCCATATAAACATAGACACAGAAGAAAATAATATCTGCACACAGGAAAGATATCACGAACGAAAGAAGTCCTATCCTAGTAAAATTAAAAACAAAAGAAGCGAAAACGAACATAATAAAGGCGCGAAAGACTATTGGCTCCATAACTACACCGGAATGTGCCCTCAATGGAAAAGAGAACGAGATCTACATGAACGAACAACTTACTGCTCACACAAACTCCTTATTCTATAAAGCAAGAGAAATAAGAAAAGAGAAAGGATATAAATATGTATGGACAAGAGACGGAGCGACATTTATGAGAAAATCAGAGACAAGTAACAAAATTAAAATCAAAACTATGACCGACTTGAACAAACTTATATAACTGCACAATTAAGTGCAAAACAACCACACCAACACTAATCGATAATCACGATGTACCGCCTATACTTACACAACATCAAAAGTCTACAAAAGAAACTACATGAACTCGAACTTCTCCCAAAAATACTAAAAAATCCAGAAATCATAGCTTTAACGGAAACACGGCTAACCACGACTAACGAACACCTCTATCAGATAGAAAACTACAAATCACAATACAACTCTAGAGAGACAAGAGCAGGAGGCATAGCAATTTATATCAGAAAGGATATAAAGTATAAAACAGTAGCAAACACAACAATAAACAAAATACAACTTTTAACAATACTATTAATTGAAGAAAATACTAAAATAACTCTGATATACAAGCTATCGCAAGTTACTTTCAATATACTAAAACACACGTTGCAACACCATATATTAAATAAGAAAAAGTCACACATCATAATAGGAGACATAAATATTAACATACTTGAAATTAATAACATAACAACGGAATATAAAAACATCCTAAAAGAAAACAACTACAAAATAGCAAATAAAATATCAAAACAAAACTATACAAGACCCAATAAAACTGGAAACAACTCAATAATAGATCACGTCATTACTAATAGAATAAAACACATACAAGACAAACAAACGAAACCCTCAAGTATATCGGATCATTCGGCAATAATCACAAAAATAAAACAAACAAACAAAACGAAACCAACATACAAACGATTC
Organism: Lordithon lunulatus; assembly: GCA_963942505.1. Lineage (NCBI taxonomy): Eukaryota > Metazoa > Arthropoda > Insecta > Coleoptera > Staphylinidae > Lordithon > Lordithon lunulatus. The sequence goes on from OZ012675.1 coordinate 9,624,677, forward strand.
GAGTCAAGTAAAATAGATTACAAAAGAGTGACATACGAAATAATGAAAATAGACATCAACACAATAAACTGTTTCGAACAACTATCTAAACAATTACAAAGTATAATAGAAAACAGCAAATGCACAAAGATTATCAAAAGGACAGAGGAATGTCCATGGATTAACAACGAAATAATAAAACAAATAAAACAAAGAAACAAATTACAGAAAAAAACATATAAAATATCCCACTAACGAAACGATTAAAGATGCATACGACAATCAGAAAAAGAAAACAAAGACCTTAATAAAAAAGATCAAAAGCAAACTAATGTCAACAAAAAACAATCCGAAGGAACTTTGGAAAAATATAAACAAACAACTAAATAGAAACAGAAAAACTGGGGATAAATACATAGACAAATTCCGCAAAGAAGATGGAACAGTCGTAAATAATGACCAAGAAATAGCAAACGAAATTAATTTATACTTTGCAAACATAGGGAAAAAACTCGCAGAAAAACAAACCCATGGCTCAAGAACAATTCCAAAAACAACACAATGGAAAGACAAATAGAAAAAATGTGTTTTCAAGAAACAACTTCCAAGCTTAAACAACATAATAACAGATTTAAAGAACAATAACGCACCAGATTTCGACCAAATAACTAACGAAATCATAAGAGAACAAAACCAACATTATACCGATATTAATAAAATTAGTAAATAAAATAATAGAAGATGGAATATTTCTCAATTATTTAAAAACAACAACTGTCATACCTATATACAAAAAAGGAGACAAAGCCTGCCCTGACAATTATAGGCCCATTTCACTGCTATCCACACTGAACAAAATCATAGAAAAAAAACTACAAACCCAAATAACCCCTTTCAGCAAAACACCGGAATAACATCGGCAGCGTACGACCTTGTCAATCAAATAAAAACAAAAATAGACATGAAAAAAGCATTTGACACAATATCAAAACAGAAACTAGTACAAAAGCTTAAAGCAATTGGTATAGAAGGAAAAGAACTGAACCTAATAAAAACATACCTAACAAATAGAACACAAACAACAAAAACAAATGGTACAGAAAGCCAACCACTACAAGCACAATACGGCATACCACAAGGAGGAAACTTACCACCTACATTTTACATTATATATACTAAAGATATAGTGGATTTGAAGCTAATGGGTAAACTTTACATGTATACCGATGACACTTGCATTGTCTATGCAGGAGAGAATCCAAAATCCATTCAAGAAAACATTAATTCAGACCTAGAGAAGCTTGAAAAATGGTACTTCAACAACCTGCTCACTGTCAATTAATCCAAAACAAATTACATGATTTTCAACACACAAAAACAACCAATAGAGTTAACCATTCACATTAATGGAACACAAATTAAACAAATACAAGAAGTGGAATATCTAGGATTAAAGATACAGGATAATCTTAAATGGGATGCACACATAGATCGCCTACAATAAAAGAACTTCAAAACGATAGCGGCAATATACAAAATAAAAAAATATATACATGACTCCGCAAGGAAACAAATATACCATGGAATCTTCACATCACAAAATAACTACCTAAATAACACCTGGGGAAATAGAAGCAAGAAAAATATATCAAAGATACAAACTCAACAAAACAAAATCTTAAAAATCTTATACAATTTAGACAGAAGTACAACCGAACTATATGAAAAGACACAAGAACTTAACATAGAGAACATGATCACCCTAAACAATCTATTAATGATCTACAAAATTAAAAACAGCCTAATAAAAATAAATACTAAACTAATACCAAACAAATTTGAGGCCTAAGTGTCTGTAGCTATGCTACCCTCCAGCCAACTATCCAGAACTATCCAATACCAAACAAACAAATACATGACCATTAGACTAGAAGAAAATCACATTTTAGAACGGAAAAATACACAACAACAAAATTTTCACAGACATTAACAACAACCGCCATAAAACAATACAATGAACTAAATGAGTGTATTAAAACACTTAAATTAATTCCCTTTAAACTCAAAATAAAAAACCTACTAATACACAACAACCTTAAAAACAAGAAGACAGGGAACAAACCACAGCACCCCTCGATACCGTTAGCCCGAGCGCCCGAGATGGGAAATCACCCATAAATCCCGCGGCGAGGACAGAGGGAAAAAACATCAAATCATATCCAAACAACTTCACATATGTTGTATTTTTATATTTATATAGAATATATAACTTTGTTGTTGTTTAAATAAATGCAAATTTAATAACGAATTGGAGCATGCTAATGACACTCAGGCAATGCAAGTAAACATAAACGATGCAGATATTGAAGAGATAGATCATCAATTAGACGATGTACATGTGATACAAACCAAACTGAAAACCCTATTGTCGATATACCTATTTACCTATATGACCCACTAAATTACGGTCAAAATCAAGTAGTCTTTCAATAAATCTATCACTCACCTACCACTCAAAACAACCTGCGTTTTTATATGAATTATCAGTATCAGTTATTATTTTCTAGCATCACTTATAAAAAACTTTAGTATCACATAAATTTCCACAACAAATGGTGTAGCAAACAGCGTCCTATATTTTAAATTGGCACCCATTCAAGTCGTTTCAGGCAACTATTCGCGACCCACACGATCGATGTAAGTGCTCCTCCCTCCGATGTAGAATCTTACCGGAAATAGCCTAATCGAGCACACGAGCTCCCATTAATTGAAATTATTTTCCGACCGGCGATAAGCGGCGCTCATTAGCGCGTTTGTTTCCCTTTCAAGAAATTCGCTCGTTAATCACGGACACGTGTCGCAGAGCGCACGCAAATGAGTGGGCTTCGGGCCCTTTCCATGCAACACGTGTAATTGCCATTGTTGTAATTAACACAACAAACTGCTTAGAAGTTTGTGCTTTTAAATCATTAATTAGGTATTGTTTGTTCTATATTAATTGCCCATATAAAAGCAAAAAAGGGCTGATAAGGCAATACTGTTTTATTTTATATAAATATACTATTTGAAATTTTATAGTAAATGTGTTTGTTTTGACATACTGTATTACAGTCAGAACTAGGTTTAGTGTAAAAGTCGTTCGTTGTAATTCTATATCATGTCTATGTCTATGTCTATGTCTATGTCTATGTCTATGTCTATGTCTATGTCTATGTCTATGTCTATGTCTATGTCTATGTCTATGTCTATGTCTATGTCTATGTCTATGTCTATGTCTATGTCTATGTCTATGTCTATGTCTATGTCTATGTCTATGTCTATGTCTATGTCTATGTCTATGTCTATGTCTATGTCTATGTCTGCGCCTGTGCCTATGCCTATGTGGTTGACGTGGAGCTGGTGGAAGAGATGTTAAAAAGAATGGGAAGGTACATGGACATAATAAGACTAGTGATGAATGGGAATAGACAAAATGGATGATGTTTAGGAACAGGGGTAGGAGGGGTAGAGTGGAACAGCTGAAATGGAAGGAAAGAATGATTGAGAGAGTGTTGTTATTGCTTGAGTAATTTTATATTTTTGATCACAAGTAGCTAATTTCAAAACGAAATTATCAGGAGAATAGAGACCGTCACCACCATTAAATGTAATAATTGTATACCGCAGTCTTGCCTATCCCTTAAATTAGAGGCTTATTGCTACTTGGCTAACAAATAATTTTGTAGTTTATCTAGTCGTGTCGGTTTGTGTGTTGGGAAGTAAAAATATCGTATAATAAATAAAATTAAAATAAATATCAAAATCAATATTTCCAACGGTTGTGTATTTGCTGAACCATTTTCAATATAAAACAATCGTGACTCATACGAGGAAATGTTTAATAATGATTTAATTATCTCCATCCACTTACAAACAATCATTTTCCAATTATTTATGCGACGTCACAGTTCCTTATCACGATATTAAAATTACGTGCTTATAATTAAAACCACGAGCCGTTGCAGATGCTCGATTTCATTTGCCGCCCAATCATTTGCGACGCACCAATATTGGGCTTACTGTTATGATGTGTGCAAATAATGAACGGTTTCGGCCCGATAAGGGCGGTTGTGCAAATATTTGCAAATTCAGCAGAATATTAACGAATACTTTATGAATATTCAATTAGGTATTATGTTAAATAAATCTCATTGGTGTTAATATTTATTTCATTTCACTAATGATAAGGCTGAAAGAACCTTCAAAGCCACAAAAATAGATTTTAATGTGAATTAGACGATTCATTTATTTCACTATTGCGAGCAATATAATTAGACATTTGGAATACTATTATATATACACTTATTGCAATTACGAACTTTCATTTTGTAGCCGTTCTGTTTGGAAAGTAAAGCTTATATGTTGTAGCCATAGCACAATATTTTATTGTACATACAATCAGTGCAATCTAATTAATCTATTAGAATTAAAAAAATATTTCATTAGTTCACTAGTTTTTCACAAAAATTTAATTGTATTTAAGGTATATTAATTTTTGTGGACCAATTTAAAATATTATAATGCTATTGATTCAAAATAAAATAGGCGACGGTCTTGGAAAGGGGAAGAATAAGAAGATTTGATCTAGACGAAGACAACCAGGAGCGGGTGGGAAATTTAAAGGTGCTCAGGAAAATAAGGACGCCTAGTGGAAAATAACGGCGAGGCTGTTTTGTCCTAACAGACGCCGGTTTAACTTAAGAAGCGCCGCGGCGGTCTAAATATTTCCAGCGCCGGTTTCATATGTCCCACACACAGGGCCGGTCCTAGCGGGCGTGCAATGTCAGGGGCGGCTAAATTCAGCCCGGGGCATGAGCTATCGAATCAAATGTTCAATGAGATATCTTCATTATCTTGAAAGATATGGCATGTAAAAGTTGAAATTTGTATTATCACACATTCCTGCAAAAATACCTATTCATCATATAGCAATTTTAATTTTTTTTATGTTATTCTTGTTTAAATATGTATGAAAAACTCTATTATGAAGCCCGCAATTAGATATCTTGAGTATCTTTAAAGATATGGCTTGTGAAAGTTTAAATTTGTTTTATCACACATTCCTATAAAAGTACCTATTCATAATGATGCAATATTAAGACTTTTGTGTTATTCTAGTCTGCAAATGTATGGAAAACTAAATAATAAAGATTCTAATGAGGTATCTTCATTGTCTTCAAAGATATGGCGTGTAAAAGTGGAAATTTGTATTTTCACACATTTCTGCGAGAATACCTATTCATCATGATGCAATTTTAAGATAATTTGGGTCATTCTTATCTAAAGATGCAATATTAAGACTTTTGTGTTATTCTAGTCTACAAATGTATGGAAAACTAAATTATAAAAATTCCAATGACGTATCTTCATTGTCTTAAAGGATATGGCGTGTAAAATTGAAAATTTGTATTTTCACACATTTCTGCAAAAATACCTATTCATCATGATGCATTTTAAGATAATTTGTGTTATTCTTATCTAAAAATGTATGAAAAACTCAATTATAGAGACTCCAATAAAATATTTTCATTGTTTTCAAAGATATGGCTTGTGAAATTTGAAATTTGTTTTATCACACATTCCTGCAAAAAGACCTATTCATCATGATACAATTTTGAGATTTTTGTGTGTTATTCTTGTCTAGAAATGTATGAAAATCTCAATCATAAAAATTCCAATGAGGTATCTTCATTATCTTCAAAGATATGGCTTGTAAAAGTTAAATTTTGTATTATCACATATTCCTGCAAAAATACTTATTCATCATAATACAATTTTAAGATTTCTGTGTGTTATTCCTGTCTAGAAATGTATGAAAAACTCAATTATAAAGACTCCAATGAGGTATCTTCATTATCTTCAAAGATATGACTTGTGAAATTTGAATTTTGTATGATCACACATTCCTGCTAAAATATCTATTCATCATGACGCAATTATAAGATTTATGTGTGTTATTCTTGTTTATAAATGTATGAAAAACTAACTTATAAAGACTACAATGAGATGTCTTTATTATCTTCAAAGATATGGCATGCAAAAGTTGACATTTGTATTATCACACATTCCTGCAATAACACCTATTCATCATGACGCAATTTTCAGATTTTTTATGTTATTCTTATGTAAAAATTTATGAAAAACTCAATTATAAAGACTCCAATGAGTTATCTTCATTATCTTCAAAGATATGGTTTGTAAAATTTGAAATTTGTATTGTCACATATGCCTGCAAAAATAAATATTCACTCGGGCGGCCCACTACCTAGGACCGGTACTGACCACACATCCGTGACCAAATGAAAAAAAAATATCTTTTTAGGAATATCAGCCATGAGGCCTTTCCGCCGGTAGAGGGAGAAGCTCGGAGGAGTTTAATAACCTGGCATTTGCATTAACTTCACAAAAAATACCTCTGAAAACTGTGAAAGGTAATGGAATGCTAACTTGCGGCCGTGGGGGTGTTTACCTATCCTGGTGGTGCGGGGAAAGGACGGAGGAAAAAAAACAAAACAAAAAAGAACCGGGACCGGCCCACCAAAAATAATATAAAAATGTGTGACGTCCTCGATTGTACCGACAAAGACGACACTGCTATGGACAAGGAAGGGATTGCCTCAAAACAAGAGCTTAATATAGAATCTGGAAAACCTGAAAAACGTTTACGTAACGGGGAAAATAAGGACCTCCCTGAATATACCAAAAAACAACGAGACCGAAAACATTCGGCGGCAGGTGGATGCCCTTAAGGCCGATAAGAAGGAAACGACCACAGAAATGGAGGAACTGCGGCATGATTCGAAACACTAGAGGAAGCAAGGGCACCCCAGAAACCCAGCGCTAACATGGAGGCAGAAGAGGAGGCCGTGGAGAGAATCAGCGGTATTTTCCTACCAGAAGCCACCTACGATGAAGCCATCAGAATACTAACACAGAAATGGCCATTGGCCACCTTCAAAAAAGATGGATTGGTCAGTGGAGGAGGTAAAAAAAACCCTGTCCGAATACCGTAGTGGTCAGATTAACGGACGAGACGGGCAGACTAATAACCAACGGCATAAAGGGCAGGCTTGTGCATGAGCTGACCGGAAACACCATTGAAGTGGAAGTAACAACCATCACCAGGACAGCTAAAGTGAGGACCGGCAAATGCTCGCCCAAGTAAACTAAATTGATCACTTATTACATAACAAGTAACGAAGACACAATTATAAATTATAGCTCTATACGAGGCAGCTGAACACACAAGAGAACTGGTCAAGGATGAAGGCATCAAACAGACAGGTTGGAACTGGGAAGGATTACTACAACGGAAGCACGAAATATACTGGAGCACCGGTTCCCGGAGTCAACCACACAGGAAACCCTGAAGGAAATAATCGAAGAGACATTACCACCAGGCAAGGAACCTGACAGGATGGGCAAAGGCCCGCCCAAACAAACTAAATTGAGCGCCTATTACATAGCAAGTAACGAAGACACAATTAGGGCTCTATACGAGGGAGCTGGAGCTGAACGTACAAGAGGACTGGCCGAGGACAACGGTATCAAATAGTACAGGGAATTAGGAAGGATTACTACAACGGAAGCACGAAAGATCCTGGAGCACAGGTTCCCTGTGTCAACCACACAGGTTACCCCGGAAGAAATAAACGAGGAGATATTGCCACCAGACAAGGAACCTGCCCTCCCCCTTCTGCTGCCAGACCTAGGGAAAACAGTAAAGAGACAATACTGGTGAAACCAGTCCAAGGACACCCGTAGGCGGACTTGGTGCGCAATATCAGGGAGGTGGACAAAGAAGACCTTAACGTAAAAAGGATTAATCAACCGGAGAACGGGCACTTAAGAATCAGAATCAAGGGTGGCGGCACCAAGGCGGACGCCTTGTGTGGTGTCATAAGGGAAAAGGCCACCGGCATAGAAGCACGGGTGAGCCACCTTGGAGTAACTCTACACATCAGAGTCTATATTCATAACGATCGCTCAAAAATCCAGCACCTGGCGATATACAACACGGACGAGGAATCAACATTCGTGAGGAGTAACTTTGAATCCCACCTGGACATCACCATGGCCACGGCGCGCATGATGGGCAGTCAGCAGAGCTGGCGCGTCTTAGGCGTAAAAACACATATTATTTTCTGCATACAGTCCCAGGACCAAAAGAGGGAATGGAAACTAGAAGCAATGGATGCTGACATTCTAAGGCCCAATTCACACATAAGCGGCGTCGGACGCAGGCGCAACGGCGCCGGTACCGCGTCCTTGCCTCTTCGCCTAACACAAGACGAAGAGGCGAAAGGCATAACTCTTCCACGCCGCCTCTACGTAAACATAAGGTGCAATGTCAACCCCTTCGCTGCATATGGACATCACAAACGCCTGTGCGAAGTCACGCCTGCGCCTCGCCTACACCGCGCCTGCGCCCGACGCCGCTTATGTGTGAATTGGGCCTAATGCACTAGAGCACTAATGGAAGACAGTACGGACCACCAAAGCGACAACGTGGACCAAATGGCGGAATACCTAAACCAAATATTGCAACGAGCATGTCTGATGGCCGTACCCACTAAGGAAATCGCCAGCGGTTGGACGAGAAAGGCCTACTGGTGGACGAAAAGAGCAGCGAGCCAGAGCAACCGGGGCACCAACTGAGCTACTACTCCGAGAGGAGTACAAGACGAGGCGGAAGGAGTACCGGCGGGCTATCGTAAAGAGCCAGACGGCTGGAAAACACTTTGTAGGGAGGTCGAGGATGACTCGTGGGGCTTTCCCTACAAAATTGTGATGAAAAATATCGGGGCTCTCCCGCCGAGCCCAGAGGAGTGAGGTCGGTGGTGAACGCCCTTTTCCCGCCGAACATCGGTACCAGACCAGATGAGGTACAGACTCTAGGACAAGCCAAATACACACGAAAGAATACTGGACCGAACAAGACGTGTTAAAAGACATAGCTATACTACCAAACAAGAAGGGTCCAGGGCCTGATGAACTCCCTACCGCTCGACCAGCACGTTAGGTAGCTCGTCATGTCGTTTGGCCGTTCTTCAGCTGCACCGTGAATAGCCTCGATGATCCAGGAAATCGCGAACAAATGCTTGGACGAACGCGCATTTTCAACCCGTTGGAAGACATAAAACTCGCACTACGACCCAAACCGGGGAAACCGGTGACAAATCGGAGATCTTACCATTCCCTCTGCCTCCTCGACGGAACGGCGCAGTAAATGGAATGCTTGATCGTGGACCGCATAACGGAGGCCCTTGAAGACACAAGGGGCCTCCACCACATACAGTATAGCTTCCGGAAAAGGAGAACAACGTGCGACGCCATACTAGCGGTTCGCGGGATGGTGGACGAGGGCAACGCCTGGCCCTGAAGGAGGCTGCGAGACTGCCTTATGGCCACCTAAGATGTGGAAATCGCGGTGAACATATTGCCATGGGTGGCCATCAAGGACGCACTCCGGAAGAAAAGGGTCCCAGATCCACTCACGAGACTGATATCTGGATACCTCATTCAACGGGAAGTTACCCACGCAGACATTGCTCGAGTCAACAAAATTTGATGCAACGGGGGGTCCCGATAGGCTTTGTCCTAGGGCCCCTCTTATGGAATTTCACATTTGACGACGCTCTGTGGCTAGAGCTGTCTATGGAAGTTGAAGCTGTGGCATTTTGCAGATGATCTGGCCATAATTTCCAGAGGACGAGAACTGAAAGATAACAAGGCAAAAATTAAGCAGACTGTAACGGTGGTGGCGGACTAGATGACGGGCGTCGCACTAACTGTAGCCTCCGCCAAAACCGAGGTCGCTCTGCTCTCGACAAAGAGAGCAAGCGTTCAGGAAGCCACCACTACGATGAAGACATGTTGGGGAAGAACTACCACATCACACGTAAGTTTAAATAACTAGGAACCATCCTCAAATCAAATTGATGCCATACCACGCAAGTTCTGGTGGCAACCAAGAAGGTGGTCAAGGAGGCCACACTTGCGAGACTCATACCCAACTTAGGGGGCCGAAGTGAGGCTACTGGTGACTCTTTCGCGCGTCCAGATCTCCTATGCAATACCACCCTGGGTCGGTGCAACAAAACAATCAGGATCTCGGAGGACTAGAACTGGAAGAGACCAAGGCAAACATGAACCAGACCACGCAAGTCCTAACGGCCAAAACCGAGGTTACACCTGCGAATCTGCTACCCAACTTAGGGGACCCGAGTGAGCCGAAGAGGAGGAGACTCTTTCGCGCGCCCAGCTCTCCTATGCAGACCTAAAGACATGGCTGGACATCTTGCACCGGGAGATCAGGACAGTTGGTCGTGGAGGGCTACTTTAATGCCAATTTTGTGCACCGCCACAAGTGGGAGGGGCGAAGCGGTCGCTGAACTGGTTGGTATACTCGACCTGACGATATGCAACACGGGCGTGGACTCAACCTTTGTGCGGAGTAACTCTGAATCCCACCTGGACATCACTATGGCCACGGCGCGCATGATGGGCAGACTGCAGGGCTGGCACGTCTTAAATGAGGAAACACAGAGTGAAGACCGATATATTACTTTCTGCATACTACCCAGCAGAGTGGCCGTTTAGAACCAGCCCCAAAACCAGACATCCCCTCAAAAGAGGAAATGAAACTAGAAGCTATACATGCTGACCTTCCAAGAGCACTACTTGGAAGTCAGTGCTGACCTTCCAAGAGCACTACTGGAAGACAGTGCTGACCTTCCAAGAGCACTACTGGAAGACAGTGCTGACCTTCCAAGAGCACTACTGGAAGACTGTGCTGACCTTCCAAGAGCACTACTGGAAGACAGTGCTGACCTTACAAGAGCACTACTGGAAGACAGTGCTGACCTTCCAAGAGCACTACTGGAAGACAGAACCTACCACCTGAGAGAGAATGCCTGACGGCCGTACCCACTAAGGAAACCGCCAGTGGGCGGAGGAGGAAAGCCTACTCGTGGTCCCGGAAAGGCGTGGTCCCCTATGCAGCATCAGCCTGGATCCGTGCAACAAAACAAACAGGAATACGCTGAGGAGGGCATTGCGGACCAGCGCGATCAGGACCGCTAGGGCTTACCGAACTGTGTCAACGGACGCAGTCGAAGTATTGGCAGCAACAAAGCCTGGAGACCTGCTGGTGGAAGAAAGAATGGACACTCCAAATCAAATCACGAGGAAGCAAGGAAACGGACGATAGAAAAGTAGCAAACACACTGGAAGCCCACCACCAATGCTTTCTGGACTAGATGTATACTACCGAAGATCGAACCATGGATAACAAGTAGGCACGGTGAGCTGGATCACTGGACCACGCGGATCCTATCCGGGAATTCTGGGTATTCCAGACATAGCTTCGGGGGATAGGGCCAAGATGCCAGTACTGCGTTGGTACAGATGATCCAGCCCATACCATCTACCGGTGCCCACGATGGAGCAGAGAACGCGAAGCGCTGTGGCTAGAGATTGGTTAGACCCCTCCGGAGGAACTAACCGAGATAATGCTACAGGATCAAGATAAGTGGGACGCCTTCGCCAACTTTACACGCCAGATGATGGGAACCAAATACAAGGACGATTTACTCCACGCGAACTAACAGACGCAATACACACAAAGAGGCACGACTACACAAGCGAACCTACATGGCGCCTACCATGGCCACACAATTTTCCAAACAAGACAAGAGACAAGACTAACGAACTGACGGCGCGAGTGTCTCCGAGGCGGGCAAGCCCCTTGTGGCAGAACTTGAGGATGGTTTTAGTCGGTAGGCAGGTCCCGTGCAGAATGACGACACTACCCAACGCAAAAAGGTGATAGTGAGGCATTGGCGTCTTTTGAAGATATCTTACTGACATTGACAAAAAAAGGTGGGTTTTGGCTACCCAGATCGCTTCCTAGTATGCTACTGGGGTTCGTTGACCTTATTTTTACGTCGTTTAAAGAACACATGTACTCTCATTAAAATTTCGTCAATTTGAAGATAAACTTACACAATGATACAATTACATAGTAAAAATGTAACATTAAAAACTCGGGAATACGACGGGGTAGTATATACATTTATATGTTTTGTTATATTTTTATATTTCTGCAGGCAATGATTCTGATATCAATATACTTATGAATAATAATCATAATCACACTAATAATAATTGATATTTTTTAAATCATATGGTACAAAACAAATACACATCGTGCACAAATATATATATATATATATATATATATATATATATATATATATAGTGAAGTACTTCTTGCCCTTGTCGGCTATCTGAATGAAGAATCACCAGATGTATCAATGTTAATTAATAATTTCTCAAAAATTTCACTCTCCGGTGGGACTTGAACATCTCACGCGCTATCCACTACCATCCTCCGTGGCGCAGTTGGTAGCGCGACGGCCGCGATAGCCGGAGACGTGGGTTCAAGTCCCACCGGAGAGTGAAATTTTTGAGAAATTATATATATATATATATATATATATATAATAAAAGTAATGTGCACTGGCAACATTAAATTTTTTTGGTTTGAGTTAAGTTTCATAAATATTTGTAGTAACCTTCGGATTCTTTTGTTTTTACGAAGTCATATAGAATTATTCTATTATTAATCCTGCTAATTAATGATTATACAAAAAGATACCGTAACGAATACGTTAAATTTATTTAGTTATCATGTCCTATAACAGAAAGCTTATACAAAGAAACGAATGATATTCAAACATGTAGATTTACTACTATACAAAAGCGGAATCACGGTTAGTTCATTATGAATCCGCCCAGTTGCTAATTATTCATCTTAATGCTGGGCAACATCTGTGCAAGCGGTGCTTTCTAAGAGTGGGCAATTTTTATTATTAGTCGTGAGGTAATGTCTTCCGCTAAGTGGGCTCGCTTTTAAGCGCTGCTACCTTGAGTACAAAACACTTATACTGGAATTATGAAAAAAATCTTATTTGGCTAATGCATGTTAATTTATCACATGTATCAATTTAAAATCATATTTTCTTAGGAAAAACAACGTTTTGATATCCTCGAGGGTTTTGCGTGAAAATTTGATTACATTGGGCCGAAAGACTTTAGATTAGATTAGATCTTTATTCATAACATATCAATGTATCTGATACCGGAAGGAAATTGGAAAATTTTGATTATAATTATTTTTGTTTGGGCGACAGTATTTTATTTATTTATTATTTTTTTGAACCTGCTCCATTTTAAATTTTGATTTCAAAAAATTATAGTATATATCATGCTTGCGATGGGGTGATTTTAATTTTTTTGTCGATTTTTAAGTTTTACGCTCATAACTGGATATTCTCATTTTAGTGGATGGGCTATAAAAAAAGTACTTAACGTGTTTTGTTTAATTTTCTTACTGATCTATATTCATAACATATGAGTGTATCTGATGCCGGAAGAAAATTGGAAAATTTTGATTATAACTATTTTTGTTTGGGCGACCATTCGACAGTATTTGATATTTTTTTTTGAACCTGAAGTATTTTGATATTTTAAACCGGTTCCATATTGAATTTTGATTTCAAAAAATTATATAATATTAAGAACACTATGACAATTCTTATTAAAAAGTATCACGCTTGCGAAGTGGTGTTTTTTTTGTCGATTTTTAATTTTTACTCGATATTCTCATTTTAGTGGATGGGCTATAAAAAACGTACTCAACGAGTTTTGTTTAATTTTCTTACTGATCTTTATTCATAACTTATCAGTGTATCTGATGTCGGAAGGAAATTGGAAAATTTTAATTAGAACTATTTTCTTTGGGCGACTAATTCGACAGTATTTGAGTTTTTATTTATTTTTTAACTTGAACTAATTTTATTTTTGAACCTGTTCCATTTTGAATATTGGTTTCAAAAAAATATATAATATTAAGAACACTATGACAATTCTTATTTAAAAGTATCACGCTTGCGATGTGTTGATTTTTATTTTTATTACGATTTTTAAGTTTTAACTTATAACTTATACTCTTATAACTCGATATTCTCATTTTAGTGGATGGGCTATAAAAAAAGTACTCAACGTGATTTGTTTAATTTTCTTACTGATCTATATTCATAACATATCAGTGCATATGATGCCAGAAGGAAATTGGAAAATTTTGATTATAACTATTTTTGTTTGGGCGATCTAGTCGACAGTATTTGATTTTTTATTTTTTGGAACCTAAGGTATTTTTATTTTTTTTGAACCGATTCTATTTTGAACTTTGGTTTCAAAAAATTATGTAATATTAAGAATACTATGACAATTCTTAATGAAAAATATCACGCTTGCAACGGGGTGACTTTAATTAATTTTTCGAGATTTTTAAGTTTGACGCTAATAACTCGATATTCTCATTTTAGTGGATGAGCTATAAAAAAAGTACTGAACGTATTTTGTTTAATTTTCTTACATGTTTAAAGATATATATATATATATATATATATATATATATATATATATATATATATATAAAATTTATAATATAATGAAAAATATCCCTATAAAATTAATTCCAAATTTCTTTCACCTTGCACATTACAATACTTTTTTTACACTTTGTATGGTAAATTACATTCAATATTTATAAATAACAGAAACTGTATTAAAATCAATGTTATCGATGTATCCAATTTTTATAGGCATTGTATTATTCCAAGGATGTCGGTCGGCATGACGCACGGTCAAAATTTTAAAATCCCGACTCAATTATGTTAAATCGGGGAAACACGCGCTTCATTCCGGTTATGAGTCGGCTGCTCAAACTAGAACACAAATGTGTTTCGCGGCGTGCCATTTTAGACGGCTTATTATAATTTATGGCCTGGCTAAGGTTATTAATAAAAAACCAACTGAAAGATTTATGAATTTTTAAGTAGGAACGAGTTCATTCAATTAAACAGCTATATTGGGTGATTGATAATTTATTAGCCTACTCAAAATATTTTATTGGTGTATCCAATTCATCCCATTCGTCAAGCATTTGTAATTCATAGGCGAGTATCCTTTATTTAATGACATTATTTAGTTTTCTATATTTTTATATATATATATATATATATATATATGTATATATATATACATATATGTATATATATATATATATATATATATATATATATATATATATATATATATATATAAGATTTGATACATTAAACTGTATAACTCTTCCTAAATGGAAAATTAACATTGTGTATTACGATGTTATTATTGTTAATTGAATTTATTATTATTCCACCTATATTATTTTCTATATTTTTAATATTTTCAAAGATTTATATGAATAAACTTGAAAACTATGTTTATTCGCTAATTTCATGAATAAAACTAGTCGCCATTCGTCTATCTCGATGAATCTCATTGAAATATATATCAGAAATTCAAATATTCATAGTGCAATCAGATATCTCCAATATTTTCAAACATATGCATTAGTATAGTATATAATTATGTTTAATCACTAAATTAACAAAACACTAGAACCCACTTTGTGGTACAATCGAGTATCTATTATTTTTATTTAACAATATACCGTGTGTTCCCGGATTCGGTTGCAAGGAGAGAAAACAATTTTATTTGTCATTTAAGAGATAATGCAGGAGGAAATACCATCTCCGCTTCATTTATAAATATGATTTCAACTGTTTGTTTTTAAATGTAACGTAAAAAATATCTGAATAAGTGACAAAGTTCATCGCTCTGTCACAAAACTATGATTAGCCCTGGAATAAATCGTTTGTCTCTACACTAAAACGCAACACATTGGCAATTAATTTTATTTGAACATGAACTATTGAATTGTATCTTCCCCACGTGAAACAGGTAATTCGCGTATGAAGTTTTGAATTTCTTCTATCGTGATCCATTCTTTGGCCACTGTCCGCCAAGGATTTCTTTTTGGATGCAGGCTGCTTAGTTTTTTGTCCAGCATCCGTCTCTTTTTTCTCTCCCTGCAGTGTTTTACGTACCCATTCTATCTCTCGGGCAAGCTCCCCATCATTAAAAGAAATTAAAAACAAAAAAGAGAGATTATCCAACTAACCTCCTAGGAGGAAAGTTAAACGCCATCTGGCAGCACCACAATTAGCAATGCACACCCATATGGTAATAACGGTCAACATGCTCATGCCATCAGGATCACCGGGTAGTGCCCTCTATGGAATAATATTCCAACAGAGTGTTTGAGATATCAGCAGAAGGCCAATTTTGTAAAACATATATAAGTCTGAATCCACCTCTTAGCAATCTACATATCTAGATTTCCATCTTATTAGATCTCATCAGTGTAGCTCAGCTAGTGAGGATGAATTCACACAATATCTCGAGTAGTTATATACAAAAATTATACACTAATGTGGTGCCGCCAGATGGCGTTTAACTTTTCTCCTAGGGGGTTAGTTGTATAATTTTCCACTTTTCCCTATCCCACGCTGAACTCTTTGCGTTCACAAGTGAATTGCTTCAAAACAACCCTGCCTTCGGAAACCGCCCAGCGGTGACCTTCCCCAGTGGCTTCATGGCCCCGCTACCTCAAAGAGCTTCGCATGACCAATGGAGCGAAGCCATAACCACGCAGAAGAAGAATCTAGTCCTCCAGAAGAAGAACTACGGCGCAATGTCGAAATTTAAACCGCTCCGGCAGTCTCCCAATAGAGGATGACATTGAAATCCCGCATGACGAAAGCGAGTTCGACGACAACTTAGCCCCTGTCCTGTCTCAACCTGATCAACCACCACCCCAGCCCAATAATAACAGAAATAACAGAAACAACGCTAAATACCCAATGAAGGACTCTAGAGTTATCACCACCCCACCACCAGGAAAAACCGCCCCCAGTCGTCTTAAGGATCATGTGGCATCCTTAAGACGACTGGATCCACATATCTAACCAGCTGGCCGCCATCCGAGACTGGGAATAAGCCTCCACACGGCAACAACGAACGACTATAGGAAATTGGTCAAGTATTTCCTAGACAAGAATATTTCCCACCACACTTTCTGCCTAAAAAGCGATAAGCCCCTACAAGTCGAAATGAGAGGCATAGACACCTACATTAGTTCTGAAGAAATCGCCGATGATCTAAAAGTGCAAGGATACCCCGCGTACCACGAATCCAGAATGTATGGGGAAAACAGAGCGATATCGCTGACAGTAATTAAAATTGACCGTGAATACAAATCGATTTTCAACCTGCAACATTGCTGCAATCTATCGATAACCATGGAGTCAAGACGACTAAAGCAGACTGACAACCAATGCCACCGCTGTCAAGTTTTCGGACACACGCAAGCGTACTGCAACGCTGAATTCAAGTGCCTTAAATGCGGGAATAATCATTCGACCCACACGTGCACTAAACCCAGCACCACTCCTGCAACCTGCGCTAACTGCAGAGGTAGTCATCCAGTCAGCTATAAGGGTTGCCCCAATAACTCCCGTAATTTCCCCAAACTCCCTGAAACAAACCCAATCCGCTCTTGGGCTAAAGCAGCAGACAGCAGCAGTACAAGCACGAATCAGCCCCAAAACGTAAACATAAACAAGAACAAAGAAAACACGAATGCCCCAAAGGCAACACTTCAAATAAACAACCAACGGATGACTTAGCAACCCTCATAGGCGACCTAACCATCCAGTTCTTGGTTAAGAAACCATCCATGGAAGAAAAAGTAAACTTTCTGAACACAACCGACATATCATAAATAACTACAACGCAAAATGAACGTACAAAAAACAGTCAATAATCTTAACATTTCATATTGGAACGCCAATTGCCTTATCACCAAGAAAGCGGAGCTGAAGCAATACATGCACCAATATAAAATTGACGTAATGCTTGTGGGTGAAACACACGCAAAACCCCAACATAAACTAAGCTTCCCAAATTATTCCATGTACAAACAATGCCGACTGGACAGAAAAGGAGCCGGGACCGAAATTTATGTGAAAAAGTGCATCAAATACTGCTTCACGCCTTCCTCGAAATGCAACACCATAGAGACCACCGGCGTCAAAATAGAGAACAAAGGGACCTATCACAATTCACTCAATCTATTACCCCCCCGGAAGCAATATCAACACATCCGACATCGACAAGCTCTTGAACCGAACCACACAACAATCGCCCTTGGTGACTTCAACGCCAAGCACCCTGACTGGAACTCCAAATCCACCAACCACCGAGGCAAACTACTCAAATTTCACTGCGACAGACACAACATACAGGCATTAGGGCCCACGGGTTCTACCTACAAACACTCCTCCGGCCGTGAGGAAACCATCCACCAAGCTTCAACAGACGCTACCACAACAAAACAGGTGGTGATAAACCGCAGAACTCTGCCATCCTGCATACTAACTAAAATCTCCGAAAAAAAAACCGAGCGAAGCGAAAATGGCAATATACATGCAGCCCCCAGGACAAAAACATCCTAAATTGCATCAACAAAGCAGTGAAGAAACTCCTTGAGGACCACGAGAACGAGCTGTGGGCACAGTAACTAACAGACATATCTGAAAACAATTACAGCATTTGGAAAATGGCAAAAATACATCGAAAAAAAAAACAAATACCGGCCCTTCCATTAATCACACCTACCAAAACCCTTTTCACCGCGAAAGAGAAGACTGAAACGTTCGCCGACAGTCTCCAACATTATTAATCAAATAATTCAGCGTCAATACTATCCAAAAATTGGGAAACACTCCAACGTGATATTAATTCCGAAACTAGGCAAACCATTTTCATCGGCTGAATCTTATAGACCTATTTCGCTTCTCTCAGTAATCAGCAAGATAGCAGAGAAGATACTACTAGTACGAATCAACAAGACGATTGATGACAACAACAGTATTCCTGACACTCAACATAGTTTCAGAAGTTTCACCACTGAAGCCTTAAACAAAAATAAAAAAACGGGCATAATTATTCTAGATATTGAAAAGGACTTTGATAGGGTGAGGCATAAGGGCCTACTCTATAAAACGCATATGGCTGGACTACCATCATGGATGACAAACCTGATTAAGAGCTACTTGGATGAGAGAACTTTCCAAGTTAAACTGCAAAATACAAAATCCACATCGCGCCCAATCAAATCAGAGTTCCACAAGGATCCATCCTTGGACCCACTCTCTACAATATTTTCAGGTACGACACTCCAGAACATGAGCATGTGCAAACAGCCCTCTATGCCGATGACACAGCCCTAACCACATCGCAATTCTTAAAAAACTCTTAAATGCCGAAACTCCAAAAGGCACTTAACCAACACATCGAATGGCTGGACATTTGGAGGATAAAAAACAATCAAAACAAAACACAGGCCATCTTAATCCAACCTAACAAGATAAATAAACCTACAGTCCGAACAATCAAGATTGATCAAACAGAAATACCTTGGGCCAAAGAAGTCAAATACCTTGGAGTAACGCTGAACAGGAAACTCTCTTTTCAAATGCACACAACAGCATATCAAAAAAGAGGTAACCAACTCAACGGCTATCTTTTCCCACTATTAAACATCAGAAGCACACTTACCACTCAAAATAAACTTCTCATCTACAAAATGATCATACGTCTCGCCATCACCTATGCCAGAGCTATTTGGAGACGCGCAAGCACAAAATATATTTATAAAATCCAATAAATCCAAAACAAATGCCTGAGAATGGTCACCAATGCCCCCTGGTTCACCTCGAACTTGGAAATCCACAACGATCTAAACTTCCCCACCATTGCAGAATACATACAAAAAACTGGCCGAAAACGCTAAAGAAAAAATAACTACCCACAGCAACCCAACTATCAGCAACATCACCACCAACAGAACCCAAGGAGACCAGAAACTACCGATGGAGGATTAAAGGCCTTGAAAACATCCACTGAACTCATCATTTCAAGAGGGCTTAAAAGCCAATAATCAACCAGAACCCAAACCGTCAAAATACAAGATATGAGTAAATAGACCTAACCGTCTGATCTCAACAAAAGCCAGATACCAGATGTGTGTATGTATACATAACAAAGTTGAAGTCGTTCGAGATATGGATGTACCGTCACATACTCAAGATACTCTGGACAGACCGTAAGCTAATGAAGAGGCCATGCGCAGAATGGTTAAAGAAAACTAAACTACTTATAACCATACGAAGGAAAACGAGTTACCAGTAAAAAAATTGGTAGTAAAAAGCGTAGATAAGGATAAGCCAAGGAAATCGGGTAGAGTGTGGTAGCGAATACAAAAGCATGGAACAAGATGTACAGGAAATCAAACGTATCGCCAAGGATGAACAAAATTCATAGAAAACTAAACCTAAATCGCGACACCTAAAGGTAAAAGGAGATACTGTCGTATATTTGAGTACAGTGCCCATTGCAACCAAGTGCTCTATAAGAAACAAAAGGGATTCTCTTCATTTCCCAATAACGCAACTAGTTATATTTAAGGTCTGAATTCATAACAAAAGCATTCGTAAGGTTATAACTACAAATATATAGGCACTAATAACATTGATATATCTATAGCGAAATAAGTATACGGCCAAAACACAAAGTGATGTAGATATAAAGATGTCTAATGTAAGTTTCTTAATGTAATGAAAGTGGTGTAAGTCACATTTGAATTATTATGAAAAGGAGAAGAGTTCACGCTAGGTATTTGTGTAAATCGTCATGCGCAGACTTGAAGTCTATTTATTCATAAATAAAAATGTAACTGCGTACGTCGATTTATATAAATACCAAACGCAAAATCTTCTCCTTTTCAAAACAATTTTAAATTTTCTCTATTTACAATACCTGTTAGTTGTAATGTGGAATACTGGCCTACGAAGGAAACGCACCTGAAACAAAGGAAAAACAAAAGTCAATATGTTTTCAGTACAAAGTATAATCCCAGTCGAACCAGGAGCGAGTGGGGCCACCGGCATAGCGGAAAATTAACACATCACAAGGGAGCCAAAAATAGGATTACCGACTATAGTATTTTCGTTACAGATTTTTCTACCTGCCCCTTCACCCCGGTAAGTCAGGTAAGGTCTAACTACAAACAAAATAAATATTGGAAGAAGATTGCGAGAAGAGGATCCTATTTCGCAAAAATTATTTACCCTAAGCATAGAAGACGCATTTAAAAGACTGAACTGGGAGCGAAAAGGGATAAATATCGATGGGATATACCTAAATAACCTTCGTTTTTCCGATGATATAGTCCTAATCTCAATAAATCCAAATGAATTAGAAGAGATGCTACAACAACTAAATAAAGCAACCAAAGTCATCGGACTGAAAATGAACATAGACAAAACGAAGGTGATGAGTCCAGTTAACCCTCAGATTACGCTAGACAATGAACCCGTTGAATGTGTGAACCACTATACCTACCTCGGCCATGTGATAAAGTTGGGAGAGGAAAACCAAACAGCGGAGGTGACAAGAAGGATAGGTCCAACATGGGCGACTTTTGGAAAACTCAAATACATCCTGGGCAATAAAGATATCCCAGTAAACTTAAAAAGAAAAGTATACGACTCCTGCGTTCTGCCCGTAGCCACACACGGCCTAGAAGCCATGAGTATTACAAAAAGAAAGTGCGAACCGTATAAGAACGACACAGAAAGCGATGGAACGTTAAATGATTGGCATTTCATTAAGGGACAAGGTCAGAAACGAAGGGATTAGGGAAAGATCGAGAGTGGCCGACGTTATCATTATCATGTCATTAAAGAATAGCACAATTAAAATGGCGTTGGGTGGGACACATCGCAAGACAGAGTAGCGATAGATGGACGGTCATAATTATCCGGTGGCGACCAAGAGCAACAACAAGAAGCAGAAAACGTCCACAGAGGAGGTGGCTAGCCGTTGGGAGTGACTGGTTCCACAAGGCACAGGATCGGGAGATGTGGAAGACGTACGAAAAGGCATATGTCCAGGAGTGGATGAAATAAGGCCGATGAAGAAAAAGAAGAATAAGACATCCCTAGTCATACAATCAACGAATAATTCATGTTTGATAGATATTATGATTTTCCAAAGTAACTGTAATATATACTTTATGTCAACATATCTTTCTTTATCTTCCCATGCGACTTGGTATGTTACTGGTAGCCACAATAATAAACCATTAATTATTCAGCGCCATACCCACGGACGCGACGCCGCAATCGAATGTAAATATTGAGGCTGCGTGCGTGAAGGACGCGTACGATTTAATTTTCCGCTCTTCGGCGGCCTCTTCAATGGCCCATTGCCGTAACGGCCGTGACAAAATTACCATTAGAAACGGACGGCTTATATAACGAGCCGCGAGTTTCGGAAATTTTCGAAATTCAACCGAGCCGTGTGAGAGCCGCGAAACCAAAAACGTACATTCGGTGAAAGTGCACGCCGGGCTGGAGGAATAAGGCCAGTGTCGCGGCATGCAGAAAAATCCGCTGAGGAGGCGGCTGCGGTGTGCAATGTCAACAAACAAACAGTTGTAAAAAATTTATAATGCGAAAATATTTATAACGTGTGGTAATTTTTATTCCTTATTTGTACTGTTTTACTATTTAATTTACATTGTATTT
Organism: Lordithon lunulatus; assembly: GCA_963942505.1. NCBI lineage: Eukaryota > Metazoa > Arthropoda > Insecta > Coleoptera > Staphylinidae > Lordithon > Lordithon lunulatus. The sequence continues at coordinate 9,647,302 of OZ012675.1, forward strand.
GCATATAAGCGTATTAATATATGATACAACACTATTCTGGGAATATTACCAGAATTATATGTATATATAATTTATAATGAAGTACTTTTTGCCGTATTCGGCTATCTGAATGAAGAATTACCAGATATATCAATGTTAATTAATAATTTCTCAAAAGTTTTACTCTTCAGTGGGACTTGAACCCACGTCTCCGGCTATCGCGGACGCCACCAACTGCGCCACGGAGGGTGGTATTGGATATAATGAACATCTCACGCGCTATTCACTACTATTTAACTTTGTTAAAATTGTAACTTTGTTAAAATTGTAAACATAACATAATACGCAAAAGTTGCCTTATAATTACATTTTGAAATTTAAAATATTCGGGGAATAATATTTTTAAATAGCTCAATACATTAGCAATTCGCTAGTATAAACTCAAAAATATCCATTCACATATTTTTAAATCTTCAAAAATGATTGAATGCACTTTTAGGAATCAACAAATTGTAAATTGAAACGTCGCTATTGAGTACCAATTAAACTATTGATACTATATTTTGGATCATTCTATTTATAAATAGCCCAGCATATTGGTAATTTAGTAGTATAAACTGAAAAATATCCATAAGCATATTTTCGAAATAATAAAAAATAATTGAATGCACTTGCACCAATTGTAAATTGAAACTTTGCTATTGAGTACCAGTTAAACTATTGATACTATATTTTGGATAATTCTATTTATAAATAGCCCAGCATATTGGTAATTCGGTAGTATAAACTGAAAAATATCCATAAGCATATTTTCGAAATAATAAAAAATAATTGAATGCACTTGCACCAATTGTAAATTGAAACTTTGCTATTGAGTACCAGTTAAACTATTGATACTATATTTTGGATAATTCTATTTATAAATAGCCCAGCATATTGGTAATTCGGTAGTATAAACTGAAAAATATCCATAAGCATATTTTCGAAATAATAAAAAATAATTGAATGGACTTGCACCAATTGTAAATTGAAACTTTGCTATTGAGTACCAGTTAAACTATTGATACTATATTTTGGATAATTCTATTTATAAATAGCCCAGCATATTGGTAATTCGGTAGTATAAACTGAAAAATATCCATAAGCATATTTTCGAAATAATAAAAAATAATTGAATGCACTTGCACCAATTGTAAATTGAAACTTTGCTATTGAGTACCAGTTAAACTATTGATACTATATTTTGGATAATTCTATTTATAAATAGCCCAGCATATTGGTAATTCGGTAGTATAAACTGAAAAATATCCATGAGCATATTTTCGAAATAATAAAAAATAATTGAATGCACTCGCACCAATTATAAATTGAAATTTTGCTATTGGGTATCAGTTAAACTATTGATACTATAGTTTGGATAATACTATTTATAAATAGCACGGCATATTGGTAATTCAGTAGTATAAACTGAAAAATATCCATAAACACATTTTCGAAATAATAAAAAATAATTGAATGCACTCGCAACAATTGTAAATTGAAACTTTGCTATTGAGTACCAGTTAAACTATTGATACTATATTTTGGATAATACTATTTATAAATAGCACGGCATATTGGTAATTCAGTAGTATAAACTGAAAAATATCCATAAACACATTTTCGAAATAATAAAAAATAATTGAATGCACTCGCACCAATTGTAAATTGAAACTTTGCTATTGAGTACCAGTTAAACTATTGATACTATATTTTGGATAATTCTATTTATAAATAGTACAGCATATTGGTAATTCAGTAGTATAAACTGAAAAATATCCATAAGCATATTTTCGAAATAATAAAAAATAATTGAATGCACTTGCACCAATTGTAAATTGAAACTTTGCTATTGAGTACCAGTTAAACTATTGATACTATATTTTGGATAATTCTATTTATAAATAGCCCAGCATATTGGTAATTCGGTAGTATAAACTGAAAAATATCCATGAGCATATTTTCGAAATAATAAAAAATAATTGAATGCACTCGCACCAATTATAAATTGAAATTTTGCTATTGGGTATCAGTTAAACTATTGATACTATAGTTTGGATAATTATATTTATAAATAGCCCAGCATATTGGTAATTCAGTAGTATAAACTGAAAAATATCCATAAGCATATTTTCGAAATAATAAAAAATAATTGAATGCACTCGCACCAATTGTAAATTGAAACTTTGCTATTGAGTACCAGTTAAACTATTGATACTATATTTTGGATAATTCTATTTATAAATAGCCCGGCATATTGGTAAATCAGTAGTATAAACTGAAAAATATCCATAAGCATATTTTCGAAATAATAAAAAATAATTGAATGCACTTGCACCAATTGTAAATTGAAACTTTGCTATTGAGTACCAGTTAAACTATTGATACTATATTTTGGATAATTCTATTTATAAATAGCCCAGCATATTGGTAATTCGGTAGTATAAACTGAAAAATATCCATGAGCATATTTTCGAAATAATAAAAAATAATTGAATGCACTTGCACCAATTGTAAATTGAAACTTTGCTATTGAGTACCAGTTAAACTATTGATACTATATTTTGGATAATTCTATTTATAAATAGCCCAGCATATTGGTAATTCGGTAGTATAAACTGAAAAATATCCATGAGCATATTTTCGAAATAATAAAAAATAATTGAATGCACTTGCACCAATTGTAAATTGAAACTTTGCTATTGGGTATCAGTTAAACTATTGATACTATAGTTTGGATAATACTATTTATAAATAGCACGGCATATTGGTAATTCAGTAGTATAAACTGAAAAATATCCATAAACACATTTTCGAAATAATAAAAAATAATTGAATGCACTCGCAACAATTGTAAATTGAAACTTTGCTATTGAGTACCAGTTAAACTATTGATACTATATTTTGGATAATACTATTTATAAATAGCACGGCATATTGGTAATTCAGTAGTATAAACTGAAAAATATCCATAAACACATTTTCGAAATAATAAAAAATAATTGAATGCACTCGCACCAATTGTAAATTGAAACTTTGCTATTGAGTACCAGTTAAACTATTGATACTATATTTTGGATAATTCTATTTATAAATAGTACAGCATATTGGTAATTCAGTAGTATAAACTGAAAAATATCCATAAGCATATTTTCGAAATAATAAAAAATAATTGAATGCACTTGCACCAATTGTAAATTGAAACTTTGCTATTGAGTACCAGTTAAACTATTGATACTATATTTTGGATAATTCTATTTATAAATAGCCCAGCATATTGGTAATTCGGTAGTATAAACTGAAAAATATCCATGAGCATATTTTCGAAATAATAAAAAATAATTGAATGCACTCGCACCAATTATAAATTGAAATTTTGCTATTGGGTATCAGTTAAACTATTGATACTATAGTTTGGATAATTATATTTATAAATAGCCCAGCATATTGGTAATTCAGTAGTATAAACTGAAAAATATCCATAAGCATATTTTCGAAATAATAAAAAATAATTGAATGCACTCGCACCAATTGTAAATTGAAACTTTGCTATTGAGTACCAGTTAAACTATTGATACTATATTTTGGATAATTCTATTTATAAATAGCCCGGCATATTGGTAAATCAGTAGTATAAACTGAAAAATATCCATAAGCATATTTTCGAAATAATAAAAAATAATTGAATGCACTTGCACCAATTGTAAATTGAAACTTTGCTATTGAGTACCAGTTAAACTATTGATACTATATTTTGGATAATTCTATTTATAAATAGCCCAGCATATTGGTAATTCGGTAGTATAAACTGAAAAATATCCATGAGCATATTTTCGAAATAATAAAAAATAATTGAATGCACTTGCACCAATTGTAAATTGAAACTTTGCTATTGAGTACCAGTTAAACTATTGATACTATATTTTGGATAATTCTATTTATAAATAGCCCAGCATATTGGTAATTCGGTAGTATAAACTGAAAAATATCCATGAGCATATTTTCGAAATAATAAAAAATAATTGAATGCACTTGCACCAATTGTAAATTGAAACTTTGCTATTGAGTACCAGTTAAACTATTGATACTATATTTTGGATAATTCTATTTATAAATAGCCCAGCATATTGGTAATTCGGTAGTATAAACTGAAAAATATCCATAAGCATATTTTCGAAATAATAATAAATAATTGAATGCACTCGCAACAATTGTAAATTGAAACTTTGCTATTGAGTACCAGTTAAACTATTGATACTATATTTTGGATAATACTATTTATAAATAGCCCGGCATATTGATAATTCAGTAGTATAAACTGAAAAATATCCATAAGCATATTTTCGAAATAATAAAAAATAATTGAATGCACTCGCACCAATTGTAAATTGAAACTTTGCTATTGAGTACCAGTTAAACTATTGATACTATATTTTGGATAAATCTATTTATAAATAGCCCAGCATATTGGTAATTCAGTAGTATAAACTGAAAAATATCCATAAGCATATTTTCCAAATAATAAAAAATAATTGAATGCACTCGCACCAATTATAAATTGAAATTTTGCTATTGGGTATCAGTTAAACTATTGATACTATAGTTTGGATAATTATATTTATAAATAGCCCAGCATATTGGTAATTCAGTAGTATAAACTGAAAAATATCCATAAGCATATTTTCGAAATAATAAAAAATAATTGAATGCACTCGCACCAATTGTAAATTGAAACTTTGCTATTGAGTACCAGTTAAACTATTGATACTATATTTTGGATAATTCTATTTATAAATAGCCCAGCATATTGGTAATTCAGTAGTATAAACTGAAAAATATCCATAAGCATATTTTCGAAATAATAAAAAATAATTGAATGCACTCGCACCAATTGTAAATTGAAACTTTGCTATTGAGTACCAGTTAAACTATTGATACTATATTTTGGATAATACTATTTATAAATAGCACGGCATATTGGTAATTCAGTAGTATAAACTGAAAAATATCCATAAGCATATTTTCGAAATAATAAAAAATAATTGAATGCACTCGCACCAATTGTAAATTGAAACTTTGCTATTGAGTAGCAGTTAAACTATTGATACTATATTTTGGATAATACTATTTATAAATAGCACGGCATATTGGTAATTCAGTAGTATAAACTGAAAAATATCCATAAGCATATTTTCGAAATAATAAAAAATAATTGAATGCACTCGCACCAATTGTAAATTGAAACTTTGCTATTGAGTACCAGTTAAACTATTGATACTATATTTTGAATAATACTATTTATAAATAGCCCGGCATATTGGTAATTCAGTAGTATAAACTGAAAAATATCCATAAGCATATTTTCGAAATAATAAAAAATAATTGAATGCACTCGCACCAATTGTAAATTGAAACTTTGCTATTGAGTAGCAGTTAAACTATTGATACTATATTTTGGATAATACTATTTATAAATAGCACGGCATATTGGTAATTCAGTAGTATAAACTGAAAAATATCCATAAGCATATTTTCGAAATAATAAAAAATAATTGAATGCACTCGCACCAATTGTAAATTGAAACTTTGCTATTGAGTACCAGTTAAACTATTGATACTATATTTTGGGTAATTCTATTTATAAATAGCCCAGCATATTGGTAATTCATTAGTATAAACTGAAAAATATCCATAAGCATATTTTCGAAATAATAAAAAATAATTGAATGCACTCGCAACAATTGTAAATTGAAATTTTGCTATTGAGTACCAGTTAAACTATTGATACTATATTTTGAATAATACTATTTATAAATAGCCCAGCATATTGGTAATTCAGTAGTATAAACTGAAAAATATCCATAAGCATATTTTCGAAATAATAAAAAATAATTGAATGCACTCGCACCAATTGTAAATTGAAACTTTGCTATTGAGTTCCAGTTAAACTATTGATACTATATTTTGGATAATTCTATTTATAAATAGCCCAGCATATTGGTAATTTAGTAGTATAAACTGAAAAATATCCATAAGCATATTTTCGAAATAATAAAAAATAATTGAATGCACTCGCACCAATTGTAAATTGAAACTTTGCTATTGAGTACCAGTTAAACTATTGATACTATATTTTGTACAATTCTATTTATAAATAGCCCAGCATATTGGTAATTCAGTAGTATAAACTGAAAAATGTCCATAAGCATATTTTCGAAATAATAAAAAATAATTGAATGCACTCGCACCAATTGTAAATTGAAACATTGATATTGAGTACCAGTTAAACTATTGATACTATATTTTGAATAATACTATTTATAAATAGCCCGGCATATTGGTAATTCATTAGTATAAACTGAAAAATATCCATAAGTATATTTTCGAAATAATAAAAAATAATTGAATGCACTCGCACCAATTAAAGTAAATTGAAACTTTGCTATTGAGTACCAGTTAAACTATTGATACTATATTTTGGATAATTCAATCATAAGACCGATTCGAAGAAGAAGATATATTTATTGTAACATACATACATACAAGACATACATATATGTATGTGAGGCCATCGACCGTGGTCTTTCAGCCTAGACCGATTCGATTAATCATTATTCAGAATTTCTTACTCAGATTATTACTAATCTGAAAAAATCACCCTTAGTCTGACAATTTTATCTCCTCTGGGTGTTTCTTCTTCTATAAAAAGTTTTGAAAATCATATAATAACTGACAAGTTTAAATTTATAAATATGCATACACTTTTACGATATATTGTGCATATAATTGGATTCTCTACCTACACACGAATGATTTCCAATTCACAGCGAAACTTTTGTAATCAAATCCAATAGCCGCCCAATGCAGCAATCGGAAATAGGCGCGACAGCGTTCATTAAAATGGTGATCGCATCGCCGCGTCCGCAAATCGAACGAAATGTAATTTGGTAAAAATATCACGATGTGCAACTCTCGGGCGGGCCACAATGGCAATCGGCGGGCCCGCCGGCGCGGATTTGTGTCAAGGAAGGTGAATCCCCGGGGGCGCCCGCCCCCGTACGTATATAACGCACTGCGGGGTTTTAGGGAATACGGGCGAGGCCGGCAATTTCAATCCGACTCCCATAAAGGCACGTTGTGCGGAATATTGAAATCTAATTCCTGCATATAGCATTGAAGATGAATATGGAGGCGAGTGTAATCTTTATGCATTGTACATCCGTTGCATATTCATGTAAATCGCGTTCGACGAAAGTAGGGTTCTTTGGTCGGGGGATTTGCATCACAAAAATAAATTTCAGTAAAAAAAAGCATGAATTTTTTTATATTAATGCCTTAAACCTTAATATTTTGAGCAATTATATGTATAAAGATTGATTACTAGAAAATTAAGAGTTGAATAAACTTCATATCTCTTGAAATGGTGCAAGGACAATATACAAGAGGACGGTGGAAGTTGCATATATTGATTACTAGAAAATTAAGAGTTGAATAAACTTCATATCGCTTGAAATGGTGCAAGGACAATATACAAGAGGACGGTGGAAGTTGCATAAGAACAATGTGGACACATGATGCGCTTTGTTGCCACAGGATGGTGCGTTCGACGAAAGTAGGGTTCTTTGGTCGGAGGATTTGCATCACAAACAGAAATATCAGTAACAAAAGTTAAAGCATGAATATCTTTTTTATATAAGGAATGCCATTAAAAATCCTTAATTATTCAAGCAATTATATGAATAAATATTGATTACTTGAAAATTAAAAGTAAAACAAACTTCATATCGCTTGAAATGCTGCAAGGACCATATACAAGAGGACGGTGGAAGTTGCATAAGAGCAATGTGGACACACTGATGCGTTTTGTTGCCGTTGGATGGTGCCGAATCGCGCGAGATGGTGCAAGCACAGTATACAAGAGGGCGTATGTGTGTATGTCCTTTGATTCCGATTTAGCAACTAGGGGGTGCAACGTGTATTTTTCAACAAGGTCGTACGACGCTAACGTTCTTAGCTGGTTCCAGCTCAAAGATTCATTGAAGGTTGTTCTCTTCCATGTAGCTTTGGGCTTCTAGTTCTTTTCCCCTGTGGATTCCAGTACAGCGCCTCCTGCGCTGAGCATTCTGGTTAGCGTAGAATATGCCTTATCCAGGACCACGTGCGTCTTTTGTTTTACTAGCCGACTGGTTCTTCAAATACGCATCTCCATGGTTCCTGGTTTAATATTGATTGAGCCCAGAATATAGAATAGTTACCACCATCGCCTTCGCTGATGATCTGGCACTAGTAGTCACTGCAAGGAACGTCGACGAAATACATAATAGACAATGAAACTAAAACAATGTGCTAGTAAATAACACCTTTGCAATTTGGGATTGAGATATAAACGTATATCAACATGTATTTGAAGTCAACAACTTTTTAACAGAAATAAAACAAAGCCCGCGAATCTAATCAACCCGGCAAATTGATTCCATTGAATACGGCCGCGTGTTAAACACCGCCAACCGTTAATCCGAACGCGGCCGCCCGTTACGCAACCTCAAGATCCCACATCCATTCGGGCTGGTTTCCTCTTGGCTGACAATCGCGCGCGGCCTTGCGCTCTTTGCTATTTCGGGCCGTGCAGAAACCGCGCGGTTTATCGGGCGCGGTTTGTGTGCAACGGCATTATATAAACGTTTTAATGTCCTTTCTGGTTGCACAACCAACAATGCGCATTGTGTGCAGACTGCAGTGTGCTGCTGCTGGAGGTGATAGCGCGCCGTGCTGCAATTGAAGCCTGGCACCGAAATAGATTGGTGGATGCTTTGTTGCGCTTCTAATGTATTTTCAGAGACATGCAGTGCGGATTAATTCTATATTTGAGTATGCTGAAATGTATACAGTTTTGCACTGTAGAGCGAAATAAATTAGCGAATTTACTTTCATGTTACATGTTGAATTCATATTTTGATCTGAAGTTCCAGCAGACAAATTCTGTAGTAGTATTCTTGGCACGGGTTTCTATTGTTTCTAAGTTGCTATATTTTATTTATGTGTATGCATAGTACGATTTCCAAAGCCGCTTTCGTTTATTGTCCGGGATCTGTTCTGGGCTTGTCTTTGCTGACTTAGAACAGCCCGGAACAGTTCAAGGATAAACGAAAGCGTCTCAAGTTAATACTGGTTGATATCCTCTTATTAGACTGTGAAAGAATATTGGGTACACTTAGGGTTCCTCTTCTTTTTGTCTTGGCTTTGCTATAAGCATGATTTTGCGATTGGTATTTTATTAAAGCAGAGTTATAGGCCCTGTCCGTTGGGCTACTACTAGTGACTAGTAGTCACACATATTGACGTCACGACTAGTAGTCACACATATTGACGATCTGAAGAGAATAGGGTTAACGACTATCAGTTTCCATGAGAAGGGCGGGTGCTTTTAATTTCATATATCTTTAGAGACAAGAATTGAGATTTAAAATGTGCCCATCCTCGCCAGCATACGAATCCTTCCTCGGGTTCAGGCGGAGATCCAATTCGGTTATGGAAAAAATTGGGGAGGTTCCCCAATTGTGCTCGATCTGAAGAGAATAGGGTTAACGACTATCAGTTTCCATGAGAAGGGCGGGTGCCCTTCATTTTATATATCCTTAGAGACAAGAATTGAGATTTAAAATGTGCCCATCCTCGCCAGCATACGAATCCTTCCTCGGGTTCAGGCGGAGATCCAATTCGGTTATGGAAAAAAATGAGGAGGTTTCCCAATTGTGCTCGATCTGAAGAGAATAGGGTTAACGACTATCAGTTTCCATGAGAAAGGCGGGTGCCCTTAATTTCATATATCTTTAGAGACAAGAATTGAGATTTAAAATGTGCCTATCCTGGCCAGCATACGAATCCTTCCTCGGATTCAGGCGGAGATCCAATTCGGTTATGGAAAAAATGGGGAGGTTCCCCAATTGTGTTCGATCTGAAGAGAATAGGGTTCACGACTATCAGTTTCCATGAGAAGGGCGGGTGCCCTTAATTTCATATATCCTTAGAGACAAGAATTGAGATTTAAAATGTGCCCATCCTCGCCAGCATACGAATCCTTCCTCGGATTCAGGCGGAGATTCAATTCGGTTATGGAAAAAAATGGGGTGTTTCCCTAATTGTGCTCGATCTGAAGAGAATAGGGTTAACGACTATCAGTTTCCATGAGAAGGGCGGGTGCCCTTAATTTCATATATCCTTAGAGACAAGAATTGGGATTTAAAATGTGCCCATCCTCGCCAGCACACGAATCCTTCATCGGGTTCAGGCAGAGATCCAATTCGGTTATGGAAAAAAAATGAGGAGGTTCCCCAATTGTGCTCGATCTGAAGAGAATAGGGTTAACGACTATCAGTTTCCATGAGAAGGGCGGGTGCTCTTAATTTCATATATCCTTAGAGACAAGAATTGGGATTTAAAATGTGCCCATCCTCCCCAGCATACGAATCCTTCCTCGGGTTCAGACGGAGATTCAATTCGGTTATGGAAAAAAATGGGGTGTTTCCCTAATTGTGCTCGATCTGAAGAGAATAGGGTTAACGACTATCAGTATCCATGAGAAGGGAGGGTGCCCTAAATTTCATATATCCTTAGAGACAAGAATTGGGATTTAAAATGTGCCCATCCTCGCCAGCACACGAATCCTTCATCGGGTTCAGGCAGAGATCCAATTCGGTTATGGAAAAAAAATGAGGAGGTTCCCCAATTGTGCTCGATCTGAAGAGAATAGGGTTAACGACTATCAGTTTCCATGAGAAGGGCGGGTGCTCTTAATTTCATATATCCTTAGAGACAAGAATTGAGATTTAAAATGTGCCCATCCTCGCCAGCATACGAATCCTTCCTCGGATTCAGGCGGAGATCCAATTCGGTTATGGAAAAAAATGAGGAGGTTCCCCAATTGTGCTCGATCTGAAGAGAATAGGGTTAACGACTATCAGTTTCCATGAGAAAGGCGGGTGCCCTTAATTTCATATATCTTTAGAGACAAGAATTGAGATTTAAAATGTGCCTATCCTGGCCAGCATACGAATCCTTCCTCGGATTCAGGCGGAGATCCAATTCGGTTATGGAAAAAATGGGGAGGTTCCCCAATTGTGTTCGATCTGAAGAGAATAGGGTTCACGACTATCAGTTTCCATGAGAAGGGCGGGTGCCCTTAATTTCATATATCCTTAGAGACAAGAATTGAGATTTAAAATGTGCCCATCCTCGCCAGCATACGAATCCTTCCTCGGATTCAGGCGGAGATTCAATTCGGTTATGGAAAAAAATGGGGTGTTTCCCTAATTGTGCTCGATCTGAAGAGAATAGGGTTAACGACTATCAGTTTCCATGAGAAGGGCGGGTGCCCTTAATTTCATATATCCTTAGAGACAAGAATTGGGATTTAAAATGTGCCCATCCTCGCCAGCACACGAATCCTTCATCGGGTTCAGGCAGAGATCCAATTCGGTTATGGAAAAAAAATGAGGAGGTTCCCCAATTGTGCTCGATCTGAAGAGAATAGGGTTAACGACTATCAGTTTCCATGAGAAGGGCGCGTGCTCTTAATTTCATATATCCTTAGAGACAAGAATTGAGATTTAAAATGTGCCCATCCTCGCCAGCACACGAATCCTTCCTCGGATTCAGGCGGAGATCCAATTCGGTTATGGAAAAAAATGGGGTGTTTCCCTAATTGTGCTCGATCTGAAGAGAATAGGGTTAACGACTATCAGTTTCCATGAGAAGGGCGGGTGCCCTTAATTTCATATATCCTTTGAGACAAGAATTGAGATTTAAAATGTCCCAATCTTCGCCAGCATACGAAACCTTCCTCGGGTTCAGGCGGAGATCCAATTCGGTTATGGAAAAAATTGGGGAGGTTCCCCAATTGTGCTCGATCTGAAGAGAATAGGGTTAACGACTATCAGTTTCCATGAGAAGGGCGCGTGCTCTTAATTTCATATATCCTTAGAGACAAGAATTGAGATTTAAAATGTGCCCATCCTCGCCAGCATACGAATCCTTCCTCGGATTCAGGCGGAAATCCAATTCGGTTATGGAAAAAATGGGGTGTTTCCCTAATTGTGCTCGATCTGAAGAGAATAGGGTTAACGACTATCAGTTTCCATGAGAAGGGCGGGTGCTCTTAATTTCATATATCTTTAGAGACAAGAATTGAGATTTAAAATGTGCCCATCCTCGCCAGCATACGAATCCTTCCTCTGGTTCAGGCGGAGTCCAATTCGGTTATGGAAAAAATTGGGGAGGTTCCCCAATTGTGCTCGATCTGAAGAGAATAGGGTTAACGACTATCAGTTTCCATGAGAAGGGCGGGTGCCCTTAATTTCATATATTCTTAGAGACAAGAATTGAGATTTAAAATGTGCCCATCCTCGCCAGTATACGAATCCTTCCTCGGATTCAGGCGGAGATCCAATTCGGTTATGAAAAAAATGGGGTGTTTCCCTAATTGTGCTCGATTTGAAGAGAATAGGGTTAACGGCTATCAGTTTCCATGAGAAGGGCGGGTGCCCTTAATTTCATATATCCTTAGAGACAAGAATTGAGATTTAAAATGTCCCCATCCTCGCCAGCATACGAATCTTTCCTCGGGTTCAGGCGGAAATTCAATTCGGTTATGGACAAAAATGGGGAGTTTCCCTAATTGTAGTCGATCTGAAGAGATTCACGGCAGTTGGGAAGAAGGTGATGCCAATAAGAAAAATAATTCCGAACTCCACTCCCCGCCAGGAGTGTTCTTCTCGTACGAGGGCCCCAATGCGTTCATAAATCGTTTCACCCACCCCGAAACCTCAGTACATCACTATTTTTAGTAAAGGTGTTACAGAAGGCTCGAAAAGATTACCTCTTCTTCTCCTTCTGAATTCCTCTAGTTACGACAACAAACCATTTTGTCACCGAAGTAATTCTATTCTGATAACTGGAGACTACGGAAGGCCGCCTTTATCCTGTTAATTGCATTCCAGTACTCTTCATCGAGGCGGCAGCGTAGCGCAGTAGTAAGGCATCGGACTGCTGCGCTGAAGATCGTGAGTTCAAATCTCGCAAAGCGAAATACTGTTCAGCTTGCACGCGCCCCCACTCCCCAACCCACTTTGGCAGCGTGGGGTTTCATTGCTAAACACCTTTCTCTGGTCCGGAGTAGATGATATTCTCATCTAAACGTACTCCAGTACGATTTGTCCAATGTCAGTCAGATTAGACGCTCCTGGCTCTTGCAAAAAACCGTTAAAGATTTGGAGGATAAATTATGAATTTTGTTAATGGTGATGTATTTAGATCGTTGGAAAATGAGCACTTGCAGGTTGTTGCGATGTTTGGAGAAGGTTACTGCGGTGATAAGCTCTAGGATGATATCTCCCCAGAATATTCCTCCAAACACTTCCTAAATTCGAAATTAGCTATTTTATAATTTAAAAAAGATACCACCCAGAAGAACGAGAGTTATGAATCGGAATATTTATATCAATAATAACAGGGAAATGATCATTACATTGAGGATCCTCCAGAGCCGACTAAGAACAGTCAGCAAATATGTCAGAGTAGCATACCACAGAGTCTGTACTCTTCCTAAAATTGTGAAATGTAGTAGGAGTAAAGCTATTTAGGAACCAAATACCCTGGTTCAGAATATCAGCTATAAGTACCACAATCTGATTATTGGTTTAGATTCTCGAAAGAGTATGTCAAGCGCCACTAATGGTTAAAAATGGGAAATATAAAGAGTCCAAGATGACAACTCGATTGAAATATCCAGTCCGACAGACAAGGTCACCTACCCAGAGATCTGGAAGGGGACGCCTGGTGCTCCTGCCGAGAGTGTGCATTGCTAATTGACGTGGTGCCGCCAGGTGGCGTTTAACTTTCCTCCTAAGGGGTTAGTTATATCATTTTTGTATATAACCACTCGAGATATTGTGTGAATTCATCCTCACTAGCTGAGCTACACTGATGAGATCTAATAAAATCGAAATCTAGATATGTAGATTGCTAAGAGGTGGATTCACACTTATATGTGTTTTATAAGATTGGCCTTGTGCTGATATCTCAAGCAATCTGTTGCAATATGATTCCATAGAGGGCACTAACTGGTGATCCTGATTGCATGAGCATGTTGACCATATGGGTGTGCATTGCTAATTGATGTGGTGCCGCCAGATGGCGTTTAACTATCCTCGTAGGGCGTTAGTTCTATCATTTTTAGTATTGGTAAAATTTATTATCTTCGAGTAGGTCAAACATAAATTTCTTCAAGTATAATAATGGGTCATGTGAAGAGATTATCTACTAGAGATGCTTGAGGTACACATTTTTCCAATCAATATACGAGGGTCGATCAATAAATACCCGTGTTAGAAATGAAGAGGCTAGTTTTCACACTTGTTTCTCTATTTTTCGACGTAATCTCCTTTTGCCAACGTTTCACCCATTTCTTTAACCCCTCCAAAAAAACTACGATTTGTTAAACTCTTGAAAATACGCTTCTGTCTCGACGATAACCTCCTGGTTTGAGCTGATTGTTTACCCCCGAGCCACGTTTTCATATTGGAGAAAAGAAAGAGTGGATGCGGCTGCAATTCATGGTGCAGTTCATGCAATTCGGCTGCGACAATTATGGATGAATGTGCTGGTGGTGAAACAGCACTTTTGTTTGCACAGATATGCCCTTAAATTCTGTATCGAATCGGTCCAATAATTTACTGTTTCCGTTATCGTTCTTCCTTTCTGCAAAAAGTCCATGAGGATTATGCCCTTGGAATTCTAAAGAATCATGCCCCATTACCTATCCAGCAGATTGGACACCATCTTTGCTGTCATTGGAGCAGATTCACTCAAAAAAAATCCATTGTATTGACTGTCGCTTGGTCTCTGGCATATAATAATGGACCCAGACATCATCAACGGTGACCATTCGACGCAAAAACTCCTGAGAATTTTGCTTAAAGAGGTCCAAACAGTGTTTCGACATTGACAGCTGTATCCGGTTGTTTTCCATCGTAAGCAATCACGGTACCCACCAGGCACCTTTCTTGTGCCTAATGTTACCGTATCGGCGAACTAGCCGCCTACCCCTACACCACTCTCAGTAGGGTATGAAAACCCGAGTTGCGTGCGCCTCTTCAGCTGATGCTACGAGTAGAGGGCCTGTTCTCCCTCCATAAATAACGTGCACGCACCCCTAAACGGCACTCAGTTCTCCCTCACCAAGACTCAGGACTGATTCAAATTACCCGACTATCGCTTTGAAACCGATACTTGAGTTTAACATTTTACCTTTGGTAAATCGATCCTCCCTCACTCCCTCACAAATACTCAGAGAATCGACTTATTTCCTTGCAGCTATCAACTTACACTGATAATTGTGAAGAGAGAGAGAACCGTTCTTCTTCTCGCTGATCGCCGAGAATCATGTCGTGGACCTTTCTACGATTTCCTCGGTAACCATATCTGCTGGGCGGCCTGGGCGCTCCTCAACAAAATAGTTGAACGACCACGTTTAAATATGTTGAACCAATATCTTACGGTTGTCATACATGGTGAAGGGTCAACGGTGTGAAATTATTCTCTAAGATGCCACGTCGTCGAGGCACCGCGCGCACGGTGGATTGTTTGCGGGTCTGACCAATTGGGGTGACCAATAAAATCCAAATTTTGAGGATATTTTTGTTTGTCTTGCGGACAATAATATATAGTTATATATTTTTATTAATAATTTTTATAGGCATTGTTGTATTAATATATGTGGTACCGTAAATTATTATTTTTAATCATGCCTCCGTCATACAATCTTAGAGGATAACTTCACACCGGTTGAAGGGTCCCCAAATACAGCATCCAACTCCGCTTTTATTTCCAAAAATAAAAAGCGAATTACGCATCGATATTGTTCTTTTTCCATTTTATCGAGAAATACGTGTGATACAGCTGCCAAATAAAAAGTAACATATGAATCAGTCTGCAATTTAGTATGGTGTCGTGTGACAGTACACGACAGTAATGCCAACTTTTCTCAGCAACGCCACCTGTCATCAAACACGGGTATTTATTGATCGACCCTCGTAGGTTATTATTAATGGACCTGCTGGATCAATTTGTCCATTGTTAAATTGTTGTTGTTGTATGAGAATATAATATTTTTCATGTTTTATTTGTCAACATTAGCGAATTTGTTTAGTAAATGGAAGCAAGTTTTATTATTGATGACTATGTAACAGATGAGGACCGGAATGAAGAGACTCTTTGAAATTGAATACATTAAGGGATGAAAATGCTGGGGCAGCAAAACTAGAGAGATTCTGTTTTGAGAAATTATTGCTAGGTACTCTCTCCGCCTCTAGGAAAAACAAATTACAGCCAAGCAAACAGCCACAATTTCCTTTATTCATTGCTGTTAAGGGGAGGCAGAGAGGTGTCTGGACCCGATATATAATTAATTAGTAAGTCTGAAAACCCATTTCAAATAAATGAAAGTATTTGAAATATAAATCAAGTAATGTCGGTAATGCACTTGGCACGACACTCATATTTCAATCAGTCTTTAATGTTCCAATGTGACGCTGCTTTAAAACAATAATTCAACACCATGCCAATTAGTGTTTCCGGTTGCTTGACATTTCTGATTTAGCGAAGGAGAAACAATATCGTAAATATCTTGGCAAAGCTCGATTTCACAGCGATTTTAATAATTACGACTTTTCTAATTTAAACTGCATTGAAACAAGCAAAAATAAAAATTAATGTTTTTATAAATACCATCAATAAATAAGACTTATAAACTCTAATTATGTAGCCAATATAAATTCTATATAATTCTCTATTTAAAAGTTAAAACCAATTGTTGATACTTGCACTTTTGAAAAGAAGAATACAAAGTAATTATCATTTACATTACATACCATAATGGGTAATGGTAATTATTATTATTTGGGAAAATGATTACGCCCATACAAAAATTGGCTACAAAATAAGGCATTGTTTGTTTATTTTGGTGAATTAATAAAGTTTCAATGCGGAAAATTGCAAGACTCTAATTATTGACTCAATATTATTACTATATGATTTCCTATTCAAAAGTTAAGACTAATTGTTGATACTTTATTTCGCACTTTTCAGGGATACATTTTTGAAAACAATAATACAAAGTAATTATCATTTACATTACATACCACAATGGGTAATGATAATTATCAAAATAAGGCATTGTTTGTTTATTTTAGTGAATAATAAAGTCTCAATGCGGGAAATTGCAAGACATAACGTTTAGATAAAAACTTTTTCATAAAAAAAAACGTAACAAATTTAATTTCTTCAAATGGAAAAAAATAAGAATTTAATAATGTTGTAGGTTAACTCCCTACGTTTAAATTTCACTGATATTATTATTTTTTAATGAAATTCATTGTATAAATGTAACAACAGGAATTGTATATGTATATATAAATAAATATATATATATATATATATATATATATATATATATAAATATATATATATATATATATATATATATATAAATATATATATATATATATATATATATATATATATATATATAAGAATTTTAAACCAGAAACTTTTCTATCCGAATGTTAATACATTTTTCATCTAAATTCTGTGTTTAAAATGTAACAACTATGACACAAAGGCCATTGGTCTTAATATAAAGATTGATTCTCTCTCTGTAATAACTGCATTTATTTTTAGCCGACCTAATAAATGTACCAATATATTTTTATTATAAAGTAGTTATGTTGTTGAATGTTTCTGCATTGAGACTTATTAATTGATGAAAATAATACTTAATTTTGAATACAAATAAGGGCCAATTCGATTTGTATTCGACATAACTCGATAAAATTCACACATGATATCAATAATTTTATCAGAATGTCAAAATAAGTTAATATGCCAATACATACCAAATTTATTTAATGTTGAATTCTTTACACCATTATTTATATTTTCTCCCAAAAAAATGTTTCTTTGTAAAATATAGTTTAACAATAAATAAATCTTTAGTGATGAAAACGACTCACTCGAGATTTTGCTCAGTTATTTAGTTTAGACAAATTTATTTTGTAGTGTAGTACTAGCACGAGTTGTTACGCCACTGGTAAGAACGAAAACACGTACAATATTTTTTAAAACAGAATTTTGAACATAAATAACCGCTTGTTTATCACCGCTTATTTTTAAATGACAGACGTAACTCACATTATACGTAGAAAGTATTACAATCGTGAACATAAATTTAGATTTTGGGGGAAATACGTACATTGATGTTCCTTAATTTATCCTGGCATCAATTCTACACGTGTGTTAATGACTAAAGTCACCTGCATTTAATAACGCAGTAGGCAGGTTTTCCAAATAAAACATGACATTCGTGTCGGCTTTTATATAGGATTCGAGTGTAACCCAAACGTTTATAAAATATTTTTGTGATGATTCACTTGAGAATTTGCTTAGTTATTGATAACACACTACTCAACAGACATTGTCTTCTCTTGTCATTTTTTAACTGTTACTAGGTAATTTTTGGGCGCAGAATCCAAAATAGCCTTCAGATTTTATTTAGCAGATCTAGCTTTTAAGATACGTTATATTAGACAATTAATAATATATTTCCATAAAAGTTTGTTTAAAAATTATAATAAGATCTATATAATTGGCACTTAATTTGCTAAATTAACGTCCCAACGCGGGAAAATGCGAGACAACTTTTAGATAAAAACTTTTTGGTAAACAAATTTAACGCAAATTACAAATAAATGAAAAAATAAGAATCATTGGTACTTATTTAGCTTCAACAAAAAGTATTGTTTGTTTATTTTGGTCAATTAATAACGTCTCAATGCGAGAAAATGTAAGACACATAATTTTCATAAAAAATATCGCAATAGCCAGTTTGGGTTCAGAAACGGAGTCGAGACTCGCGAATGAATATTCTCCTTAAACGTTCTCACACATAGATGCAGAGATATGAACGTTGATGTGTTCGCATGTTTTATTGATTAAAGTTGGGCATTTGATTGCGTATCATACTAGAAACTCATGAACATCCTCATAAACACCGGTTTCAATGAAGGCGATCTTCGTATCACCCCCCAGCTGTACTGGAATCAAACAGCAGAGGTCAGAGCTGAGGGAATCACAGGCGAAGTGATGACCATTAAGAGGGATTAAGCAGGACTGTGTCCTGTCGTCACTCTTGTTCAACATCTACTCTCAGTCTGTTTGTAGAGAGGCGATGGAGGACGAAAAAGAATCAACGGCATAGTAATTAACATCCGTTTGCGGATGACATGGCTGTACTAGCTAATAGTCATACGGCTATCCAAACCATGATGAATCTTATTATTAAGAACAATGTGAAGTATGGTCTGCATATCATATCATTTTCATACAAAATCATACACTAAACCCCGTAGTCGTGACAATACCTCCAAACCACTAAAACCAAACTAGTCATCTTCTCCAAAGCAAGGCGCCCTTAGAGTCAATAACATCACTTTGGAGCAAGTACCATTTGAAAAATATCTCGAAATAATAGTTACCGAAGGATGCAATTTAGCAAGCCAGAAAAACGTTGTCCTCTATGAAAAACCTTTTCACCAGTCGGGATCTGAGCCTACAACCTCGTTCCGCATGCTGCGTTGCTACATCTTTCCTGTCCCAGTGTATGCCGCCTAGGATTTACACAATATCCCATTATTAGATAAATGAATTGACGCGTTCGAAATATGTTTGTATAGAACGATCCTACGAATATCTTGGTCAGACATCAAAACTAATGAAGAAGTACTGGGGCGGCTGAACAGAAGCAAAGAACGAATGACAACAATAAAAAAATGAAGCTACAATGCAACAGGCATATAATGAGGGGTGAACACTACGAGATTCTACGTCTAACTATGGAGGGTAACATCGAGGGTAAAGAGTCGCCAGGGAGACGGCGAAACTCATGGACAAAGGAGCTAAGACGTTGGTATGGTAGAACATCGATCGATTTTCACGTGTAACCATCATAAGTTGGATTGCCAACCTCCGATAGGAGATGGCGTCACAAAAAGAAGATAACGTAGATCAATGTCTTATAATAAAAATAATCTGAGATATGTAGATGACACTGTTCTTATAGCTGATACTGCTGAGAAACTAATAGACTGCATAACATCGACAAGTGAACGTTATGGTGTGAAGCTGAACTGAACAAAAAAATGCAAATCTTAATCATGAGAATAAACCACATTGATAACCACCGCCTCGAGTTAACGGCCAACAATCAATTCTGCCAAATGCCGAGAAATACTTACTTGGGATGTACTCTGAATAAAGAATGAAATTACTCTCGTGAAATTGCCGAATTGAATGTATATTTAAGATGAGGAATATTTTATGTAACTTAACCCTTTGTCATTTATACTCGAATTCGAGTTTTAGGAAGCTACGTGCTGTCAGTCCTGCTGTATGGGGTGGAAGCGTGGACTATCACTAAAGCTTCCTGCAAACGCATCGACGCGTTTTAGTTGCTGTGATATCGGCGCATGCTGAGGATACCATGGGCCCACCATGTCAAAAACGAAAAGGTAATGGATTGCGCATCGGAAAAAAAAATATCTAACTGTTAAACGCAGAAAAATTTAGTACTTTAGATAAGTAATGGGACACTAAAAATGTCATCTTCTACAACTAATCCTGCGGGATAGAAGAACGAAGATCGACAGGTCGCTACCGAATGTCATGGCTACATAAACCTACGTATATGGTCTGGAATGACTCCAACGGCTTTATTCGGGACAGCAGTGAATAGAATAAAATGGACAAATGTGAAGGCCAACATCCACAGATGATAGGCACTTGAAGATGAGGAATAACATAATACGATATGAATTTGTAGTTACATGCATCAAAAGATGTTTTCGTTTGTCACTATTTGCTGCTCCGGACGTATTAGCTCTTGTTCAATTTGTCGCTCCCGATGCGCACAATTCTACCTCGTCCCTTACTATCGGTGTATGACCGCAAAACTGCATACAGCACGCCACAGGGCGGTTAACCGAGCACATTTTATTACGCAATTATGGGATTACATTTGTAAACTCTTTTAATATACTACTGAACGATTTTTCGAAAATTTAACAAATGTTAAAGTTCTAGATTCTAGGCGCTTTTTTTAATTCATAAATGGCACTTTTCTAGATGCCAACCTTAGTTTAGTCCTATTTTCCGGCTGTTTCATCTGATCTGTTTCTTTCAAATTTACATTAAAAACTATAGTTTGAACTATAGAGATGGACTATTTTCAGATCTAATTTGGCAAGACTTACTACAAATTAGTTATTTGTGCTTTTGGATTCCAAATTCTCACTATGCCGGAGCCGGGATCGTCTGCATTCGCGAGTTCAACGTGTTTATATATACCTTAAACGTATGACTGATATTTATGTACATACAGCATGTAGTATAAGTTAATCAAAGCAGCTGTTAAACGAGGAGACACACATGTGACAAGCCAAACAAGAGCTTTCACTGAGAATTACAACTTCAGAGAACAGTGCTTTCTATGTGGAGAATTCATAATAAAATAATTTATTGATGATCAGAAGAGGAAAGTATCAGAAAAAAGAAATACTGTGATCAATGTTGAGAAAAAATTCAAACATACTGAAAGCACCTGTGGGCTATGAAAATAAAGGAACGAATTTCAGAGGAGACTGATTTGGTAGCACTCGACGCAAGATACCATCTGTTTTGCCAAAGGAGGCTGTATAAAGTACCAAGAAAAGGACTTCCAAGCGGTAGTGGTCGGCAGTCTACCGTTGATCAAGCCATGGAATAAATCTTGATGAACATGCAGATGAGTGCCAGTTTTCCCTACTTGTCGACCGGATAGAAAGAGAAAAACCTGATACTCGAACCATAAAAAAACGACTGTTTGACAAGCATGGGGAATATATACTGATAACGGGCCTTGCATTTTAAAAACAGTTGTATGCTTCAAGAATACTGGACACAAGATCCTTACAAATGCCTTTTATGAAGAAACCAGTAAATTAAGTCGTGAATATGAGAGGTTATCAGTTGTGAAGACAGCTGCTGATATCATTCGGGAAGACATTCGATCACAAGTTTATGACACAGTTGTCTACGAGCCCTCAACTGACTTCTTGAATGAGTTAAACCCTGTAATCCCTGAGTTGCTCAAACTGTTTGATCCTCAAATATAAACGAGGCATTCTGGAGCATTATCGTAGGAAGTGTGTAGCTCTCGTACCGAGCTGCGCTACAAGCTCTTCACAAAGGCTGCAGCCAAGTGCAGTTTCAACCTGGCCAGACTTCATCCCACGCAAGATAATGCAAAGCTACATTCGTTTTGCATATATTACTAGGTGCAGCAGTGGCTAGGCTACAAAAAGAATCCGCTCGAATGGGGATGGGTTGCTACAGATCGAGGCCTTTCTTCAAAGATGATGTTCAGGGAAATAGCCCCCTCAAACCTGTTGTACATAATTTTCTGCAGTTGCAGGAAGGGATGCAGGAATGCTTGCAGCTGCAGGAAAGCAGGTTTGAAATGTTCCGTTGTCTGTAGGTCCTGCAATGGCCAGTCCTACGACAACCTACCGGAAATTAAAATAGACGTGGATGACAACGCCGTCGACTTGGACGACCTCGACGACGACGAAATGAATAGGCTGCTGGACGATACAGTCAGCCAACTTAGCGAAATATTGAAGAAGTCGAGGAACAACATCAGGTACACCTCAATTGCCTGAAATGAAATGAAGAAATTATACCTATATTGACTAATAAACATAATAATACGTTGTTTATTAGTCAATATAGGTATAATTTCTTCATTTTATTTCAGGCGATTGAGGACGATGAACGGTTTGGCGGATTTCCTTGGCCCTGGTTCGCCAAAGAGGAGAAAACAACATTAGTAAACATTTCTTTTACACTTTTAATAAGATATATTTGTTAAATATATTATGGATTTCAATTAGTCGTTTGGTTGTGAACAGTGACTCCACCCTCCATTCATCCCACCTTCCCACTCCGTTCCCACCTTTTTCAAAATGTTAAATTAAATAAATGTTTACTTCACTGACTCATGTTAGATAGGTTATTAAAGATATTAAGATAATTGTATATGATGAAACATGAAAATTAGCATACAATTTTCAAGTTTGGAGATTTTGACAAACTTTGAAAAGCTGTATCTCGGAAACTATTAGGGCTACCGAGTCCATCCTTATCTCAAATTGTAGCAAATTTAATCTAGTTTAAAAATGCATAAAATGGTATTTGTCATTATGGGCAAAATGGGAAGAAACCGTAAAAAGTGCAAACATTTAGTAGTTTTTTAGATATTCAAAAGTGTTCCGGAGGGCTGCCGAGGTCGAAAACTTGGATTTTGCAAATCGGGCACATCCAATACAAGAAAAAAGAACCCCCACTTAATGCAAATTATGATGTACTAGGTTACTGGACTATATACAAATTCATAAAAAAATATAGTGAAATATAAACCGTTTGTAGAACAAAAATAGTTTCGATTTTATAGTATTCATACTTAAATCTAAATAATCCCCATTTGTTGTATGAGCGATTAAAAATTTATGTGTTGCAATTTCTTTGTTTTTACTCAATATAGACAAGACAGAAGCAGATACAGAGAGTATCAAGGAAGAAGATCTACTAGAAATAATAAGGGAATTAAAAATAGGAAAAGCACCAGGACTAGACTAGGTTACAGCGGAAATGATCAAGCACCTGGGCCCGGTAGGTAAAGAAAAACTACGGAAACTACTGAACAGCATATGGAGCACAAATACCATACCAAAGACTGGCAAACAGCACTTATCGTACCGATACACAAGAAAGGGGGATATGACGAAATGCTCAAATTATAGAGGCATAACACTAGTAACTATAGGGATGCAAATATTAGAAAAGACAATAAACAAGAGAATCATAGCAAGAATAGACCAGACACTAGAAGAATTGGAATGCGGTTTTAGGAAAGGAAGATCCACACAGGACAACATCTTCACAATAAAACAAATCACAGAAAAAAGAACTACACATAATGTAAACACATCTTTAGGATTCATAGACCTAGAAAAAGCATTCGACATGATCCCAAGAAACAAATAATGGAAAATCCTGGAAGAGAGAGGTGTAGAAAGAAACACAATGGAACTTATAGAAAACATATATAACAACAACACCCATGCAATAATACACAAGGGACAAACATCAAGAACACTTAATACAACCACTGGACTCAGACAAGGAGGCGGGTTCAGTCCTACGTTATTTATCATATACATGGATGAAATAATGAAGAGCATGAAATCAGAAATCCAAAAAGCAAATATAGGGTACAAAAACATGCAAATTGTAAAAATATCGGAAGGGGCATTCGCTGATGATGTCGTAGTGATAGCAGAATATGAAGTTAATCTGCAGCACAAGCTGAGTGTATGGAACAGATTTAGAAAAGTATAATATGAAAATAATTAAAACAAAACAAAAATGATGGTAATAGGAAACCGGAAAGAACAAATAAATATAAAGATAGAACAACACAAAATAGAGCAAGTGGAACAATTCAAATACCTAGGAGTAGCACTGACAGAAGACGGAAAAATGGAAGGCGAACTTAGTAACAGAATAAACAACACAGTTAAAACATACCACGCATTGTGCAATATACTGACTAACAAAAAAGAGATCAACAGAAGGACAAAAATAAATATATACAAAAGCATATATAGACCTATACTGACATATGGGAGCGAGACATGGAAACTAACGAAGAGGGACAAAATTAGAATACAGGCAATGGAAATGAAATATCTCAGAGGAGTAAAACAAGTTACGAGAAGAGACAGAATAAGAAATGATGACATCAGAGAAGAATTTGGAATTGAAGCTATAGAAAAGTATATAGAAAAGAAACAGCTAAACTGATGGGGACATTTAATTAGGCTGGACAATAAGAATCAAACAAAACAGGTATGGGAAGCAAGAACTGGAAATAAAAGAAGAAGAGGTAAATTACTGTGTTCTTGGCGTTTGTAATGAGTAATTTCTAGTGTGCTAGTTTCAAAAATGTCTGCTTTTTAAAACTAGTTCAAATAATTAATTAGTCTTACACCATATACTATTTAATAACACCTCTACAGTTGAAGGAATAAAAAAAATAGATTATATATAACCATAATATATAATTTGTTTTTTTTATTCCTTAATTGTTAAGCAAACAATTCTTCAAATTTTGGATTTAATATTTTATTTCAATTGGCTACTGCTTAGATGTGTGTCGCGCATCCCCGCCCGCGCTCGTACTTGTTGGATGGGAACGTTGGTGGATAAGTTCACTCCGGTTAAACTTTTTCTAATAGGGGAATCCATCCGAAGAGCAAAGTATGGTAAATTGACATTCCGGCTAATATTGAACAGTTGAACGACACTATCGCTCATTGAGACGACAACTGTCGTAACTTCCAAAACAGTTTTTGATAAATGTATTTTAAAGATTGCAATAGATCCAGTAGTTTTACCATCGAGTATAATGCTATCTATTTTTTGTTTAAATAATAATTTGGTTTTTTCTAAACGCAAAAAAGGATTATAGGAGCGTTATGTATAAGAATCATTCAAACAAAAATCAAAACCTGAAAATTAATTGTGGATGTTACGACATTTCTCATCTCAAAGTACGATATATGTATGGAAATTAACAATATTTCTGTACGGGTTGAATTTCGGAAATAGAAAGCCCTGTATCCCTGTCTCTGTCTTTCGTTGTTGCTTTTTAAAACTTTAACATTGTTGACATTTAATATACAAAAAAACTATTATAAATTTATCAAATAAACAATTCAATATAAATATCTTATGTGTTTCCTATATGCTGCTGCGACGTAAGGACAGAATACACGTACAATTTTATACTGTCCTTGGTTACAACTAACCTCTCCTTTGTGGCTTCCCCAAGCATCCCACTTAACGCCTCATATTGGGCTATTGGGATATGACATTACATGGGTAGGAAGGTGAAAAAGGAAGGCCCTGTCTACCGTTAACTTAACTTTAACTTAACTTTGTTGGCGCTTCATATAAATTAAATGTTGTATGTATCTATTTACCAATTAACTAATATCTTATTTGCTTTATTAAAATTATGTGCTTTTCCCATCAGCTACTTTAAACTATTGACTTTGGAGCCATGCTCCGTCTCTTTGTTTTTAATTACAACTCAGCTCGCGTGGAGCTGAGTCAGCACGCCCCGTTTCATTATCAAGTCCAACATACATTTATCTAATAACAATAACACCGGTGACTAATACGCCAGCAGCGGAGTCCCCGCGTGAAAGTGGCCGCACGCGGAAACGCGGCAAACGAAAAACTACGTTTGCGTAATTCACCGCGCCGGACATTCGATAACAATCGAATTATATATATATTTTTTTTTGTGATTTTGCGTCACACGCACATACGTAACGAGCGCCTTGTGCAACCGGCAACAACAGATGTTAGATAATATTTGTTTCACTGGCTTATTGGAGCGTCGGAGGCGAAATGGAGCGTCGCCGCGGTTTGTAAATAATAACTGACCGAATTGTGTATGTGAGTGTGTGCGCGCGCGTCCTCGATTTAATTACGTTCTCTAATTATAACCGCGGAGCACGAATCGCGACCGCGTTTCCTATAACACCGCGTTATCGCCTGACTTTCACGCTTATGCAAGCAACCCTTTGATAGATTTCAGTTGTAAACGGCAGTTACATTTACATTATATTTACTCATATGGCTTTAATGGCTTCATTCAGGAAACAGTCGTAATATAGTTAATATTACGACTATATCTTTGATTGATGTTTTAAATCCAGTTTTAAATTCAGTTAGAATTCAAGGATTTAAAACAGCAATCAAAGATGTGTTATTATCAAATATGTATTATTAGTATTAATAATCAATAAGGCAATATTTTCTATTAATATTTCTTGGTCTCTTGGTTCCACTACTTTTCGTGAAAGATGTCAAACAATTTTGTTTTATACACATAGAAAGTGTGAAAGAATCAAAATGTATTGATTGATTTTATTTGAAGCGTTGAATTAATCTTTATTGACATGCCTGAAATGCCTCCTGTGTAATCGCTGAGTAATCGAGACACTTAAAAAAAAACTAGCACGCGTCTAGACATTGTTCTTGATCCAATTCGATGCAACCCTGTGTGATGAGAAAACAAAACAATGCACGACAAAATCGTACATAGTACATGGTGAACTTTTACAATTTTGCAATATTTAAATCCTGAACTCTTGATCCCTATAATTGAATTTGCTTTAATTAACGCCGCGTTTGCGATGTTGCTTTCGTAAAGGTTTCGTAATATTTTAAAGAGGATAGAAATGTCAATTCATCTGCAAACACTTTACGAAGAAAAAGAGGTCTGGAGAGGTCAAAGAATACAAAATGTAGTTTTGTAATGTAATTTTACATAATATATATATATATATATATATATATATATATATATATATATATATATATATGTATATATGTGCAAGTTATTATTGGGAAACAGCGAGGGCAGTAAAAAACTCCTTTTTTAATATATCAATATATTTCGCTCGTTAAATTTCGAGCATCATCAGGATAATTAAACAGAGTTAATCAACAAGGAAACTGGAACATAACATAATTTACAACATTTTTTAAATTTAGATTTGGCGCTTATTTGACAAGATAATAACATTATATATTTTATATATTATTGTATTTATTTGATTAACCGCGAATTTGTTATTATCTTGTCAAATAAGCGCCAAATCTAAATTTAAAAAATGTTGTAAATTATGTTATGTTCCAGTTTCCTTGTTGATTAACTCTGTTTAATTATCCTGACTACTAGCAAAAGAGAAAACGGACGGAAGCAAAAATACAAAGAATACAGCGAGGAAAGGGACAACGAACATAAGAAAGAAGAACAAACACATAATAAATGGAAACAAAGAAAAGAGTACAGTAAAAAAAGAAAAATATGGAAAATTGGGAATATCAGGAGTATAAATGGAAAGGAAAAAGAGCTGGAAGAAGAATTTGAGAAAGCTGAACTAGACTTCTTAGTGGTAACAGAAACAAAAAAGAAGGGGAAGGGAGAGTACAAAATGGACAAGAAACATATATTCATATATAGCGGTGTAGATAACAATCGGAGAGCCGCAGCAGGGGTAGGATGTATAGTGCATAAAAAACTGAAATCGAATATATATATAAATGGGATGCAATTACGGAGAGGATTTTGTCTATCGAAGTTAGAGATCAAAGAAACGGCTACCATAAAACTATCATAGCAATGTATGGACCAAACGAAGATGATACTGCGTGCAACAAAGAAACATTCTAGGAGCAGCTCAACGAAACAACAGAAAAAGCCAAAGGAGAAGTGTACGTGGCGGGAGACTTCAACAGCAGAATTGGCAACGAAGTAAAAGATAATTACGCGATGAGAGGAAGATATGGAGAAGGCGTACTCAACGAAAATGGTAAGAAAATGCTAGATTATTGTAGAACGAATAATCTAGTAATAACGAATACACTATTCAAACACAAGGACATACACAAATACACCAGGGAGGTGATAAGCAGAACGAAAAATCTATAATAGACTATGTACTAGCAGAACAAGGGAAAAGGAGGAAAATAATAGACACAAGAGTAAAGAGAAGTTACGAAATTGGAAGTGATCACTATCTAGTAGAGACGAAAATAAAGAAAGACCACCAAGATAGCGATAAAAAAAGCAGAGACCAAATATAGCAATAAACTACAACAAGATAAGAACATACAAACTAAGGGAAAAAGAAATAGCAAAAATCTATAAAGAGAAAATAGAGGAGAAATTAGTAAAGGGCAACTATAGGCAAGAAGTAGAGGAAATGTGGAATAAATTAAAGAAAAATATACTGGAGACAGCACAAGAGACATGTGGGACAAAGCAAAACACAAACAAGAAGCAGCAGACAGCATGGTGGTCGCAGGACACAAGAGAGAAAATAAAGGAAAAGAAAAAAGCATGGCAAAGATACCTAAATGACAAAAATAGTAAAAACTACGAAGAAAACAGTTTAAAGAGGATAATAGTAAAAGATAATGTCAGAATAGCAAAGAGCAGGGAATGGGAAAAGTTCGGAGAGACAATGGAGAAAAATGCAAAGGAAAACCAAAAATTATTCTATAAAACACTAAAACTAAACAGAAAAGAAAAAGGATAAGAAGTAAATTATATACAAGACAATCAAGGAATATTGCTGAAGGACAACGAAAAAATACTGGAAAGATGGAAAGAATATTTTGAAGACTTACTATCAGAAAATGGTGGAAATGAACAGAAGACAAGAGACCAGAACGACTCGGAAGCAGATCAATGGAAAAGAAATACAAGAGATAATAAGGGAAATGAAAATAGGCAAAGCACAAGGACAAGACCAGATTACAACGGAAATGATTAAACATATGGGACCTGCAGGTAACGAAATACTACTAAAATTAATAAACGAAATATGGAGGACGAATAAAATACCCAAAGATTGGCAAGTATCGTTAATCGTACCGATACACAAGAAAGGCGATAAGACAAAATGTTCAAACTATAGGGGTATAACACTCATAAGCATAGGTATGAAGATCTTAGAAAAAACAATTAACAAAAGAATACTAGCAAAAATAGAGCAGACGCTAGAAGAATCGCAATGTGGATTTAGGAAAGGAAGATCCACACAGGACAACATTTTCACGATAAAACAAATCACAGAAAAAAGAATTGCAAATAATAAAAACACATACCTAGGATTCATCAACCTGGAAAAAGCATTCGACATGATACCAAGAAATAAATTATGGAAAATCCTGGAAGAGAGAGGTATAGAAAGAAAGACAGTCGAATTAATACAAAACATATACAACAACAACACCAATGCAATACTACACAAGGGACAAACATCAAGAACATTTCAGACAACCACGGGACTAAGACAATCAGGCGGGCTCAGTCCTACATTATTTAACATATACATGGATGAAATAATGAAGAGCATGAAACCAGAAACCAAAAAAGCAAACATAGGGTACAAAAACATGCAAGTTGTAAAAATATCGGAAGGAGCATTCGCTGATGATGTAGTAGTGAAAGCAGAAAATGAAGGTAATCTGCAGCACAACCTTAGTGTATGGACACCTAGAAAAGTATAACATGAAAATGAACTATAACAAAACAAAAGTGATGGTAATAGGAAACCGAAAAAAACAAATAAATATAAAGATAGAACAACACACAATAGAACAAGTAGAAGAATTCAAATACCTGGGAGTAGCACTGACAGAAGACGGAAAAATAGAAGGCGAACTTAGTAACAGAATAAACAACACAGCTAAAACATACCACGCATTGAGCAATATACTGATTAACAAGTAAGAGATCAGCAGAAGGACAAAAATAAATATATATAAAAGCATATATAGACCTATACTGACATATGGAAGCGAGACGTGGAAGCTAACGAAGAGGGGCAAAAGTAGAATACAGGCAATGGAAATGAAATATCTCAGAGGAGTAAAACAAGTTACGAGAAGAGACAGAATAAGAAATGATGACATCAGAGAAGAACTGGGAATTGAAGCTGTAGATAAGTATATAGAAAAGAAACAACTAAACTAGTGGGGTCATTTAATTAGGATGGACAAAAAGAATCAAACAAAACAGGTATGGGAAGCAAGTACTGAAAATAAAAGAAGAAGAGGTAGACCAAGAAAAGAGTGGGACAACATAATAGAGGACATAATAATCAAGAAAGGAAAAACAGTCAAGCAAGCAAGAGAACTGGCGAAGAACAGAAAGGAGTGGAAAGAATTTACAAATGTATAAACAACAGTAATTGTAAACTATAATAATGTTAATGTAATAGCCTACACCGAAAGGTAAAAGGCAATTGATAATATATATAATATTTTAAAGAGGATAGAAATGTCAATTCATATGCAAATACTTTACGGAGAAAGAGATATCTGGAGAGGTCAAAGAATACAAAATGTAGTTAATTTTACCCTTGATGCGTGTATTAATTTTTATATTACATAATATATATATATATATATATATATATATATATATATATATTTACATATAATAGACAGAATAAAATAATAATATAAAACATGTTTCTCAACCACCAAATAGTAACATAAAAATTAATCATATTTGGTATCTACCAATTAAATATGTTTTGTTCCTATGAAAAATAAATAATGAAAATTAAAAAAAAAATAGTTTCGAAGGGATTTTAAAGATGTCATGCAATGGTTTGGTGGATACCAACCAAATATGTTTTGTTCTAACGAAAAATACACAATTAAAATATAAACAAATCTTTAGTTTCCAAGTGCGAAGGAATTTTAAAGATGTCATGCAAACAGTGGCGTAGCGAGCTTAACTCGCGCCCGGGACACAATACCTTTTTAGCGCCCCCCTCCGGATTCGAAAACCATATAATATAACCATTTGGCGCCCCTTTGTGAGTAGCGCCCGGGGCATGATGCCCCCCCTTGCCCACCCCTCGCTACGCCACTGCATGCAAAGTTAAGAAGATCTCTTTATTAAATAAAACGAAAGAAAATATTTAACACGCAAAGAGTAGGAGACTAGTTTAAGCAGCGAAGCTCAACAACCACAATGAGGAACATTTATCCTTATTTCTTATGCCCCTATGAATAGGATAACATCGAACATCGCTGTAAGTTCAACTCAAATGACAACCTCACCTGCACGTGGATACCTACTGCTACATAACAAACAAGGCTCTGTCGACCGAACCGCGGAGGAATAACCGTACTATCCGGAATTAAGGAAATGTAATTGCACATACTGGGTAGACGCAACCCAGCTACCAACCCGCACTAGCCAGCGTAGTAGGTCACCGGCTAAAAATCCCCCTATGAGAGACAACAACAGTAGAAGGCCCTCAGTCTCCGGCAGTTCCGATCACAGTAGCGATCAGCACAGACAGAGAACAGACGGTGCGAAGAATCCCCGGATTGGAACAGGCTACCACAAGAAAAGAAAATTGATAATCGCCACATATAACACTCGAATACTGTCGAAGAAAATTACTAGAACTAGAGGAAGGCCTGTTAGGTAAATACTGGGTGATTAAACTCCTCTGAGCTTCTCCCTTGACCGGCAGAAAAGCCTCACGGCTGATAGCCCTATAAATATAGAAGTTTTTTTTTTAAATTTCTTGAAAATAGCCTGGAACTGGAGGCAAAGATAAAGTATATAATATTAATGAGAAAACGAGTGACGGTTAAACCAGTCATAAGAAGAATACAATTTTGGAACAAACCCGGCCAAGAACGGCAAATAGAACATACTGTAATGATGGAGTGGGATCAAAACAGAACAGCACATCTTTGTTGTATTCAGGGAATCATGCATTGAAAGAGCGGTAGCTGGTTTGATGAGGTCTATGGGAAAATATAAAGACGATTTGGCGGAAGGAGACGGCTGAATGCAGATATGGGAGACGTCAGTCCAGGCGATTTTGAAAGTATGCGCAAAAGGAGAAAAGTGGAAACGTTTCAGAAGGTAGAAACGATCAATTTAGTCTATTCCACATTCACCCTCTCCTATCCAGGTACTTTCCCATTCGTTCCAGCATCACTTGAATCTCTTCCACTCTCTTGGCCACAAGCACTATGTCATCCGCATACGCCAACATCCACACCTTGGTTCTTCCCACCACTACCCCTCCCGCCTGTCCTTTCCTCAGCACGTCCTCCAATTCGCTTGTGTATAGATTGAACAGGAAGGGGCTTAGCGGTCACCCCTGCCTTACTTCTACATTCACCCTAAATTTCTCCGACATTTTCCCATTCACTCTTGCTTTTACCCACGACTCTTTATATACCCTTCTAACCCATACCTTCCTCTTCCTTGCCCAATCTATCCACACACTCTATGTGTTTTCCTCTAGAAACTGAGTAATAAGCCGGTTTTAGATCCACAAACACAAGGTGTTTGCGGTGTTTGTGGATCTAAAAGCGGCGTGCATTCGAACGCATCCTCCACCATTTTCGCTAGCATGAAAATCTGCTCCCTCTTCCCTCCTACAGCGAAAGTAAACACAAAGGAGCAAAGGTAGGGCCTAGAGTCTGGGAATACAGAAAATATTTCAATAGATTCAAGAGCGAGTTATTAAAATCTGAGGTACCAATAGATTTTTTTATAGTATACAATAACGGGGGAGACATGTAAAGAATAATCCTATTAGTGGGTGGGGAGTGGAACGAAAATTCAAGCATACTATGTTAAGAACAAGATAGAACAATGTTAAACGGTCTAATTGAAAATGATTGGTAAGACGAATATACATTCATAGGAAGCAAAAGAAGAAGAAGAAGAATGTTGGTACGAAAGGAAGATTCAAGTGAATGGGGAAAACGTACAGCAAGTACACAGCTTTAAATATCTATTAACAATAGAATAAAATTAGCTGCGAGATTATACAGTACCTTAAGAAGAAACGTTACAAATAAGACATAGAAAAGAAAACAAAAATGATAATCTTTAGATTGGTTGCGCTCTTGATTTCTGTCTTACATTCACTACCCAAGATTAGCTCCCAAAAGTTAGTATCGGCGAGTAGATAGTAACTTTTGGGAGCTAATCTTGGGTGGTGAATGTAAGACAGTAATCTAGAGCGTAAGCAGCAGTAATTACATGTTTAAGAAGGGTTGAAGGTGTTACGTAAAGAAGAGATTAGAGACAGGTTGGGAACGACATCGACATAGAAGAAAATAGAAGTGACCCTCTTCTGCAATGGTTCGTCCATATTAATTGTACGAGCAATACAAGGCAAGTAACGCAGGCGTGGAAAGCAAGAGCAAGCAGAAAGACGACAAGAAGACGTGCACAGAAAACTTGGAACGGTGCAATTACAAAAATGATAAAATTAAAAGAAAAATATGGCAAGAAGCAATGAAGTTCTATTTATCTATCTATATATAAATGAAGAAGGTGCAACACAAGAAATTATGGGATTGTGTTGAGGAGAAAAGTCGAAGAGTCCCGATCAACAAAACTTGGAGCACATTGTTTTTGGGAAGCTGATTTCTATACAAGAAGTAATAGATAATTTGTATACTATGAAAGAGAGAAGATATATAGATATATAGTTATATAAAAAAAAACCTTTATTTGGCATATCAGCCCAACCCTTCCCTTTTACACACATTCCCAAACCTTACTTTCACAGAAAGAAATCAAAAAAGACACACAAAAAATAATACAAATTAAGATAAAATACATTTTTCTATCCATTAAAATAAACCCCCTCTGCCCTCGCCAATTTCCTTTCCCACGTCAGCCTCCTGCAGATTTACACTCTCCCTTTGCATTCCAGCGCTTCCTCCACCATTCTCGCCAGCGTGAAAATCTGCTCCCTCGTCCCTCTTCCCCTTCTGAACCCACCCTGGCATTCCGGCAGCAGCCCTTTTTGTTCCACTTCCCTATCCATTCTATTTTTCACCATAGATTTATAGATATATAGATATATAGATATATAGATATATAGATATATAGATATATAGATATATAGATATATAGATATATAGATATATAGATATATAGATATATAGATATATAGATATATAGGAATTGGGTAAATGTATAAATGTAGGAGAAGGAAATCGGTGGATGTGGCCAGCTGGTAATTTAAGATTAGTCTCCATACTACTATATGTTGGCGGAGGTATAGTCACTCCACATAACCAGATATATACGAACTCTCAGTCATTCTCACGTCCTTTTTGCTACTCAACATCTCTGATTCACTCTCTGACGTCAGTTCCTAGACATTCCATTCCTCGTAGCTTTTTATCTACCCACACCTCAGACACCTCACCTCACCTCAGACATTTCATACATTCTTACCCTACCCTTTCTTTCTTCATCCGCCTTCTGCCTTACATATATATCTCCCAAACCAGCCTCGTCCCCCAACTCCTCAAACTTCAAAACCCTCCCACACGACCCGATGCTCATCCGAATCGTTTCCTACAGAAGCACCGACATAGGCGTCGATGTTTCGAGTCTTAGCAGACTCTTCAGAAACCAGCCTTGCTACCTGATGTGAAATGATGGAAGGATCACCGCTGCCACCAAAATGATGTGTAACGATGGAAAGACCATGCCGATGACGCCAATATTGAGGTCTAGTTGCCGAGTCGATGCCGCCAATGCTGAGGGGAACCACCGCTGGATACTAACTGTTTAACTCTTGGAACGTCATCGGAAGGAACTGGAAGCGTCGCTGCCACCACCTCAATGACTGAGGACTAAAACTATTGTTGTGCTATTAAAAGTTGTGGATTTTGTTTGGGTGAAGAGTATGATGTGTCTTGCTCGCTCCGCGACTGTGTCGTCTGAGGGTACTCTTGCCACTCCGTCCTCTTCTGTGTCTTCCTAATTACGCTTTCTAATGGGTTCGTAATGACCGGCCGATAATGGGTTCCCCTTCGATTATATCCAACTCTCGCAATCTCCACATTTCCACAAAAATACTGGCTTCATACGCGATTCTCAAATCTTACACGCTATTACTAGGTTAATATCCCACCACCTCTTTCATTTTCTCTTCGCTATTCACCAATCCATTCTCGCCTTTGTTTGTACCCACTCGAAATGCTCTCTCACCCCATATCTGCAGTCAAACCTAAATACTTGAAACAATTCACTCGGTCAATCATTATTGCCTTCCATTTCAACTCTTCTGCTCTACCCATCCTACAATTATTTCTAAATATCAACGACTTTGTTTTTCCACATTTACTAACTTGATGCATGTGAGATGTGGTGCTGGAGGCAGATACTACGTGTCCCATGGACAGCTCACAGAACTAACGTATCTATTAATAAAGAAATAAATGAACCCCAGCGAATGTCACAGATTGTTTTTACTAGAATCCTAAAATTCTTCGGCCACATCAATAGAAGTGATGATAACAACCTAGAAAAACTGGTAATACAGGGGAAAATGGAAGGTAAATACCAAGAGGAAGATCGCCGATGAGGTGGACACTACCAAGGCAACAACCAACATCACGATAACACAAGCAACGAAGGAATCCGGGAACAGGGAAAGATGGCGGGATATTGTACGAAGAGCGACAGCAAAAGAGTAAACCATAATCACGGCCTCGCTGAAAAGAGAGAAAAAGAAGAAGAAGAAGAAGAAGAAGAAGAAGAAGAAGAAGAAGAAGAAGAAGAAGAAGAAGAAGAAGAAGACGAAGAAGACGAAGAAGGCGAAGAAGAAGAAGAAGAAGAAGAAGAAGAAGAAGAAGAAGAAGAAGAAGAAGAAGAAGAAGAAGATAAATCTTAATAATAGGGCAGACAATCCGTGAATATATCGTTTATTATTCCCACCTAACCCAAGCACTCTGCCAATTACTTTTCTTCGGTAGGTTGTAACAAAGTATGACATAATCACCTCCACATCTAACACATTTGCAAATAATATGTGAAAATAAATATCTAGTGCGATTACGAAATCAATCATCCAACAGCAACGTAACCTCGCCGGCGTACGCGCGATCGCATAAACATGCCCATTGTTTAATTAACTCCCGTCACGTTTTTCACGCTCGCTGCGCCCGGCGCACGCAAATGAAGAAATTAATTCAAGCGCTCGTTGTGCAAAAGCCCGCAAACGCCAAGGGTACGCAAAAATTAACGTCCTCGCCGCATCTGATTCACCATCCAGGAAGCGATCCAAATCACCGCGCGCGAAAAAAAAAAGTGAAATGTTGCAAAAGGTCAACGATTGAAATACAATTAATTGAAGAATTTATTATAATTACCCAGATTCTTTTTTAGAAGGACACTTGAGCAAATGAAAATTAATAGTAAGTTGTAAACAGTCTCAGGGGCCGTAAACGTGTACATTTCTTATTAAAAGTTATTATTATTATTAAGGGGATTAAAAATATCTAGTGTGAAAATTCTGAGAGATGGATAGAAAATCTTATAACATTCCGGGAATCATTATTAAAACGCGAACAAGGCGTAGATTTCACAAGAAACAAAAAGTATCGTTCAACAAAAACAAAAATTAAAAAATAAGTTTATAATAATGTTAAACATGATACAACTAACACCCTAGGAGGAAAGTTAAACGCCATCTGGCGGCACCACATCAATTAGCAATGCACGCCCATATGGTGATAACCGTCAACATGCTCATGTCATCAGGATCACCGGGCAGTGCCCTCTAGGGAATAATATTCTGAAGAGATCTAATAAGATCGAAATCTATATATGAAAATTGCTAAGAGTTGGGTTCACAATTATATATGTTAAATGTATATTATTATTATACATTACAGACTGTTATTTTAAACTGCAAAAATAATAAACAATTCCAATCATATCTGCATAAAGAGGAACTAAACGCTATACCAAATCATTACGACATACTAATTTTAATTGATTAATAAATAAACGATGTTATTTCTTCATTAAATGCGTTCAGTTGCGATATTCTTATATATCATTTTATGCAAAAATCTAGTTCTAATTAGAATAGAATTTCTACTTAATGTGCGCTCGAGACCTTTAATTAAGCCGATCGTAAATTGTGGCGACCTTGTTGATAGGTAATTAAAACGGCAGGTTACGAATAATAGTTTCACCATAGGTACACGTCCAATCATTGTTTATTTTAGGAAATGAAATTATTTTGATAAACTGTCGCATCAGTTAATGACCAATTGTAACTACCTTCCATGACATTTATTTGGAACTTAAATGTTAAATTTTACACAAACATATGATGTGACGTGAGAAGAGGGACAGACCTGCACAAGTGAAGTTAGAAGTGAATATGGATCTAGGATAATATGATGTAACAAACTACCGAGACACCTAAGGCGCTTTCGTTTGGCATGGGTTAGCATTACAAGTCGCCCGTGGCGTGCAACGGTGGTTCCTCAGTATTGGCGTCAACGGCAGGATCTTTCCATCGTTACACATCATTTTGGTGACATTTGTGGTCCTTCCATCAATTCACATCAATACATATAGATAGAGAAAAGTTACATAGATATAGCTGGGAGTGGAGAGGAATTGGCGAGTGCGAGACAACTGGTAGAGCGCGAGGAGTTCTCTTGTAACCAGCGGGAAGTGGCGCTGGGTCAGTTAAAATTGGGAAAGACGGCAGAAGAATCCGGGAAGAAGGTTAAAGCTTACAAGATGCTGCCAGTTGAGAATAACGAGAAACTGATACGGTGCATCAGTAGAATATGGAGTAGAGCGGTGTAGCCAGATGAGTAGCGCGTGGATATGATTGTTCCCGTGCATAAAGGCGAGTAGTCCTCGAGCTGCAAAACTATACGGGAATTACGTTAATGAGTGCGGAGTACGAGCTAATGATGACAATGGCGAAAAACAGACTGGAAGGTGAAGTGGGCAGAATAGGGATGCTGCTGGAATATTAGAGTGGGTTTGGAATGGAAAGAGCGACGAAGGACTAGATTTTCACTCTAGCGAGAATGGTGGAGGAAGTTCTGACGTGTAAAGGGATAATGTATGCAGTATTTGTGGATCTGAAAGCACCATATGACTCACTTCCTAGGAGTAAGATAGAGGAATGTATGGAAATATTGAATCAAGATATGCATGATATCGTGCTTGCGGCCAAGAGAGTGGAAAAAATTGAAGAGATCCTGCAGAGAATCGGAAGGTACCTTGATTAGGGAGGGCTAGTTGTGAAAAACCTTGCTTGTTACACTTCTTTTTCTTGGGGATTGAAAATCCTAGTTTTTAACAAGATACGACCTCACACGTCAAGAGTTGCAGCGCGATGTTTGCAAGAAACTAACATGGTTGTCCCATGGCCTGCTCGGTCGCCAGATTTTTCACCCATGGTTGGGATATTATCGGTAGAAGACTAACTGATTTACCACAGCCACAAAACGATTTGCAGCATCGGGTACTGGAAGCTCAGAATGATATAACGCAGGAAAAATGATCACTTGATTGACAGTCTGCCACGTCGGTTCCTCCTAGGGGGTAAGTTGTATTGTTTTTGTATATAACCACTCGATATATTGTGTGAATTCATCCTCACTAGCCGAGCTACAATGATGAGATTTAAAAAGATCGAGATCTAGATATAGAGTGCTAAGAGGTGGATTCATACTTATATATGTTTTATAAGATTTGTCTTATGCTTATATCTCAAGCATTCTGTTCGAATATCATTCCATAGAGGGCACTACCCGGTGATCCTGATGGCATGAGCACGTTGCCGATTATTACCATTTGGGTGTGCATTGCTAATTGATGTGGTGCCGCCAGATGGCGTTTAACTTTCCTCCTAGGGGTAAGTTGCATCATTTTGGTATATAACCACTCGGGATATTGTGTGAATTCGGAGACCGGAAACTACCGATGGAGGATTAAAGGCCTTGAAAACATCCACTGAACTCATGATTTTCAAAGAGGGCTTAAAAGCCAATAATCAACCAGAACCCAAACCGTCAAAATACAAGATATGAGTAAATAGACCTAACCGTCTGATCTCAACAAAAAATAGATAACAGACTGTGTGAATTCATTCTCACTAGCTGAGCTATGTAGAATGGTCATGGAACATTTCGACAAAAGAGTGCGTATGTGCCAGCAAAGCCATGGAAGCCATTTGCCGGATGTGTTATTCCATAAATAACCCTATGTACTTTATGAATCAATAAAAAAAACTAATCTATGACTAAAAACTGTGTTTTTACGTTTAAAATCTTGCATTAGCTTTGGGACACCCCTTATAACATAGTATGCCCTCCTCCTTCACACTATACCCCCTCCTCCGTCCACGCCAATACAGAATATTCATTTACCATTTGGTTAGGTGATATTTAATTCTAATTTCTCACTTTATTCATTGTTATTTTATTATATGTTGGCATAAACCCAGCTTAAATCTTTTTTGAATGTTTATCTCTTATTATACAACTAACCCCCTAGGAGGAAAGTTAAACACCATCTGACGGCACCACCACCACCAATATATCTCTTATTTTATTTTAGCATACACCCACCTTTATCGATACTTCAAAGATGGATATAATTTTATATGTAATAGGTACATGTACGGAAAAATTCATAATACAAACAAAGAGATGAGAAGACTAGGTATCAACGTTCTGAGAATTAGTGAGATGAGGTGGCCTGTGCGAGAAAAACCTGTATAGAAGACTCTACGGTATATTTCTCTGGCAACGATCTGGCAGACCACTCAAATGGTGTTGGAATAATACTAGACAAAAACGCAAAAAAATCAGTCATGAACGTACATAGTTCATGACTGATTTGTTTGCGTTTTTGTCTAGTATTATTCCAACCGCACTCGGACAGAGCAATGCTACTACAACTAAAATCAAACCCCAAAAACATTAATATATATAAGCCTATGCACCAACAGCTGACAAACCGGAGTAAGAAATATGCGATTTCTATGCGCAATTAAAAGAACTAAAAGCATATACGAAGAAAAATTAAATTACCATAATTATGGGAGATTTTAATGCGAAAGTGGGCAAAGGAAGAGTCGCTGATGTTGTTGGTAACCATGGTCTGGGCAATAGAAATGACAGAGGCGACTTGCTGGTGCAATTCTGCCAAGAAGAGAACCTTATGATTAGTAACAGTTGGTTCCAACTACCTAATAGACGACTCTATACTTGGACATCTCCACAACATCAGCCACACCATATAGTACGAAATCAAATAGACTTTATACTAGTCGACAAGAGATATCGCAATGGTGTACATAGAGTGAGAACGTATCCGGGGGCGGACATTGGGTCAGATCATAACCCCGTAATAGCTCAAGTAAGATTCCGCCTTAAGAAGATAAAGCGTAAAATCATTAGAAGACCAAACATAAAGGCACTCAAAGATCCAAACCAGCAAGAGAAATTAACGACGAAGCTCAACACTGGACTAACAAAAGACCCGTTCGTCAGAGGAGCAAACGGTTGAGGCAGTATGGGATCAACTTAAGGAAATATTTAAAACTATTCAAGAAACATTGAAAACACCAAAGGCTAATAAACGAAAGCAGTGGATGACAGAAGAAATCATGAATTTAATGGATGAACGAAGAAAATACAAAAATGTGGATCAGCAGAAATATAATGAACTGAACTCAAACATAAGAAGAAACATTAGAAAAGCTAAAGAAAAATGGATGGTAGAAAGATGCCAAGAACTTGAAGACCTACAAGACAAACACGATCTGTTCAACATCCACAAAAAGGTGAAAGAAATAGCTGGAAATACCAGAAGCCATCTACCATCCAGAATAGTAAATGAGGACAATCAACTTTTTACATATAAAGAAGAACTGCAACAAGAGTGGACAAAGTATATCAAAAATTTGTTCGATGGCGAAACTAATTTACCACATCCAAATCAAGGTGGAGACACAGGCCCGAACATCATGAAATCAGAAGTTATTAAAGCTATAAAATCCACCAAATCAAGTAAAGCTGCAGGGCCGGACGACATGTACATAGAAATCCTAAAGCTTATACAAGAGGAACATACCGACATTCTTGTAAACTTCTTCAACAAAGTATATGAATCCGCAAACATACCGCAAGACTGGCTAAAATCAGTATTTATTGCCCTGCCAAAGAAATCAAACGCAAATAAGTGCGATCAATTCCGACTGATAAGCTTGATGAGCCAGGTATTAAAAGTATTCCTAAAAATCCTACATAATAGAATACGTAAGAAATGCGAAGAAGACCTAAGCAAGGAACAGTTCGGTTTTAGAGATGGACTGGGAACAAGAGAAGCGTTGTTTGGGCTGTCAGTTCTCATACAAAAATGTAGAGACCAAAGGAAG
The DNA here is from genome assembly GCA_963942505.1 of Lordithon lunulatus. Lineage (NCBI taxonomy): Eukaryota > Metazoa > Arthropoda > Insecta > Coleoptera > Staphylinidae > Lordithon > Lordithon lunulatus. The sequence goes on from OZ012675.1 coordinate 9,689,331, forward strand.
GACGTGTACATCTGTTTTATTGATTATGTAAAGGCATTTGACTGCTTAAAACACGACGTCCTAATTAACATTCTGATCACCAAAGTCCCCGACCAAAAAGATATCTCCTTCATAAAAATTTGTACAAACACCAGACTGCTGCAGTAAGACTCGAGGACGATACGATATTCCTATTAAACGTGGAGTACCTCAGGGCTGTGTACTATCACCATTGCTGTTCAATATCTACTCGGAGCAAATATTCCTGAAAGCCTTAGAAAGCTCTACAGATGGAATCATGATCAATGATGAATTATTGAACAACATCAGGTACGTGGACGATACGGCTATAATTGCAGACAGCGCAGCTGGCCTACAACGTTTGATGAACCAAATAATAGCCTTTTGGGGTAAAATTAAATACGACCAAAACGAAAACAATGGTTATCAGTAGAACACCAGATATCCAAACCAATTTGCAAGTATACAATAAGCAAATAGAGCAGGTCGCTAGATTTAAATACTTGGGCAGTTGGATCACCGAAGACCTGGATCCAGATCTGGAAGTAAGAACACGCATCGAAATAGCCAGAACAACGTTCCTTAAGATGATAAAAGTATTTTGCGAGAGAAGCCTAAACCTGAAACTAAGATACCGGTTCGTTAAGTGCTACATTCACTCGATACTGTTGTATGGTGTTGAAGCTTGGACGTTGAAGATCAATACTATGAACAGAGTAGAAGCGTTTGAAATATGGATCTTTCGAAGAATGCAGAGAATATCTTGGGTGGAGCATATCACGAATAATGAGGTTCTTAGACGAATCGACTGAGACAGAACTATTGGCTACTGTGAAGAAACGTAAGACAGCGTACCTAGGACATATCTTCAGAAGTACGAAATATAACCTTCTAATATTAATAATGGAGGGCAAGATAGAGGGTCGCCGTGGTCCAGGACGAAGGAAATGCTCCTGGTCAAAGAACATAAGGGACTGGACTGGTCTGGACTCCCACTCATTGTTCAGAGCGTCACAAAACCGTGCGGAATTTGCCATGATTGTTGCCAACCTTCAGTAATGGAGAAGGCACCTAAAGAAGATGTAATAATAGGAGTAAACAAAGATGTTGATAAAATGTCATAAGCATCAAGTCATAACATAATGAAGCTTAATGGCCTAGTGCATCGGTGGGCATCCTATGGCATGCGTGCGTTCACTATGACTTTTCTCGGAAATTTTCTTATGTGACCTATATCATAATATACATTGCTGATCGCAGAAAAATATTCACTTTCAGAATTCGCAATAAAGAAAATAGGTTTGTCATTTGAAAAAATAATGATATCGTCATTCAAAAATGCTCTAACGCTCCACTTTCATTAAAAATTGGCAATTTAAAATCGAACTGTCTGAACGATTTTAAAAAAATATCGTAAATAAAGGTTTTATCTAATTTATTCCATACTTTTGGGACATCCCAAGGAGAAGAAGAAGGAGAGAAGAAAATAAATGTATTATTATACACATTTGTTTTCTTCTCTCCTTCTTCTTCACCTTGGGATTTGTGGGTAATATTATTTTATCAATATTTGTTTTATCTACTTTATATTTATTTTTTTGTAATATTGTACACGCATGTATTTGCTACTATCATAAATATTTCATTTGATAATGCCCATCACTAATTGCCACACATTAAAAATGTGAAACAAATAATCGTCACCATGATATTCCGATATATTTATGCAAGTAACGGTCTGCTATTTGTTATAAAGTGACATACAAAAACAATTTATTTTTTATAAGAACAAATTGAACAAATAACAGAAAGTCTTGAAAAACATTAATTTTTTCATTCAACGCATTTTCCACATAACACAATTAACACGTTTGAAATACTGTATACAAATGTTTAGTGCAGAAATTCGAAACATTCGTCTCGTGCGTCTCGTGCTGATCACGAACGAGCGTTCAAACCCCGTTGTTGGCGAAATTTCTCGAATCAGCTTTTACAGTTTTTTTTAGAGATTTTCCCTGAAGTTAACGTAAATACCGAGTGATTAATCTCCTCTGATCTACGCCCTATACCAGCGGAAACGCCCTCAGGCTCATAGTTATATAGATAGAAGTTTGTTTTTAACTTTTCTCTCCAATATAACTAAACTTCTATCTTTATAGGCTTTGAGGCTTTTCCGTTAGTTAAGGGAGAAGCTCCGTGAAGTTAAGGTAAATAACGAGTGATTAATCTGCTCTGATATACGCCCTATACCAGCGGAAACGCCCTCAGGCTCATAGTTATATAGACAGAAGTTTGTTTTTAACTTTTCTCGCCAATATAACTAAACTTCTATCTTTATAGGCTTTGAGGCTTTTCCGTTAGTTAAGGGAGAAGCTCCGTGAAGTTAAGGTAAATAACGAGTGATTAATCTCCTCTAATCTACGCCCTATACCAGCGGAAACTACCTCAGGCTCATAGTTATATAGATAGAAGTTTGTTTTTAACTTTTCTCTCCAATATAACTAAACTTCTATCTTTATAGGCTTTTAGGCTTTTCCGTTAGTTAAGGGAGAAGCTCCGTGAAGTTAAGGTAAATACCGAGTGATTAATCTCCTCTGATCTACGCCCTATACCAGCGGAAACGCCCTTAGGCTCATAGTTATATAGATAGAAGTTTATTTTTAACTTTTCTCTCCATTATAACTAAACTTCTATTTTTATAGGTTTTGAGGCTTTTCCGTTAGTTAAGGGAGAAGCTCCGTGAAGTTAAGGTAAATACCGAATGATTAATCTCCTCTGATCTACGCCCTATACCAGCGGAAAGGCGCTCAGGCTCATAGTTATATAGATAGAAGTTTGTTTTTAACTTTTCTCTCCAATATAACTAAACTTCTATCGTTATAGGCTTTGAGGCTTTTCCGTTAGTTAAGGGAGAGGCTCCGTGAAGTTAAGGTAAATACCGAGTGATTAATCTCCTCTGATCTACGCCCTATACCAGCGGAAACGCCCTTAGGCTCATAGTTATATAGATAGAAGTTTGTTTTTAACTTTTCTCTCCATTATAACTAAACTTCTATTTTTATAGGTTTTGAGGCTTTTCCGTTAGTTAAGGGAGAAGCTCCGTGAAGTTAAGGTAAATACCGAATGATTAATCTCCTCTGATATACGCCCTATACCAGCGAAACGCCATCAGGCTCATAGTTATATAGATAGAAGTTTGTTTTTAACTTTTCTCTCCAATATAACTAAACTTCTATCTTAAAGGCTTTGAGGCATTTTCATTAGTTAAGGGAGAAGCTCCGTGAAGCTAAGGTAAATACCGGGTGATCAAACACCTCTGAGCTTCTCCCTTGACCAGCGAAAAAGCCTCACGGCTGATAGCTCTATAAAGATAGAAGTTTTTTTTGTAAATCTAACTATCTGCAATGCATTAATTGTCCAAATTGGTTTAAAATTTTGTTACCAGGTAGTACTTGATACATTATCTCAGCAACTATTACCATTTTACGCCACATATTTAAAATTATCCTTAAGAAACATGTGATTTAAAAAATATGCGATAATTTTGTCCATTGACATTTTATGTACAGAAATGTATGCATGCAAGAACAAAATCAACTACAGTAAATACTCAATTTTATTCTTCTACTAATTCTTATGGATGCATTTCAGTAAATAATTAATAATAATAAAAAAATATTTAGTATTTTTTTCAATAATGTATTGATGTAAAAATAAAATAATGTAAATAATTGTAAATGCACCATACATTTAAAAAATATATATTTGTTGTAAAAAGTGTTATTTGTATAGAAGTATTTTTTCACGCGTGTTAGCTGTGTGTTGTGTTGAAATGTACCGTTGAATTTTTAATTTATTATTATACGACGCATGGTGATTTTGCAATAAAATGCATTTGAATGAGATTTCATGCTGCCAGTGCATGTGTCCTGTCCCCGTGCGTGTTGTAAAGTTTTAAAGGGCAACTGCACCGCAACTAATTGGTATATACCTGACTCTCTAAACGTGTGCGGCCAAAGAGGTTGCAGGTACATCATTTTAAGTTTTCAAGAACACATGAATAAAATAAGGACCTTATGCCATTTTGAAACTACACTAAACGTATAGTGGGATACAAAATAAATATAGAATTATTTATCTAGTAGATGTGCCGCTCGTCGCCATCGCCACCAGTTAGAATTGCATCCCCTTTCAATCATAATTCTATAGTTGCCCCATTAAACCCCAATAATGGAATATTTTTACAAAAATATAAATCCTACTACTATCCAAATCTTAGATACATATACATTCCATTCAATTCCCTCCGATAACAATGTTCGCTTCAATATTTACTTATAGTATAATCCTGTTTATATGTCCTACGTCCCTCATACACATTTTTGAAGTGAATTTTCATTTTCACATCAAAATTAATTGGAAATGATTGTAATATATTGTATTACTGTAATTATTTTATGTTTTAAAATAACATTTATCATTATGTATATGTATATATAAAAATACAAACAAAGCAACTGATCTGGTTTGGGTATGTGAACAGGATGCCAGCTCAACGACTACCGAGGCAGCTTTATGAATGGGTCCCGGATCCCTCCGGAAAGAAGACGAAGAGGTCGCCCAGCGCTTGCATGGAAGGTTGGGATCATGAAATCGATGCCTGAAAGGACACGTAGACTCTATACGTGGAAAGCACCTAGCGAAAACCCCCTGAGAAATCAAATAGACTTCATTACTATCAATAGGAGATTTCGCAATGCGATAACATCCACAAAGACGTACCCAGGTGCCGACATTATTAGATTATACCGCAGTAGTCTCCAACCTCCGAGTTAAACTTAAAAGCCATGCCAAAGTCCCTTCAAAATTAGCGATATAGATAAAGCAACTAAATACCACAAATTCTAAAGAGGATATCAAAAACGCACTTGAGGAACATCTCAAAGAACGATGGTAATCACAAACAGAAGATTCACCGGAAGAAGAATGGGAAAAACTAACAATAGCTACGAACACATACGAAAAGCACCTACAAAGACAAAGGGACAACCACAAAGGATGGATGAACGAATTTATCTTATCGGGAACTCAAATTTTCAAACCGGATTGCACAATATTCACTAGTTTAATAGTTACAACCCCTTCAAGTTGATAACTCTATTTTAAATCTTAAATTACTATAGAAATATATTTGTAATTTTTAAAATCTCTAAGGGTGAGTGGTATGTTTACGGTTTTCCTGAATGTAATTGAATGGGGAACTCAAATTTTCAAACCGGATTGCACAATATACACTAGTTTAATAGTTACAACCCCTTTAAGTTGATAACTCTATTTTAATCATAAATTACGATAGAAATATCCATGTAACTTATAAATCTCTAAGGGTGAGTGGGATGTTTACGGTTTTCCCGAATGTAATTGAATGGTGAACTCAAATTTTCAAACCGGATTGCACAATATTCACTAGTTTAATAGTTACAACCCCTTTAATTCGATAATTCTTTTTAAATCATAAATTACTATAGAAATATCCTTGTAATTTTTAAAATCTCTAAGGGTGAGTGGGATGTTTTCGGTTTTCCCGAATGTAATTGAATGGGGAACTCCAATTTTCAAACCGGATTGTACAATATGTACTAGTTTAATAATTACAACCCCTTCAATTTATAATTCTTTTTAAATCGTGAATTACGATTAAAATATCCTTATAATTTTTGAAATCTCTAAGGTTGAGTAGGATGTTTACGATTTTCCAGAATGTAATTATATGGGGAACTCAAATTTTCAAACCGGATTGCACAATATACACTAGTTTAATAGTTACAACCCCTTTAAGTCGATAATTCTTTTTATATCATAAATTACTATAAAAATATCCTTGAAATTTTTAAAATCTCTAAAGGTGAGTGGTATGTTTACGGTTTTCCCGAATGTAATTGTATGGGGAACTCAAATTTTCAAACCGGATTGCACAATATTCACTAGTTTAATAGTTACAACCCCTTCAAGTCGATAACTCTTTTTACATCATAAATTACTATAGAAATATCCTTGAAATTTTTACAATCTCTAAGGGTGAGTGGTATGTTTACGGTTTTCCCGAATGTAATTGTATGGGGAACTCAAATTTTCAAACCGGATTGCACAATATACACTACTTTAATAGTTACAACCCCTTCAAGTTGATAACTCTATTTAAAATCATAAATTACAATAGAAATGTCCTTGTAAATTATAAATCTCTAAGGGTGAGTGGGATGTTTACGGTTTTCCCGAATGTAATTGAATGGTGAACTCAAATTTTCAAACCGGATTGCACAATAATCACTAGTTTAATAGTTACAACCCCTTTAATTCGATAATTCTTTTTAAATCATAAATTACTATAGAAATATCCTTGTAATTTTTAAAATCTCTAAGGGTGAGTGGTATGTTTATGGTTTTCCCGAATGTAATTGTATGGGGAACTCAAATTTTCAAACCGGATTACACAATATTCACTAGTTTAATAGTTACAACCCCTTCAAGTCGATAATTCTTTTTAAATCATAAATTACTATAGAAAAATCCTTAAAATATTTAAAATCTCTAAGGGTGAGTGGTATGTTTATGATTTTCCCGAATGTAATTGTATGGGGAACTCAAATTTTCAAACCGGATTGCACAATATTCACTAGTTTAATAGTTACAACCCCTTCAAGTTGATAATTCTTTTTATATCATAAATTACTATAGAAATATCCTTGAAATTTTTAAAATCTCTAAAGCTGAGTGGTATGTTTACGATTTTCCCGAATGTAATTGAATGGGGAACTCAAATTTTCAAACCGGATTGCACAATATTCAGTAGTTTAATAGTTACAACCCCTTCAAGTCGATAACTCTTTTTATATCATAAATTACTATAGAAATATCCTTGAACTTTTTAAAATCTCTAAGGGTGAGTGGTATGTTTACGGTTTTCCCGAATGTAATTGAATGGGGAACTCAAATTTTCAAATCGGATTGCAAAATATTCACTAGTTTAATAGTTACAACCCCTTCAAGTCGATAACTCTTTGTATATCATACATTACTATAGAAATATCCTTGAAATTTTTAAAATCTCTAAAGGTGAGTGGTATGTTTACGGTTTTCCCGAATGTAATACAATGGGGAACTCAAATTTTCAAACCGGATTGCACAATATTCACTAGTTTAATAGTTACAGCCCTTTTACGTCGATAATTCTTTTTATATCATAAATTACTATAGAAATATCCTTGAAATTTTTAAAATCTCTAAGGGTGAGTGGTATGTTTACGGTTTTCCCGAATATAATTGAATGGGGAACTCAAATTTTCAAACTGGAATGTACAATATGTACTAGTTTAATAATTACAACCCCTTCAAGTTGATAACTCTTTTTAAATCATAAATTACTATAGAAATATCCTTGAAATTTTTACAATCTCTAAGGGTGAGTGGTATGTTTACGATTTTCCTGAATGTAATTGAATGGGGAACTCAAATTTTCAAATCGGATTGCAAAATATTCACTAGTTTAATAGTTACAACCCCTTCAAGTCGATAACTCTTTTTATATCATAAATTACTATAGAAATATCCTTGAAATTTTTAAAATCTCTAAGGGTGAGTGGTATGTTTACGGTTTTTCCGAATGTAATTGAATGGGGAACTCAAATTTTTAAACCGGAATGTACAATATGTACTAGTTTAATAATTACAACCCCTTCAAGACGATAATTCTTTTTATATCATAAATTACTATAGAAATATCCTTGACATTTTTAAAATCTCTAAGGTTGAGTGCTATGTTTACGGTTTTCCTGAATGTAATTGAATGGGGAACTCAAATTTTCAAACCGGATTGCACACTATAAACTAGTCTAATAGTTACAACCCCTTCAAGTCGATAAGTCTTTTTATATCATAAATTACTATAGAAATATCCTTGAAATTTTTAAAATCTCTAAGGTTGAGTGGTATGTTTACGGTTTTCCCGAATGTAATTGTATGGGGAACTCAAATTTTCAAACCGGATTACACAATATTCACTAGTTTAATAGTTACAACCCCTTCAAGTCGATAATTCTTTTTAAATCATAAATTACTATAGAAATATCCTTGAAATATTTAAAATCTCTAAGGGTGAGTGGTATGTTTATGATTTTCCCGAATGTAATTGTATGGGGAACTCAAATTTTCAAACCGGATTGCACAATATTCACTAGTTTAATAGTTACAACCCCTTCAAGTTGATAATTCTTTTTATATCATAAATTACTATAGAAATATCCTTGAAATTTTTAAAATCTCTAAAGCTGAGTGGTATGTTTACGGTTTTCCCGAATGTAATTGAATGGGGAACTCAAATTTTCAAACCGGATTGCACAATATTCACTAGTTTAATAGTTACAACCCCTTCAAGTTGATAATTCTTTTTATATCATAAATTACTATAGAAATATCCTTGAAATTTTTAAAAACTCTAAAGCTGAGTGGTATGTTTACGATTTTCCCGAATGTAATTGAATGGGGAACTCAAATTTTCAAACCGGATTGCACAATATTCAGTAGTTTAATAGTTACAACCCCTTCAAGTCGATAACTCTTTTTATATCATAAATTACTATAGAAATATCCTTGAACTTTTTAAAATCTCTAAGGGTGAGTGGTATGTTTACGGTTTTCCCGAATGTAATTGAATGGGGAACTCAGATTTTCAAATCGGATTGCAAAATATTCACTAGTTTAATAGTTACAACCCCTTCAAGTCGATAACTCTTTGTATATCATAAATTACTATAGAAATATCCTTGAAATTTTTAAAATCTCTAAAGGTGAGTGGTATGTTTACGGTTTTCCCGAATGTAATACAATGGGGAACTCAAATTTTCAAACCGGATTGCACAATATTCACTAGTTTAATAGTTACAGCCCTTTTACGTCGATAATTCTTTTTATATCATAAATTACTATAGAAATATCCTTGAAATTTTTAAAATCTCTAAGGGTGAGTGGTATGTTTACGGTTTTCCCGAATATAATTGAATGGGGAACTCAAATTTTCAAACTGGAATGTACAATATGTACTAGTTTAATAATTACAACCCCTTCAAGTTGATAACTCTTTTTAAATCATAAATTACTATAGAAATATCCTTGAAATTTTTAAAATCTCTAAGGGTGAGTGGTATGTTTACGGTTTTCTCGAATGTAATTGAATGGGGAACTCAAATTTTCAAACCGGATTGCACAATATTCACTAGTTTAATAGTTACAACCCCTTCAAGTCGATAACTCTTTTTATATCATAAATTACTATAGAAATATCCTTGAAATTTTTAAAATCTCTAAGGGTGAGTGGTATGTTTATGGTTTTCCCGAATGTAATTGAATGGGGAACTCAAATTTTCAAATCGGATTGCAAAATATTCACTAGTTTAATAGTTACAACCCCTTGAAGTCGATAACTATTTTTATATCATAAATTACTATAGAAATATCCCTGAAATTTTTAAAATCTCTAAAGGTGAGTGGTATGTTTACGGTTTTCCCGAATGTAATTGTATGGGGAACTCAAATTTTCAAATCGGATTGCAAAATATTCACTAGTTTAATAGTTACAACCCCTTCAAGTCGATAACTCTTTTTATATCATAAATTACTATAGAAATATCCTTGAAATTTTTAAAATCTTTAAGAGTGAGTGGTATGTTTACGGTTTTCCCGAATGTAATTGAATGGGGAACTAAAATTTTCAAACCGGATTGTACAATATTCACTAGTTTAATAGTTACAATCCCTTCAAGTCGATAACTCTTTTTATATGATAAATTACTATAGAAATATCCTTGAAATTTTTAAAATCTTTAAGAGTGAGTGGTATGTTTACGGTTTTCCCGAATGTAATTGAATGGGGAACTAAAATTTTCAAACCGGATTGTACAATATTCACTAGTTTAATAGTTACAATCCCTTCAAGTCGATAACTCTTTTTATATCATAAATTACTATAGAAATATCCTTGAAATTTTTAAAATCTCTAAGGGTGAGTGGTATGTTTACGGTTTTCCCGAATGTAATTGAATGGGGAACTCAAATTTTCAAATCGGATTGCAAAATATTCACTAGTTTAATAGTTACAACCCCTTCAAGTCGATAACTCTTTTTATATCATAAATTACTATAGAAATATCCCTGAAATTTTTAAAATCTCTAAGGGTGAGTTATATGTTTACGGTTTTCTCGAATGTAATTGAATGGGGAACTCAAATTTTCAAACCGGATTGCACAATATTCACTAGTTTAATAGTTACAACCCCTTCAAGTCGATAACTCTTTTTATATCATAAATTACTATAGAAATATCCTTGAAATTTTTAAAATCTCTAAGGTTGAGTGGTATGTTTACGGTTTTCCCGAATGTAATTGAATGGGGAACTTAAATTTTCAAACCGGATTGCACAATATTCACTAGTTTAATAACTACATGCCCTTCAAGGCGATAATTCTTTTTAAATCATAAATTACTATAGAAATATCCTTAAAATTTTTAAAATCTCTAAGGGTGAGTGGTATGTTTACGGTTTTCTCGAATGTAATTGAATGGGGAACTCAAATTTTCAAACCGGATTGCACAATAATCCCTAGTTTAATAGTTACAACCCCTTCAAGTCGATAACTCTTTTTGAATCGTAAAGAACTATCAGACAGAAATAGCCTTGTAATATTTACTCTCTAAGAGTGGAATGTTAGATATTGTTCGCTATCTTACCGTTTTCCGACTAACTGAAAAAAAAATGGTGTACAGAGTATGGAGTCTTAAGGTTTTTTGGGCGTAGCTTTTGTATTTTTAAAGCAAAAAGGATCATTCAAATGGCAAAGTTATACATATTTTCAGACTGGAAAAACGTTCCTTAAGATGTTTTCGCGGAAAAGGCCCTTAAGATGCGTTAGTTATTTTCTATCCTTTGCTTATCAAGTAGACCTTAAGATCTCTTCCCGTTTTCCCGTAGAATGCAAAAAATATGCGAAAATGTGTTTTTTGGGCGATTTTTCGGCCGTAACTTTAAAAAAAATTTAAAGTTAGAAGGATGATTTAAATTGCAAAGTTATAAAGAATATTAAGCCGTTAGACGTTTTCTGCTATCTTATCGTTTTCCTACAAATTGCAAAAATGGTGTGAACATGTGATTTGTCTTCTCACGTTTTCAATTTTGCAATAACTTATGTATTTTTAATCTCTTCCCGTTCTTCGAGGGATGATTCAATTGCAGCGTTATAGTGTTACACTCCCGATAAACGGCCCTTCGGATGTATTGCGCAATCTCTTCCCGTTTTCCCGAAAAAAGGATATTTTTGTACAAAAAGATATTTATGTGCCTTTTAATGGTATTTTGGCCGTGCTATTTTTCTTTTTAAAACAAGAAGGATGATTCAAGTTCCAAAGTTATTGGTAATTCTAATTAGAGGGAATTTCAAGGCGAACAAACGCCCCTTTCGATGTTTTCCTCCATCTCTACCCGTTTTCCAGCAAAATGGCAACATTGGTGTGAAAATGTGATATTTTTGGCCGTAACATTTATCATTTTAAAGCTAGAAGGATGATTCCCATTTGAAAGGTATACAGAATTTCAAGCAGGACAAACGGCCATTTAGATGTTTTCCGCTATCTCCTACGGATTTCCCGCTAAATGACAAAAATGTTGTGATAAATGTGTATTTTGTCTTTTCACGGATTTTCGGATGTAAATTTTATCTTTTTAATCTAACAAAATTTTAACTGGTAACATGCAAATTAGGATTGTTAAGGCGTCTACTTTGTGATAATTCATTTTAAGGATAAATAAAACGATTTTTTACTTTGTTTTTTTTATCACACTTCAGTTACACTTTGCAACTAATTTCTACTCTAAGCTCTAGCCATTTTCGAGCTCCGTCATTCTTCAAGACGCTGGGAAAAATATACCGTGCTATGTGGCTCAGGTGGAAAAAGCGGAAACATGGAATTCATTATAGAGAAAAATAGCAACAGTGAGTTTGTGCGCGATAAAGAGGCAAGTAAAGATCGGGGAAAAAATATTAGAAAATGTCAACCAGTAAGCGTGTACTGGGCCACTAGTTTATATTTATAAAGACTATATAATTAATATAGATAATTTTGAATTAATAAATTAATAATATTCACTAATACACATTTAATTCTTTAAATCCTGTTTATTGTCATGATCTTAAAAAACAAATACTGATGCACATTTAACATAAATTTCAAGCCAGTTTGTCTTTTATGTAATTCCGTGCGCTACTCATTAGTTAAATAGCCGACCTGATTGATTTCTAATAACATTAAAATTCTTGAAGAACTGACCTTGCATTTGTATCTCTCCGTGCTATTTTAAGCCACTAATTCAATCACACACATTTTTTTTGGACAACTTTCTACACCAACGCGCGACAATTTTATGTTAAAACAATTTCTAAATTTACCTCAATGTGAACAACCTTAGTCCTCCAATGGGTATCCGTAAGGTTATAAATACATCCCGCTCGCTCGCTGCACTCTCCAACAGCAGCCAGCAGCTGAAGAACTCTTTGTTTGCACACAATCGGCTCCTGCACTGCACACACACACACAGTTTCCACAATTATTTTTTGTTGTTGTTAGTGTTATGTTATTGTTGTTCTCGGGCAGCGTTTTTGCTAGTCGCAGTCTGATCCGTACACGCTATGTGGGTGACGCATAGCACGCACTGGACACTACCGGACGAACACCGAAAGCAAACTGGCCCGCGCAATGCGGCGCGAACGCGTCTGGGCTGCTGCCGCGTGCCGGGGAACGCAAGAGGAGGGCTGGCGACAAAGAGGTGCAGCGGTGAGCGAGAGGGCGACGGGCGTTTAGTTCGATTTGGAAAATGTTGAGTCTATGATTGATGATATGAGTGGTATGCGATGGTCATCATCATCAAATGTTTACATAGATAAGATAGGTTAATTAATAATAATTGACTCGGGCGCACGCGACAATGGTATGATTCGCCAAGGGTGCTGACAACGGTTTGGCTTGCACAATCACGGTTTAAATATTTAATTTTATATGAAACTTTTATATTCAAGGCCGAATTAACATATTTTGTGGTCCTAGAAATTCCCCATAGATATGTCGGTAAGTAAAAAAAATCAAAATATCGCTAAAAGTAACTCGTGACGATTCTACACTAAAATTTCAAACATTACTCATTTTTTTCAATGCTATTTTAAAGAGTATAAAATTATCTTTAATTTGGTATATAGAAAACATGAAAATGTTCCATAGATATGTCGGTAAGTAAAAAAATCAAAATATCGCTAAAAGCAACCCATGACGATTCTACACTAAAATTTGAAACATTACTCATTTTTTTCAATGCTATCTTAAAGAGTATAAAATTATCTTTAATTTGGTATATAGAAAACATAAAAATGTTCCATAGATATGTCGGTAAGTAAAAAAATCAAAATATCGGCCAAAAAAAACAACCCGTGGCGATTCTACACTAAAATTTGAAACATTACTAATTTTTTTCAATGCTGTCTTAAAGAGTATAAAATTATCTTTAATTTGGTATATAGAAAACATAAAAATGTTCCATAGATATGTCGGTAAGTAAAAAAATCAAAATATCGGCCAAAAAAAGCAACCCGTGGCGATTCTACACTAAAATTTGAAACATTACTCATTTTTTTCAATGCTATCTTAAAGAGTATAAAATTATCTTTAATTTGGTATATAGAAAACATGAAAATGTTCCATGGATATGTCGGTAAGTAAAAAAAATCAAAATATCGCTTAAAGCAACCCAATGACGATTCTACACTAAAATTTGAAAGATTATTCATTTTTTTCAAAGCTATCTTAAAGAGAATAAAATTATCTTTAATTTGGTATATAGAAAACATGAAAATGTTCCATAGATATGTCGGTAGGTAAAAAAATCAAAATATCGATAAAAACAACCCGTGACGATTCTACACTAAAATTTGAAACATTATTAATTTTTTTCAATGCTATCTTAAAGAGTATAAAATTATCTTTAATTTGGTATAAAGAAAACATGAAAATATTCCATAGATATGTCGGTAAGTAAAAAAATCAAAATATCGCTAAAAGCAACCCATGACGATTCTACACTAAACTTTGAAACGTTATTAATTTTTTTCAATGCTATCTTAAACAGTATAAAATTATCTTTAATTTGGTATATAGAAAACATGAAAATGTTGCATAGATATGTCGGTAAGTAAAAAAATCAAAATATCGCTAAAAGCAACCCGTGACGATTCTACACTAAAATTTGAAACATTATTCATTTTTTTCAATGCTATATTAAAGAGTATAAAATTATCTTTAATTTGGTATATAGAAAACATAAAAATGTTCCATAGATATGTCGGTAAGTGAAAAAATCAAAATATCGGTAAAAGCAACCCGTGGCGATTCTACACTAAAATTTAAAATATTATTAATTTTTTTCAATGCTATCTTAAAGAGTATAAAATTATCTTTAATTTGGTATATAGAAAACATGAAAATGTTCCATAGATATGTCGGTAAGTAAAAAAATCAAAATATCGCAAAAAGTATCTCGTGACGATTCTACACTAAAATTTGAAACATTATTCATTTTTTTCAATGCTATATTAAAGAGTATAAAATTATCTTTAATTTGGTATATAGAAAACATAAAAATGTTCCATAGATATGTCGGTAAGTGAAAAAATCAAAATATCGGTAAAAGCAACCCGTGGCGATTCTACACTAAAATTTGAAACATTATTCATTTTTCTCAATGCTATATTAAAGAGTATAAAATTATCTTTAATTTGGTATATAGAAAACATAAAAATGTTCCATAGATATGTCGGTAAGTGAAAAAATCCAAATATCGGTAAAAGCAACCCGTGGCGATTCTACACTAAAATTTGAAATATTATTCATTTTTTTCAAAGCTATCTTAAAGAGTATAAAATTATCTTTAATTTGGTATATAGAAAACATGAAAATGTTCCATAGATATGTCGGTAAGTAAAAAAATCAAAATATCGCTAAAAGCCACCCGTGACGATTCTACACTAAAATTTGAAACATTATTAATTTTTCTCACTGTTATCTTAAAGAGTACAAAATTATCTTTAATTTGGTATATAGAAAACATAAAAATGTTCCATAGATATGTCGGTAAGTGAAAAAATCAAAATATCGGTAAAAGCAACCCGTGGCGATTCTACACTAAAATTTGAAATATTATTCATTTTTTTCAAAGCTATCTTAAAGAGTATAAAATTATCTTTAATTTGGTATATAGAAAACATGAAAATATTCCATAGATATGTCGGTAAGTAAAAAAATCAAAATATCGCTAAAAGTAACTCGTGACGATTCTACACTAAAATTTAAAACATAATTCATTTTTTTCAATGCTATCTTAAAGAGTATACAATTATCTTTAATTTGGTATATAGAAAACATGAAAATATTCCATAGATATGTCGGTAAGTAAAAAAATCAAAATATTGCTAAAAGCTACCCATGAGGATTCTACACTAAAATTTGAAACATTATTCATTTTTTTCAATGCTATCTTAAAGAGTATTAAATTATCTTTAATTTGGTATATAGAAAACATGAAAATGTTCCATAGATATGTCGGTAAGTAAAAAAATCAAAATATCGCTAAAAGCAACTCATGCCTATTCTACACTAAAATTTGAAACATTATTCATTTTTTTCAATGCTATCTTAAAGGGTATAAAATTATCATTAACTTGGTATATAGAAAACATAAAAATGTTCCATAGATATGTCGGTAAGTAAAAAAATCAAAATATCGGTAAAAGCAACCCGTGCCAATTCTACACTAAAACTTGAAACATTATTCATTTTTTTCAAAGCAATCTTAAAGAGTATGAAATTATCTTTAATTTAGTATATAGAAAACATGAAAATGTTGCATAGATATGTCGGTAAGTAAAAAAATCAAAATATCGCTAAAAGCAACCCGTGCCGATTCTACACTAAACTTTGAAACATTATTAATTTTTTTCAATGCTATCTTAAAGAGTATAAAATTATCTTTAATTTGATATATATAAAACATAAAAATGTTCCATAGATATATCGGTAAGTAAAAAAATCAAAATATCGGTAAAAGCAACCCGTGCCGATTCTACACTAAAATTTGAAATATTATTAATTTTTTTCAATGCTATCTTAAAGAGTATAAAATTATCTTTAATTTGGTATATAGAAAACATGAAAATATTCCATAGATATGTCGGTAAGTAAAAAAATCAAAATATTGCTAAAAGCTACCCATGAGGATTCTACACTAAAATTTGAAACATTATTCATTTTTTTCAATGCTATCTTAAAGAGTATTAAATTATCTTTAATTTGGTATATAGAAAACATGAAAATGTTCCATAGATATGTCGGTAAGTAAAAAAATCAAAATATCGCTAAAAGCAACTCATGCCTATTCTACACTAAAATTTGAAACATTATTCATTTTTTTCAATGCTATCTTAAAGGGTATAAAATTATCATTAACTTGGTATATAGAAAACATAAAAATGTTCCATAGATATGTCGGTAAGTAAAAAAATCAAAATATCGGTAAAAGCAACCCGTGCCAATTCTACACTAAAACTTGAAACATTATTCATTTTTTTCAAAGCAATCTTAAAGAGTATGAAATTATCTTTAATTTGGTATATAGAAAACATAAAAATGTTCCATAGATATGTCGGTAAGTAAAAAAATCAAAATATCGCTAAAAGCAACCCGTGCCGATTCTACACTAAAATTTGAAACAATATTCATTTTTTTCAATGCTATCTTAAAGAGTATAAAATTATCTTTAATTTGGTATATAGAAAACATGAAAATGTTCCATAGATATGTCGGTAAGTAAAAAAATCAAAATATCGCTAAAAGCCACCCGTGACGATTCTACACTAAAATTTGAAATATTATTATTTTTTCTCAATGTTATCTTAAAAAGTATAAAATTATCTTTAATTTGGTATATAGAAAACCTAAAAATGTTCCATAGATATGTCGGTAAGTGAAAAAATCAAAATATCGGTAAAAGCAACCCGTGGCGATTCTACACTAAAATTTGAAATATTATTCATTTTTTTCAAAGCTATCTTAAAGAGTATAAAATTATCTTTAATCTGGTATATAGAAAACATGAAAATGTTCCATAGATATGTCGGTAAGTAAAAAAATCAAAATATTGCTAAAAGCTACCCATGAGGATTCTACACTAAAATTTGAAACATTATTCATTTTTTTCAATGCTATCTTAAAGAGTATAAAATTATCTTTAATTTGGTATATAGAAAACATGAGAATGTTCCATAGATATGTCAGTAAGTAAAAAAATCAAAATATCGGTAAAAGCAACCCGTGGCGATTCTACACTAAAATTTTAAACATTACTAATTTTTTTCAACTCTATCTTAAAGAGTATAAAATTATCTTTAATTTGGTATATAGAAAACATGAAAATGTTCCATAGATATGTCGGTAAGTAAAAAAATCAAAATATCGGTAAAAGAAACCCATGACGTTTCTACACTAAAATTTAAAAATTATTAATTTTTTTCAATCTTATCTTAAAGAGTATAAAATTATCTTTAATTTGGTATATAGAAAACATGAAAATGTTCCATAGATATGTCGGTAAGTAAAAAATACAAAATAACGGTAAAAGCAACCCGTGGCGATTCTACACTAAAATTTGAAACTTTATTAATTTTTTTCAATGCTATCTTAAAGAGTATAAAATTATCTTTAATTTGGTATATAGAAAACATAAAAATTTTCCTTAGATATGTCGGTAAGTAAAAAAATCAAAATATTGCTAAAAGCTACCCATGAGGATTCTACACTAAAATTTGAAACATTATTCATTTTTTTCAATGCTATCTTAAAGGGTATAAAATTATCATTAACTTGGTATATAGAAAACATAAAAATGTTCCATAGATATGTCGGTAAGTAAAAAAATCAAAATATCGGTAAAAGCAACCCGTGCCAATTCTACACTAAAACTTGAAACATTATTCATTTTTTTCAAAGCAATCTTAAAGAGTATGAAATTATCTTTAATTTAGTATATAGAAAACATGAAAATGTTGCATAGATATGTCGGTAAGTAAAAAAATCAAAATATCGCTAAAAGCAACCCGTGCCGATTCTACACTAAACTTTGAAACATTATTAATTTTTTTCAATGCTATCTTAAAGAGTATAAAATTATCTTTAATTTGATATATATAAAACATAAAAATGTTCCATAGATATATCGGTAAGTAAAAAAATCAAAATATCGGTAAAAGCAACCCGTGCCGATTCTACACTAAAATTTGAAATATTATTAATTTTTTTCAATGCTATCTTAAAGAGTATAAAATTATCTTTAATTTGGTATATAGAAAACATGAAAATATTCCATAGATATGTCGGTAAGTAAAAAAATCAAAATATTGCTAAAAGCTACCCATGAGGATTCTACACTAAAATTTGAAACATTATTCATTTTTTTCAATGCTATCTTAAAGAGTATTAAATTATCTTTAATTTGGTATATAGAAAACATGAAAATGTTCCATAGATATGTCGGTAAGTAAAAAAATCAAAATATCGCTAAAAGCAACTCATGCCTATTCTACACTAAAATTTGAAACATTATTCATTTTTTTCAATGCTATCTTAAAGGGTATAAAATTATCATTAACTTGGTATATAGAAAACATAAAAATGTTCCATAGATATGTCGGTAAGTAAAAAAATCAAAATATCGGTAAAAGCAACCCGTGCCAATTCTACACTAAAACTTGAAACATTATTCATTTTTTTCAAAGCAATCTTAAAGAGTATGAAATTATCTTTAATTTGGTATATAGAAAACATAAAAATGTTCCATAGATATGTCGGTAAGTAAAAAAATCAAAATATCGCTAAAAGCAACCCGTGCCGATTCTACACTAAAATTTGAAACAATATTCATTTTTTTCAATGCTATCTTAAAGAGTATAAAATTATCTTTAATTTGGTATATAGAAAACATGAAAATGTTCCATAGATATGTCGGTAAGTAAAAAAATCAAAATATCGCTAAAAGCCACCCGTGACGATTCTACACTAAAATTTGAAATATTATTATTTTTTCTCAATGTTATCTTAAAAAGTATAAAATTATCTTTAATTTGGTATATAGAAAACCTAAAAATGTTCCATAGATATGTCGGTAAGTGAAAAAATCAAAATATCGGTAAAAGCAACCCGTGGCGATTCTACACTAAAATTTGAAATATTATTCATTTTTTTCAAAGCTATCTTAAAGAGTATAAAATTATCTTTAATCTGGTATATAGAAAACATGAAAATGTTCCATAGATATGTCGGTAAGTAAAAAAATCAAAATATTGCTAAAAGCTACCCATGAGGATTCTACACTAAAATTTGAAACATTATTCATTTTTTTCAATGCTATCTTAAAGAGTATAAAATTATCTTTAATTTGGTATATAGAAAACATGAGAATGTTCCATAGATATGTCGGTAAGTAAAAAAATCAAAATATCGGTAAAAGAAACCCGTGGCGATTCTACACTAAAATTTTAAACATTACTAATTTTTTTCAACTCTATCTTAAAGAGTATAAAATTATCTTTAATTTGGTATATAGAAAACATGAAAATGTTCCATAGATATGTCGGTAAGTAAAAAAATCAAAATATTGCTAAAAGCTACCCATGAGGATTCTACACTAAAATTTGAAACATTATTCATTTTTTTCAATGCTATCTTAAAGAGTATAAAATTATCTTTAATTTGGTATATAGAAAACATGAGAATGTTCCATAGATATGTCGGTAAGTAAAAAAATCAAAATATCGGTAAAAGCAACCCGTGGCGATTCTACACTAAAATTTTAAACATTACTAATTTTTTTCAACTCTATCTTAAAGAGTATAAAATTATCTTTAATTTGGTATATAGAAAACATGAAAATGTTCCATAGATATGTCGGTAAGTAAAAAAATCAAAATATCGGTAAAAGAAACCCATGACGTTTCTACACTAAAATTTAAAAATTATTAATTTTTTTCAATCTTATCTTAAAGAGTATAAAATTATCTTTAATTTGGTATATAGAAAACATGAAAATGTTCCATAGATATGTCGGTAAGTAAAAAATACAAAATAACGGTAAAAGCAACCCGTGGCGATTCTACACTAAAATTTGAAACTTTATTAATTTTTTTCAATGCTATCTTAAAGAGTATAAAATTATCTTTAATTTGGTATATAGAAAACATAAAAATTTTCCTTAGATATGTCGGTAAGTAAAAAAATCAAAATATTGCTAAAAGCTACCCATGAGGATTCTACACTAAAATTTGAAACATTATTCATTTTTTTCAATGCTATCTTAAAGAATATAAAATTATCTTTAATTTGGTATATAGAAAACATGAAAATGTTCCATAGATATGTCGGTAAGTAAAAAATACAAAATAACGGTAAAAGCAACCCGTGGCGATTCTACACTAAAATTTGAAACTTTATTAATTTTTTTCAATGCTATCTTAAAGAGTATAAAATTATCTTTAATTTGGTATATAGAAAACATAAAAATTTTCCTTAGATATGTCGGTAAGTAAAAAAATCAAAATATTGCTAAAAGCTACCCATGAGGATTCTACACTAAAATTTGAAACATTATTCATTTTTTTCAATGCTATCTTAAAGAGTATTAAATTATCTTTAATTTGGTATATAGAAAACATGAAAATGTTCCATAGATATGTCGGTAAGTAAAAAAATCAAAATATCGCTAAAAGCAACTCATGCCTATTCTACACTAAAATTTGAAACATTATTCATTTTTTTCAATGCTATCTTAAAGGGTATAAAATTATCATTAACATGGTATATAGAAAACATAAAAATGTTCCATAGATATGTCGGTAAGTAAAAAAATCAAAATATCGGTAAAAGCAACCCGTGCCAATTCTACACTAAAACTTGAAACATTATTCATTTTTTTCAAAGCAATCTTAAAGAGTATGAAATTATCTTTAATTTAGTATATAGAAAACATGAAAATGTTGCATAGATATGTCGGTAAGTAAAAAAATCAAAATATCGCTAAAAGCAACCCGTGCCGATTCTACACTAAACTTTGAAACATTATTAATTTTTTTCAATGCTATCTTAAAGAGTATAAAATTATCTTTAATTTGATATATATAAAACATAAAAATGTTCCATAGATATATCGGTAAGTAAAAAAATCAAAATATCGGTAAAAGCAACCCGTGCCAATTCTACACTAAAACTTGAAACATTATTCATTTTTTTCAAAGCAATCTTAAAGAGTATGAAATTATCTTTAATTTGGTATATAGAAAACATAAAAATGTTCCATAGATATGTTGGTAAGTAAAAAAATCAAAATATCGCTAAAAGCAACCCGTGCCGATTCTACACTAAAATTTGAAACAATATTAATTTTTTTCAATGCTATCTTAAAGAGTATAAAATTATCTTTAATTTGGTATATAGAAAACATGAAAATGTTCCATAGATATGTCGGTAAGTAAAAAAATCAAAATATCGCTAAAAGCCACCCGTGACGATTCTACACTAAAATTTGAAATATTATTATTTTTTCTCAATGTTATCTTAAAAAGTATAAAATTATCTTTAATTTGGTATATGGAAAACCTAAAAATGTTCCATAGATATGTCGGTAAGTGAAAAAATCAAAATATCGGTAAAAGCAACCCGTGGCGATTCTACACTAAAATTTGAAATATTATTCATTTTTTTCAAAGCTATCTTAAAGAGTATAAAATTATCTTTAATCTGGTATATAGAAAACATGAAAATGTTCCATAGATATGTCGGTAAGTAAAAAAATCAAAATATTGCTAAAAGCTACCCATGAGGATTCTACACTAAAATTTGAAACATTATTCATTTTTTTCAATGCTATCTTAAAGAGTATAAAATTATCTTTAATTTGGTATATAGAAAACATGAGAATGTTCCATAGATATGTCAGTAAGTAAAAAAATCAAAATATCGGTAAAAGCAACCCGTGCCAATTCTACACTAAAACTTGAAACATTATTCATTTTTTTCAAAGCAATCTTAAAGAGTATGAAATTATCTTTAATTTAGTATATAGAAAACATGAAAATGTTGCATAGATATGTCGGTAAGTAAAAAAATCAAAATATCGCTAAAAGCAACCCGTGCCGATTCTACACTAAACTTTGAAACATTATTAATTTTTTTCAATGCTATCTTAAAGAGTATAAAATTATCTTTAATTTGATATATATAAAACATAAAAATGTTCCATAGATATATCGGTAAGTGAAAAAATCAAAATATCGGTAAAAGCAACCCGTGGCGATTCTACACTAAAATTTGAAATATTATTCATTTTTTTCAAAGCTATCTTAAAGAGTATAAAATTATCTTTAATCTGGTATATAGAAAACATGAAAATGTTCCATAGATATGTCGGTAAGTAAAAAAATCAAAATATTGCTAAAAGCTACCCATGAGGATTCAACACTAAAATTTGAAACATTATTCATTTTTTTCAATGCTATCTTAAAGAGTATAAAATTATCTTTAATTTGGTATATAGAAAACATGAGAATGTTCCATAGATATGTCAGTAAGTAAAAAAATCAAAATATCGGTAAAAGCAACCCGTGCCAATTCTACACTAAAACTTGAAACATTATTCATTTTTTTCAAAGCAATCTTAAAGAGTATGAAATTATCTTTAATTTAGTATATAGAAAACATGAAAATGTTGCATAGATATGTCGGTAAGTAAAAAAATCAAAATATCGCTAAAAGCAACCCGTGCCGATTCTACACTAAACTTTGAAACATTATTAATTTTTTTCAATGCTATCTTAAAGAGTATAAAATTATCTTTAATTTGATATATATAAAACATAAAAATGTTCCATAGATATATCGGTAAGTGAAAAAATCAAAATATCGGTAAAAGCAACCCGTGGCGATTCTACACTAAAATTTGAAATATTATTCATTTTTTTCAAAGCTATCTTAAAGAGTATAAAATTATCTTTAATCTGGTATATAGAAAACATGAAAATGTTCCATAGATATGTCGGTAAGTAAAAAAATCAAAATATTGCTAAAAGCTACCCATGAGGATTCAACACTAAAATTTGAAACATTATTCATTTTTTTCAATGCTATCTTAAAGAGTATAAAATTATCTTTAATTTGGTATATAGAAAACATGAGAATGTTCCATAGATATGTCAGTAAGTAAAAAAATCAAAATATCGGTAAAAGCAACCCGTGGCGATTCTACACTAAAATTTTAAACATTACTAATTTTTTTCAACGCTATCTTAAAGAGTATAAAATTATCTTTAATTTGGTATATAGAAAACATGAAAATGTTCCATAGATATGTCGGTAAGTAAAAAAATCAAAATATCGGTAAAAGCAACCCATGACGTTTCTACACTAAAATTTAAAAATTATTAATTTTTTTCAATCTTATCTTAAAGAGTATAAAATTATCTTTAATTTGGTATATAGAAAACATGAAAATGTTCCATAGATATGTCGGTAAGTAAAAAATACAAAATAACGGTAAAAGCAACCCGTGGCGATTCTACACTAAAATTTGAAACTTTATTAATTTTTTTCAATGCTATCTTAAAGAGTATAAAATTATCTTTAATTTGGTATATAGAAAACATAAAAATTTTCCTTAGATATGTCGGTAAGTAAAAAAATCAAAATATTGCTAAAAGCTACCCATGAGGATTCTACACTAAAATTTGAAACATTATTCATTTTTTTCAATGCTATCTTAAAGAATATAAAATTATCTTTAATTTGGTATATAGAAAACATGAAAATGTTCCATAGATATGTCGGTAAGTAAAAAAATCAAAATATCGGTAAAAGCAACCCGTGGCGATTCTACACTAAAATTTTAAACATTACTAATTTTTTTCAACGCTATCTTAAAGAGTATAAAATTATCTTTAATTTGGTATATAGAAAACATGAAAATGTTCCATAGATATGTCGGTAAGTAAAAAAATCAAAATATCGGTAAAAGCAACCCATGACGTTTCTACACTAAAATTTAAAAATTATTAATTTTTTTCAATCTTATCTTAAAGAGTATAAAATTATCTTTAACTTGGTATATAGAAAACATGAAAATGTTCCATAGATATGTCGGTAAGTAAAAAATACAAAATAACGGTAAAAGCAACCCGTGGCGATTCTACACTAAAATTTGAAACTTTATTAATTTTTTTCAATGCTATCTTAAAGAGTATAAAATTATCTTTAATTTGGTATATAGAAAACATAAAAATTTTCCTTAGATATGTCGGTAAGTAAAAAAATCAAAATATCGCTAAAAGTAACTCGTGACGATTCTACACTAAAATTTAAAACATTATTCATTTTTTTCAATGCTATCTTAAAGAGTATACAATTATCTTTAATTTGGTATATAGAAAACATGAAAATGTTCCATAGATATGTCGGTAAGTAAAAAAATCAAAATATTGCTAAAAGCTACCCATGAGGATTCTACACTAAATTTTGAAACATTATTCATTTTTTTCAATGCTATCTTAAAGAGTATAAAATTATCTTTAATTTGGTATATAGAAAACATGAAAATGTTCCATAGATATGTCGGTAAGTAAAAAAATCAAAATAACGGTAAAAGCAACCCGTGGCGATTCTACACTAAAATTTGAAATATTATTAATTTTTTTCAATGCTATCTCAAAGAGTATAAAATTATATTTAATTTGGTATATAGAAAACATAAAAATGTTCCATAGATATGTCGGTAAGTAAAAAAATCAAAATATCGCTAAAAGCCACCCGTGACGATTCTACACTAAAATATGAAATATTATTCATTTTTTTCAAAGCTATCTTAAAGAGTATAAAATTATCTTTAATTTTGTATATAGAAAACATGAAAATGTTCCATAGATATGTCGGTAAGTAAAAAAATCAAAATATCGCTAATCGTATCTCGTGACGATTCTACACTAAAATTTGAAATATTATTCATTTTTTTCAATGCTATATTAAAGAGTATAAAATTATCTTTAATTTGGTATATAGAAAACATATAAATGTTCCATAGATATGTCGGTAAGTGAAAAAATCAAAATATCGGTAAAAGCAACCCGTGGCGATTCTACACTAAAATTTGAAATATTATTCATTTTTTTCAAAGCTATCTTAAAGAGTATAAAATTATCTTTAATTTGGTATTTAGAAAACATGAAAATATTCCATAGATATGTCGGTAAGTAAAAAAATCAAAATATTGCTAAAAGCTACCCATGAGGATTCTACACTAAAATTTGAAACATTATTCATTTTTTTCAATGCTATCTTAAAGAGTATAAAATTATCTTTAATTTGGTATATAGAAAACATGAAAATGTTGCATAGATATGTCGGTAAGTAAAAAAATCTAAATATCGCTAAAAGTAACTCGTGACAATTCTACACTAAAATTTGAAACATTATTCATTTTTTTCAATGCTAACTTAAAGAGTATAAAATTATCCTTACTTTAGTATATAGAAAACATATAAATGTTCCATAGATATGTCGGTAAGTAAAAAAATAAAAATATCGCTAAAAGCAACCCATGACGATTCTACACTAAAATTTGAAACATTATTAATTTTTTTCAATGCTATCTTAAAGAGTATAAAATTATCTTTAATTTGGTATATAGAAGACATAAAAATGTTCCATAGATATGTCGGTAAGTAAAAAAGTCAAAATATCGCTAAAAGCAACCCGTAGCGATTCTACACTAAAATTTGAAACATTATTAATTTTTTTCAATGCTATCTTAAAGAGTATAAAATTGTCTTTAATTTGGTATATAGAAAACATAAAAATGTTCCATAGATATGTCGGTAAGTAAAAAAATCAAAATATCGATAAAACCAACCCATGACGATTCTACACTAAAATTTTAAACATTATTCATTTTTTTCAATGCTATCTTAAAGAGTATAAAATTATCTTTAATTTGGTATATAGAAAACATGAAAATGTTGCATAGATATGTCGGTAAGTAAAAAAATCTAAATATCGCTAAAAGTAACTCGTGACAATTCTACACTAAAATTTGAAACATTATTCATTTTTTTCAATGCTAACTTAAAGAGTATAAAATTATCCTTACTTTAGTATATAGAAAACATATAAATGTTCCATAGATATGTCGGTAAGTAAAAAAATCAAAATATCGCTAAAAGCAACCCATGACGATTCTACACTAAAATTTAAAACATTATTAATTTTATTCAATGCTATCTTAAAGAGTATAAAATTATCTTTAATTTGGTATATAGAAAACATAAAACTGTTCCATAGATATGTCGGTAAGTAAAAAAATCAAAATATCGCTAAAAGTAACTCATGACGATTCTACACTAAAATTTGAAACATTATTAATTTTTTTCAATGCTATCTTAAAGAGTATAAAATTATCTTTAATTTGGTATATAGAAAACATAAAAATGTTCCATAGATATGTCGGTAAGTAAAAAAGTCAAAATATCGCTAAAAGCAACCCGTGGCGATTCTACACTAAAATTTGAAACATTATTCATTTTTTTCAATGCTAACTTAAAGAGTATAAAATTATCTTTAATTTGGTATATAGAAAACATAAAAATGTTCCATAGATATGTCGGTAAGTGAAAAAATCAAAATATCGGTAAAAGCAACCCGTGGCGATTCTACACTAAAATTTGAAATATTATTAATTTTTTTCAATGCTATCTTAAAGAGTATAAAATTATCTTTAATTTGGTATATAGAAAACATGAAAATATTCCATAGATATGTCGGTAAGTAAAAAAATCAAAATATTGCTAAAAGCTACCCATGAGGATTCTACACTAAAATTTGAAACATTATTCATTGTTTTCAATGCTATCTTAAAGAGTATTAAATTATCTTTAATTTGGTATATAGAAAACATGAAAATGTTCCATAGATATGTCGGTAAGTAAAAAAATCAAAATATCGCTAAAAGCAACTCATGCCTATTCTACACTAAAATTTGAAACATTATTCATTTTTTTCAATGCTATCTTAAAGGGTATAAAATTATCATTAACTTGGTATATAGAAAACATAAAAATGTTCCATAGATATGTCGGTAAGTAAAAAAATCAAAATATCGGTAAAAGCAACCCGTGCCAATTCTACACTAAAACTTGAAACATTATTCATTTTTTTCAAAGCAATCTTAAAGAGTATGAAATTATCTTTAATTTAGTATATAGAAAACATGAAAATGTTGCATAGATATGTCGGTAAGTAAAAAAATCAAAATATCGCTAAAAGCAACCCGTGCCGATTCTACACTAAACTTTGAAACATTATTAATTTTTTTCAATGCTATCTTAAAGAGTATAAAATTATCTTTAATTTGATATATATAAAACATAAAAATGTTCCATAGATATATCGGTAAGTAAAAAAATCAAAATATCGGTAAAAGCAACCCGTGCCAATTCTACACTAAAACTTGAAACATTATTCATTTTTTTCAAAGCAATCTTAAAGAGTATGAAATTATCTTTAATTTGGTATATAGAAAACATAAAAATGTTCCATAGATATGTCGGTAAGTAAAAAAATCAAAATATCGCTAAAAGCAACCCGTGCCGATTCTACACTAAAATTTGAAACAATATTCATTTTTTTCAATGCTATCTTAAAGAGTATAAAATTATCTTTAATTTGGTATATAGAAAACATGAAAATGTTCCATAGATATGTCGGTAAGTAAAAAAATCAAAATATCGCTAAAAGCCACCCGTGACGATTCTACACTAAAATTTGAAATATTATTATTTTTTCTCAATGTTATCTTAAAAAGTATAAAATTATCTTTAATTTGGTATATAGAAAACCTAAAAATGTTCCATAGATATGTCGGTAAGTGAAAAAATCAAAATATCGGTAAAAGCAACCCGTGGCGATTCTACACTAAAATTTGAAATATTATTCATTTTTTCAAAGCTATCTTAAAGAGTATAAAATTATCTTTAATCTGGTATATAGAAAACATGAAAATGTTCCATAGATATGTCGGTAAATAAAAAAATCAAAATATTGCTAAAAGCTACCCATGAGGATTCTACACTAAAATTTGAAACATTATTCATTTTTTTCAATGCTATCTTAAAGAGTATAAAATTATCTTTAATTTGGTATATAGAAAACATGAGAATGTTCCATAGATATGTCAGTAAGTAAAAAAATCAAAATATCGGTAAAAGCAACCCATGACGTTTCTACACTAAAATTTAAAAATTATTAATTTTTTTCAATCTTATCTTAAAGAGTATAAAATTATCTTTAATTTGGTATATAGAAAACATGAAAATGTTCCATAGATATGTCGGTAAGTAAAAAAATCAAAATATCGGTAAAAGCAACCCATGACGTTTCTACACTAAAATTTAAAAATTATTAATTTTTTTCAATCTTATCTTAAAGAGTATAAAATTATCTTTAATTTGGTATATAGAAAACATGAAAATGTTCCATAGATATGTCGGTAAGTAAAAAATACAAAATAACGGTAAAAGCAACCCGTGGCGATTCTACACTAAAATTTGAAACTTTATTAATTTTTTTCAATGCTATCTTAAAGAGTATAAAATTATCTTTAATTTGGTATATAGAAAACATAAAAATGTTCCATAGATATGTCGGTAAGTAAAAAAGTCAAAATATCGCTAAAAGCAACCCGCGGCGATTCTACACTAAAATTTGAAACATTATTCATTTTTTTCAATGCTAACTTAAAGAGTATAAAATTATCTTTAATTTGGTATATAGAAAACATAAAAATGTTCCATAGATATGTCGGTAAGTGAAAAAATCAAAATATCGGTAAAAGCAACCCGTGGCGATTCTACACTAAAATTTGAAATATTATTAATTTTTTTCAATGCTATCTTAAAGAGTATAAAATTATCTTTAATTTGGTATATAGAAAACATGAAAATATTCCATAGATATGTCGGTAAGTAAAAAAATCAAAATATTGCTAAAAGCTACCCATGAGGATTCTACACTAAAATTTGAAACATTATTCATTTTTTTCAATACTATCTTAAAGAGTATTAAATTATCTTTAATTTGGTATATAGAAAACATGAAAATGTTCCATAGATATGTCGGTAAGTAAAAAAATCAAAATATCGCTAAAAGCAACTCATGCCTATTCTACACTAAAATTTGAAACATTATTCATTTTTTTCAATGCTGTCTTAAAGGGTATAAAATTATCATTAACTTGGTATATAGAAAACATAAAAATGTTCCATAGATATGTCGGTAAGTAAAAAAATCAAAATATCGGTAAAAGCAACCCGTGCCAATTCTACACTAAAACTTGAAACATTATTCATTTTTTTCAAAGCAATCTTAAAGAGTATGAAATTATCTTTAATTTAGTATATAGAAAACATGAAAATGTTGCATAGATATGTCGGTAAGTAAAAAAATCAAAATATCGCTAAAAGCAACCCGTGCCGATTCTACACTAAACTTTGAAACATTATTAATTTTTTTCAATGCTATCTTAAAGAGTATAAAATTATCTTTAATTTGATATATATAAAACATAAAAATGTTCCATAGATATATCGGTAAGTAAAAAAATCAAAATATCGGTAAAAGCAACCCGTGCCAATTCTACACTAAAACTTGAAACATTATTCATTTTTTTCAAAGCAATCTTAAAGAGTATGAAATTATCTTTAATTTGGTATATAGAAAACATAAAAATGTTCCATAGATATGTCGGTAAGTAAAAAAATCAAAATATCGCTAAAAGCAACCCGTGCCGATTCTACACTAAAATTTGAAACAATATTCATTTTTTTCAATGCTATCTTAAAGAGTATAAAATTATCTTTAATTTGGTATATAGAAAACATGAAAATGTTCCATAGATATGTCGGTAAGTAAAAAAATCAAAATATCGCTAAAAGCCACCCGTGACGATTCTACACTAAAATTTGAAATATTATTATTTTTTCTCAATGTTATCTTAAAAAGTATAAAATTATCTTTAATTTGGTATATAGAAAACCTAAAAATGTTCCATAGATATGTCGGTAAGTGAAAAAATCAAAATATCGGTAAAAGCAACCCGTGGCGATTCTACACTAAAATTTGAAATATTATTCATTTTTTTCAAAGCTATCTTAAAGAGTATAAAATTATCTTTAATCTGGTATATAGAAAACATGAAAATGTTCCATAGATATGTCGGTAAATAAAAAAATCAAAATATTGCTAAAAGCTACCCATGAGGATTCTACACTAAAATTTGAAACATTATTCATTTTTTTCAATGCTATCTTAAAGAGTATAAAATTATCTTTAATTTGGTATATAGAAAACATGAGAATGTTCCATAGATATGTCAGTAAGTAAAAAAATCAAAATATCGGTAAAAGCAACCCATGACGTTTCTACACTAAAATTTAAAAATTATTAATTTTTTTCAATCTTATCTTAAAGAGTATAAAATTATCTTTAATTTGGTATATAGAAAACATGAAAATGTTCCATAGATATGTCGGTAAGTAAAAAAATCAAAATATCGGTAAAAGCAACCCATGACGTTTCTACACTAAAATTTAAAAATTATTAATTTTTTTCAATCTTATCTTAAAGAGTATAAAATTATCTTTAATTTGGTATATAGAAAACATGAAAATGTTCCATAGATATGTCGGTAAGTAAAAAATACAAAATAACGGTAAAAGCAACCCGTGGCGATTCTACACTAAAATTTGAAACTTTATTAATTTTTTTCAATGCTATCTTAAAGAGTATAAAATTATCTTTAATTTGGTATATAGAAAACATAAAAATGTTCCATAGATATGTCGGTAAGTAAAAAAGTCAAAATATCGCTAAAAGCAACCCGTGGCGATTCTACACTAAAATTTGAAACATTATTCATTTTTTTCAATGCTAACTTAAAGAGTATAAAATTATCTTTAATTTGGTATATAGAAAACATAAAAATGTTCCATAGATATGTCGGTAAGTGAAAAAATCAAAATATCGGTAAAAGCAACCCGTGGCGATTCTACACTAAAATTTGAAATATTATTAATTTTTTTCAATGCTATCTTAAAGAGTATAAAATTATCTTTAATTTGGTATATAGAAAACATGAAAATATTCCATAGATATGTCGGTAAGTAAAAAAATCAAAATATTGCTAAAAGCTACCCATGAGGATTCTACACTAAAATTTGAAACATTATTCATTTTTTTCAATACTGTCTTAAAGAGTATTAAATTATCTTTAATTTGGTATATAGAAAACATGAAAATGTTCCATAGATATGTCGGTAAGTAAAAAAATCAAAATATCGCTAAAAGCAACTCATGCCTATTCTACACTAAAATTTGAAACATTATTCATTTTTTTCAATGCTATCTTAAAGGGTATAAAATTATCATTAACTTGGTATATAGAAAACATAAAAATGTTCCATAGATATGTCGGTAAGTAAAAAAATCAAAATATCGGTAAAAGCAACCCGTGCCAATTCTACACTAAAACTTGAAACATTATTCATTTTTTTCAAAGCAATCTTAAAGAGTATGAAATTATCTTTAATTTAGTATATAGAAAACATGAAAATGTTGCATAGATATGTCGGTAAGTAAAAAAATCAAAATATCGCTAAAAGCAACCCGTGCCGATTCTACACTAAACTTTGAAACATTATTAATTTTTTTCAATGCTATCTTAAAGAGTATAAAATTATCTTTAATTTGATATATATAAAACATAAAAATGTTCCATAGATATATCGGTAAGGAAAAAAATCAAAATATCGGTAAAAGCAACCCGTGCCAATTCTACACTAAAACTTGAAACATTATTCATTTTTTTCAAAGCAATCTTAAAGAGTATGAAATTATCTTTAATTTGGTATATAGAAAACATAAAAATGTTCCATAGATATGTCGGTAAGTAAAAAAATCAAAATATCGCTAAAAGCAACCCGTGCCGATTCTACACTAAAATTTGAAACAATATTCATTTTTTTCAATGCTATCTTAAAGAGTATAAAATTATCTTTAATTTGGTATATAGAAAACATGAAAATGTTCCATAGATATGTCGGTAAGTAAAAAAATCAAAATATCGCTAAAAGCCACCCGTGACGATTCTACACTAAAATTTGAAATATTATTATTTTTTCTCAATGTTATCTTAAAAAGTATAAAATTATCTTTAATTTGGTATATAGAAAACCTAAAAATGTTCCATAGATATGTCGGTAAGTGAAAAAATCAAAATATCGGTAAAAGCAACCCGTGGCGATTCTACACTAAAATTTGAAATATTATTCATTTTTTTCAAAGCTATCTTAAAGAGTATAAAATTATCTTTAATCTGGTATATAGAAAACATGAAAATGTTCCATAGATATGTCGGTAAGTAAAAAAATCAAAATATTGCTAAAAGCTACCCATGAGGATTCTACACTAAAATTTGAAACATTATTCATTTTTTTCAATGCTATCTTAAAGAGTATAAAATTATCTTTAATTTGGTATATAGAAAACATGAGAATGTTCCATAGATATGTCAGTAAGTAAAAAAATCAAAATATCGGTAAAAGCAACCCGTGGCGATTCTACACTAAAATTTGAAATATTATTCTTTTTTTTCAATGCTATCTCAAAGAGTATAAAATTATATTTAATTTGGTATATAGAAAACATAAAAATGTTCCATAGATATGTCGGTAAGTAAAAAAATCAAAATATCGCTAAAAGCCACCCGTGACGATTCTACACTAAAATATGAAATATTATTCATTTTTTTCAAAGCTATCTTAAAGAGTATAAAATTATCTTTAATTTGGTATATAGAAAACATGAAAATGTTCCATAGATATGTCGGTAAGTAAAAAAATCAAAATATTGCTAAAAGCTACCCATGAGGATTCTACACTAAAATTTGAAACATTATTCATTTTTTTCAACGCTATCCTAAAGAGTATAAAATTATCTTTAATTTGGTATATAGAAAACATGAAAATGTTCCATAGATATGTCGGTAAGTAAAACAATCAAAATATCGCTAATCGTATCTCGTGACGATTCTACACTAAAATTTGAAACATTATTAATTTTTTTCAATGCTATATTAAAGAGTATAAAATTATCTTTAATTTGGTATATAGAAAACATAAAAATGTTCCATAGATATGTCGGTAAGTGAAAAAATCAAAATATCGGTAAAAGCAACCCGTGGCGATTCTACACTAAAATTTGAAATATTATTCATTTTTTTCAAAGCTATCTTAAAGAGTATAAAATTATCTTTAATTTGGTATATAGAAAACATGAAAATATTCCATAGATATGTCGGTAAGTAAAAAAATCAAAATATTGCTAAAAGCTACCCATGAGGATTCTACACTAAAATTTGAAACATTATTCATTTTTTTCAATGCTATCTTAAAGAGTATTAAATTATCTTTAATTTGGTATATAGAAAACATAAAAATGTTCCATAGATATGTCGGTACGTGAAAAAATCAAAATATCGGTAAAAGCAACCCGTGGCGATTCTACACTAAAATTTGAAATATTATTCACTTTTTTCAATGCTATCTCAAAGAGTATAAAATTATATTTAATTTAATATATAGAAAACATAAAAATGTTCCATAGATATGTCGGTAAGTAAAAAAATCAAAATATTGCTAAAAGCTACCCATGAGGATTCTACACTAAAATTTGAAACATTATTCATTTTTTTCAATGCTATCTTAAAGAGTATAAAATTATCTTTAATTTGGTATATAGAAAACATGAAAATGTTCCATAGATATGTCGGTAAGTAAAAAAATCAAAATATTGCTAAAAGCTACCCATGAGGATTCTACACTAAAATTTGAAACATTATTCATTTTTTTCAATGCTATCTTAAAGAGTATGAAATTATCTTTAATTTGGTATATAGAAAACATAAAAATGTTCTATAGATATGTCGGTAAGTAAAAAAATCAAAATATCGCTAAAAGCAACCCGTGCCGATTCTACACTAAAATTTGAAACATTATTCATTTTTTTCAATGCTATCTTAAAGAGTATAAAATTATCTTTAATTTGGTATATAGAAAACATGAAAATGTTCCATAGATATGTCGGTAATTAAAAAAATCAAAATATCGCTAAAAGCAACCCATGACGTTTCTACACTAAAATTTAAAAATTATTAATTTTTTTCAATCTTATCTTAAAGAGTATAAAAATATCTTTAATTTGGTATATAGAAAATATAAAAATGTTTTATAGATATGTCGGTAAGTAAAAAAATCAAAATATCGCTAAAAGCAACCCGTGCTGATTCTACACTAAAATTTGAAACATTATTCATTTTTTTCAATGCTATCTTAAAGAGTATAAAATTATCTTTAATTTGCTATATAGAAAACATGAAAATGTTCCATAGATATGTCGGTAAGTAAAAAAATCAAAATATCGGTAAAAGCAACCCGTGGCGATTCTACACTAAAATTTGAAACTTTATTAATTTTTTCAATGCTATCTTAAAGAGTATAAAATTATCTTTAATTTGGTATATAGAAAACCTAAAAATGTTCCATAGATATGTCGGTAAGTAAAAAAATCTAAATATCGCTAAAAGCAACCCGTGCCGATTCTACACTAAAATTTGAAACATTATTCATTTTTTTCAATGCTATCTTAAAGAGTATAAAATTATCTTTAATTTGGTATATAGAAAACATAAAAATGTTCCATAGATATGTCGGTAAGTAAAAAAATCAAAATATCGCTAAAAGCAACTCATGCCTATTCTACACTAAAATTTTAAACATTATTAATTTTTTTCAATGCTATCTTAAAGGGTATAAAATTATCATTAACTTGGTATATAGAAAACATAAAAATGTTCCATAGATATGTCGGTAAGTAAAAAAATCAAAATATTGCTAAAAGCTACCCATGAGGATTCTACACTAAAATTTGAAACATTATTCATTTTTTTCAATGCTATCTTAAAGAGTATAAAATTATCTTTAATTTGGTATATAGAAAACATGAA
The DNA here is from genome assembly GCA_963942505.1 of Lordithon lunulatus. NCBI lineage: Eukaryota > Metazoa > Arthropoda > Insecta > Coleoptera > Staphylinidae > Lordithon > Lordithon lunulatus. The sequence goes on from OZ012675.1 coordinate 9,724,619, forward strand.
AATGTTCCATAGATATGTCGGTAAGTAAAAAAATCAAAATATCGGTAAAAGCAACCCGTGGCGATTCTACACTAAAATTTGAAATATTATTCACTTTTTTCAATGCTATCTCAAAGAGTATAAAATTATATTTAATTTAATATATAGAAAACATAAAAATGTTCCATAGATATGTCGGTAAGTAAAAAAATCAAAATATTGCTAAAAGCTACCCATGAGGATTCTACACTAAAATTTGAAACATTATTCATTTTTTTCAATGCTATCTTAAAGAGTATAAAATTATCTTTAATTTGGTATATAGAAAACATGAAAATGTTCCATAGATATGTCGGTAAGTAAAAAAATCAAAATATCGGTAAAAGCAACCCGTGGCGATTCTACACTAAAATTTGAAATATTATTCACTTTTTTCAATGCTATCTCAAAGAGTATAAAATTATATTTAATTTAATATATAGAAAACATAAAAATGTTCCATAGATATGTCGGTAAGTAAAAAAATCAAAATATTGCTAAAAGCTACCCATGAGGATTCTACACTAAAATTTGAAACATTATTCATTTTTTTCAATGCTATCTTAAAGAGTATAAAATTATCTTTAATTTGGTATATAGAAAACATGAAAATGTTCCATAGATATGTCGGTAAGTAAAAAAATCAAAATATTGCTAAAAGCTACCCATGAGGATTCTACACTAAAATTTGAAACATTATTCATTTTTTTCAATGCTATCTTAAAGAGTATGAAATTATCTTTAATTTGGTATATAGAAAACATAAAAATGTTCTATAGATATGTCGGTAAGTAAAAAAATCAAAATATCGCTAAAAGCAACCCGTGCCGATTCTACACTAAAATTTGAAACATTATTCATTTTTTTCAATGCTATCTTAAAGAGTATAAAATTATCTTTAATTTGGTATATAGAAAACATGAAAATGTTCCATAGATATGTCGGTAATTAAAAAAATCAAAATATCGCTAAAAGCAACCCATGACGTTTCTACACTAAAATTTAAAAATTATTAATTTTTTTCAATCTTATCTTAAAGAGTATAAAATTATCTTTAATTTGGTATATAGAAAATATAAAAATGTTTTATAGATATGTCGGTAAGTAAAAAAATCAAAATATCGCTAAAAGCAACCCGTGCTGATTCTACACTAAAATTTGAAACATTATTCATTTTTTTCAATGCTATCTTAAAGAGTATAAAATTATCTTTAATTTGGTATATAGAAAACATAAAAATGTTCCATAGATATGTCGGTAAGTAAAAAAATCAAAATATCGCTAAAAGCAACCCGTGCCGATTCTACACTAAAATTTGAAACATTATTCATTTTTTTCAATGCTATCTTAAAGAGTATAAAATTATCTTTAATTTGGTATATAGAAAACATGAAAATGTTCCATAGATATGTCGGTAAGTAAAAAAATCAAAATATTGCTAAAAGCTACCCATGAGGATTCTACACTAAAATTTGAAACATTATTCATTTTTTTCAATGCTATCTTAAAGAGTATGAAATCATCTTTAATTTGGTATATAGAAAACATAAAAATGTTCTATAGATATGTCGGTAAGTAAAAAAATCAAAATATCGCTAAAAGCAACCCGTGCTGATTCTACACTAAAATTTGAAACATTATTAATTTTTTTCAATGCTATCTTAAAGAGTATAAAATTATCTTTAATTTGGTATATAGAAAACATGAAAATGTTCCATAGATATGTCGGTAAGTAAAAAAATCAAAATATTGCTAAAAGCTACCCATAAGGATTCTACACTAAAATTTGAAACATTATTCATTTTTTTCAATGCTATCCTAAAGAGTATAAAATTATCTTTAATTTGGTATATAGAAAACATAAAAATGTTCCATAGATATGTCGGTAAGTAAAAAAATCAAAATATCGCTAAAAGCAACCCGTGCCGATTCTACACTAAAATTTGAAACATTATTCATTTTTTTCAATGCTATCTTAAAGAGTATAAAATTATCTTTAATTTGGTATATAGAAAACATGAAAATGTTCCATAGATATGTCGGTAATTAAAAAAATCAAAATATCGCTAAAAGCAACCCATGACGTTTCTACACTAAAATTTAAAAATTATTAATTTTTTTCAATCTTATCTTAAAGAGTATAAAATTATCTTTAATTTGGTATATAGAAAATATAAAAATGTTCCATAGATATGTCGGTAAGTAAAAAAATCAAAATATCGCTAAAAGCAACCCGTGCTGATTCTACACTAAAATTTGAAACATTATTAATTTTTTTCAATGCTATCTTAAAGAGTATAAAATTATCTTTAATTTGCTATATAGAAAACATGAAAATGTTCCATAGATATGTCGGTAAGTAAAAAAATCAAAATATCGGTAAAAGCAACCCGTGGCGATTCTACACTAAAATTTGAAACTTTATTAATTTTTTTCAATGCTATCTTAAAGAGTATAAAATTATCTTTAATTTGGTATATAGAAAACCTAAAAATGTTCCATAGATATGTCGGTAAGTAAAAAAATCTAAATATCGCTAAAAGCAACCCGTGCCGATTCTACACTAAAATTTGAAACATTATTCATTTTTTTCAATGCTATCTTAAAGAGTATAAAATTATCTTTAATTTGGTATATAGAAAACATAAAAATGTTCCATAGATATGTCGGTAAGTAAAAAAATCAAAATATCGCTAAAAGCCACCCGTGACGATTCTACACTAAAATTAGAAACATTATTAATTTTTCTCACTGTTATCTTAAAGAGTATAAAATTATCTTTAATTTGGTATATAGAAAACATAAAAATGTTCCATAGATATGTCGGTACGTGAAAAAATCAAAATATCGGTAAAAGCAACCCGTGGCGATTCTACACTAAAATTTGAAATATTATTCTTTTTTTTCAATGCTATCTCAAAGAGTATAAAATTATATTTAATTTGGTATATAGAAAACATAAAAATGTTCCATAGATATGTCGGTAAGTAAAAAAATCAAAATATCGCTAAAAGCCACCCGTGACGATTCTACACTAAAATATGAAATATTATTCATTTTTTTCAAAGCTATCTTAAAGAGTATAAAATTATCTTTAATTTGGTATATAGAAAACATGAAAATGTTCCATAGATATGTCGGTAATTAAAAAAATCAAAATATCGCTAAAAGCAACCCATGACGTTTCTACACTAAAATTTAAAAATTATTAATTTTTTTCAATCTTATCTTAAAGAGTATAAAATTATCTTTAATTTGGTATATAGAAAATATAAAAATGTTCCATAGATATATCGGTAAGTAAAAAAATCAAAATATCGCTAAAAGCAACCCGTGCTGATTCTACACTAAAATTTGAAACATTATTAATTTTTTTCAATGCTATCTTAAAGAGTATAAAATTATCTTTAATTTGCTATATAGAAAACATGAAAATGTTCCATAGATATGTCGGTAAGTAAAAAAATCAAAATATCGGTAAAAGCAACCCGTGGCGATTCTACACTAAAATTTGAAACTTTATTAATTTTTTTCAATACTATCTTAAAGAGTATAAAATTATCTTTAATTTGGTATATAGAAAACCTAAAAATGTTCCATAGATATGTCGGTAAGTAAAAAAATCTAAATATCGCTAAAAGCAACCCGTGCCGATTCTACACTAAAATTTGAAACATTATTCATTTTTTTCAATGCTATCTTAAAGAGTATAAAATTATCTTTAATTTGGTATATAGAAAACATAAAAATGTTCCATAGATATGTCGGTAAGTAAAAAAATCAAAATATCGCTAAAAGCCACCCGTGACGATTCTACACTAAAATTAGAAACATTATTAATTTTTCTCACTGTTATCTTAAAGAGTATAAAATTATCTTTAATTTGGTATATAGAAAACATAAAAATGTTCCATAGATATGTCGGTACGTAAAAAAATCAAAATATCGGTAAAAGCAACCCGTGGCGATTCTACACTAAAATTTGAAATATTATTCTTTTTTTTCAATCTTATCTTAAAGAGTATAAAATTATCTTTAATTTGGTATATAGAAAACATGAAAATGTTCCATAGATATGTCGGTAAGTAAAAAAATCAAAATAACGGTAAAAGCAACCCGTGGCGATTCTACACTAAAATTTGAAACTTTATTAATTTTTTTCAATGCTATCTTAAAGAGTATAAAATTATCTTTAATTTGGTATTTAGAAAACATGAAAATATTCCATAGATATGTCGGTAAGTAAAAAAATCAAAATATCGGTAAAAGCAACCCGTGCCAATTCTACACTAAAACTTGAAACATTATTCATTTTTTTCAATGCTATCTTAAAGGGTATAAAATTATCATTAACTTGGTATATAGAAAACATAAAAATGTTCCATAGATATGTCGGTAAGTAAAAAAATCAAAATATCGCTAAAAGCAACCCGTGACGATTCTACACTAAAATTTGAAACATTATTAATTTTTTTCAATGCTATCTTAAATAGTATAAAATTATCTTTAATTTAGTATATAGAAAACATGAAAATGTTGCATAGATATGTCGGTAAGTAAAAAAATCAAAATATCGCTAAAAGCAACCCGTGCCGATTCTACACTAAACTTTGAAACATTATTAATTTTTTTCAATGCTATCTTAAAGAGTATAAAATTATCTTTAATTTGATATATATAAAACATAAAAATGTTCCATAGATATATCGGTAAGTAAAAAAATCAAAATATCGGTAAAAGCAACCCGTGCCAATTCTACACTAAAACTTGAAACATTATTCATTTTTTTCAATGCTATCTTAAAGAGTATGAAATTATCTTTAATTTGGTATATAGAAAACATAAAAATGTTCTATAGATATGTCGGTAAGTAAAAAAATCAAAACATCGCTAAAAGCAACCCGTGCCGATTCTACACTAAAATTTGAAACATTATTCATTTTTTTCAATGCTATCTTAAAGAGTATAAAATTATCTTTAATTTGGTATATAGAAAACATGAAAATGTTCCATAGATATGTCGGTAAGTAAAAAAATCAAAATATCGCTAAAAGCCACCCGTGACGATTCTACACTAAAATTTGAAATATTATTAATTTTTCTCAATGTTATCTTAAAAAGTATAAAATTATCTTTAATTTGGTATATAGAAAACCTAAAAATGTTCCATAGATATGTCGGTAAGTGAAAAAATCAAAATATCGGTAAAAGCAACCCGTGGCGATTCTACACTAAAATTTGAAATATTATTCATTTTTTTCAAAGCTATCTTAAAGAGTATAAAATTATCTTTAATTTGGTATATAGAAAACATGAAAATGTTCCATAGATATGTCGGTAAGTAAAAAAATCAAAATATTGCTAAAAGCTACCCATGAGGATTCTACACTAAAATTTGAAACATTATTCATTTTTTTCAATGCTATCTTAAAGAGTATAAAATTATCTTTAATTTGGTATATAGAAAACATGAAAATGTTCCATAGATATGTCGGTAAGTAAAAAAATCAAAATATCGGTAAAAGCAACCCGTGGCGATTCTACACTAAAATTTTAAACATTACTAATTTTTTTCAACGCTATCTTAAAGAGTATAAAATTATCTTTAATTTGGTATATAGAAAACATGAAAATGTTCCATAGATATGTCGGTAAGTAAAAAAATCAAAATATCGGTAAAAGCAACCCATGACGTTTCTACACTAAAATTTAAAAATTATTAATTTTTTTCAATCTTATCTTAAAGAGTATAAAATTATCTTTAATTTGGTATATTGAAAACATGAAAATGTTCCATAGATATGTCGGTAAGTAAAAAAATCAAAATAACGGTAAAAGCAACCCGTGGCGACTCTACACTAAAATTTGAAACTTTATTAATTTTTTTCAATGCTATCTTAAAGAGTATAAAATTATCTTTAATTTGGTATATAGAAAACATAAAAATTTTCCTTAGATATGTCGGTAAGTAAAAAAATCAAAATATCGCTAAAAGTAACTCGTGACGATTCTACACTAAAATTTAACACATTATTCATTTTTTTCAATGCTATCTTAAAGAGTATATAATTATCTTTAATTTGGTATATAGAAAACATGAAAATGTTCCATAGATATGTCGGTAAGTAAAAAAATCAAAATATTGCTAAAAGCTACCCATGAGGATTCTACACTAAAATTTGAAACATTATTCATTTTTTTCAATGCTATCTTAAAGAGTATGAAATTATCTTTAATTTGGTATATAGAAAACATAAAAATGTTCTATAGATATGTCGGTAAGTAAAAAAATCAAAATATCGCTAAAAGCAACCCGTGCCGATTCTACACTAAAATTTGAAACATTATTCATTTTTTTCAATGCTATCTGAAAGAGTATAAAATTATCTTTAATTTGGTATATAGAAAACATGAAAATGTTCCATAGATATGTCGGTAATTAAAAAAATCAAAATATCGCTAAAAGCAACCCATGACGTTTCTACACTAAAATTTAAAAATTATTAATTTTTTTCAATCTTATCTTAAAGAGTATAAAATTATCTTTAATTTGGTATATAGAAAATATAAAAATGTTCCATAGATATGTCGGTAAGTAAAAAAATCAAAATATCGCTAAAAGCAACCCGTGCTGATTCTACACTAAAATTTGAAACATTATTCATTTTTTTCAATGCTATCTTAAAGAGTATAAAATTATCTTTAATTTGCTATATAGAAAACATGAAAATGTTCCATAGATATGTCGGTAAGTAAAAAAATCAAAATATCGGTAAAAGCAACCCGTGGCGATTCTACACTAAAATTTGAAACTTTATTAATTTTTTTCAATGCTATCTTAAAGAGTATAAAATTATCTTTAATTTGGTATATAGAAAACCTAAAAATGTTCCATAGATATGTCGGTAAGTAAAAAAATCAAAATATCGCTAAAAGCAACTCATGCCTATTCTACACTAAAATTTGAAACATTATTCATTTTTTTCAATGCTATCTTAAAGAGTATAAAATTATCTTTAATATGGTATATAGAAAACATGAAAATGTTCCATAGATATGTCGGTAAGTAAAAAAATCAAAATATTGCTAAAAGCTACCCATGAGGATTCTACACTAAAATTTGAAACATTATTCATTTTTTTCAATGCTATCTTAAAGAGTATGAAATTATCTTTAATTTGGTATATAGAAAACATAAAAATGTTCTATAGATATGTCGGTAAGTAAAAAAATCAAAATATCGCTAAAAGCAACCCGTGCCGATTCTACACTAAAATTTGAAACATTATTCATTTTTTTCAATGCTATCTGAAAGAGTATAAAATTATCTTTAATTTGGTATATAGAAAACATGAAAATGTTCCATAGATATGTCGGTAATTAAAAAAATCAAAATATCGCTAAAAGCAACCCATGACGTTTCTACACTAAAATTTAAAAATTATTAATTTTTTTCAATCTTATCTTAAAGAGTATAAAATTATCTTTAATTTGGTATATAGAAAATATAAAAATGTTCCATAGATATGTCGGTAAGTAAAAAAATCAAAATATCGCTAAAAGCAACCCGTGCTGATTCTACACTAAAATTTGAAACATTATTCATTTTTTTCAATGCTATCTTAAAGAGTATAAAATTATCTTTAATTTGCTATATAGAAAACATGAAAATGTTCCATAGATATGTCGGTAAGTAAAAAAATCAAAATATCGGTAAAAGCAACCCGTGGCGATTCTACACTAAAATTTGAAACTTTATTAATTTTTTTCAATGCTATCTTAAAGAGTATAAAATTATCTTTAATTTGGTATATAGAAAACCTAAAAATGTTCCATAGATATGTCGGTAAGTAAAAAAATCTAAATATCGCTAAAAGCAACCCGTGCCGATTCTACACTAAAATTTGAAACATTATTAATTTTTTTCAATGCTATCTTAAAGAGTATAAAATTATCTTTAATTTGGTATATAGAAAACATAAAAATGTTCCATAGATATGTCGGTAAGTAAAAAAATCAAAATATCGCTAAAAGCCACCCGTGACGATTCTACACTAAAATTTGAAACATTATTAATTTTTCTCACTGTTATCTTAAAGAGTATAAAATTATCTTTAATTTGGTATATAGAAAACATAAAAATGTTCCATAGATATGTCGGTACGTGAAAAAATCAAAATATCGGTAAAAGCAACCCGTGGCGATTCTACACTAAAATTTGAAATATTATTCTTTTTTTTCAATGCTATCTCAAAGAGTATAAAATTATATTTAATTTGGTATATAGAAAACATAAAAATGTTCCATAGATATGTCGGTAAGTAAAAAAATCAAAATATCGCTAAAAGCCACCCGTGACGATTCTACACTAAAATATGAAATATTATTCATTTTTTTCAAAGCTATCTTAAAGAGTATAAAATTATCTTTAATTTGGTATATAGAAAACATGAAAATGTTCCATAGATATGTCGGTAAGTAAAAAAATCAAAATATTGCTAAAAGCTACCCATGAGGATTCTACACTAAAATTTGAAACATTATTCATTTTTTTCAATGCTATCCTAAAGAGTATAAAATTATATTTAATTTGGTATATAGAAAACATGAAAATGTTCCATAGATATGTCGGTAAGTAAAAAAATCAAAATATCGCTAATCGTATCTCGTGACGATTCTACACTAAAATTTGAAACATTATTCATTTTTTTCAATGCTATATTAAAGAGTATAAAATTATCTTTAATTTGGTATATAGAAAACATAAAAATGTTCCATAGATATGTCGGTAAGTGAAAAAATCAAAATATCGGTAAAAGCAACCCGTGGCGATTCTACACTAAAATTTGAAATATTATTCATTTTTTTCAAAGCTATCTTAAAGAGTATAAAATTATCTTTAATTTGGTATATAGAAAACATGAAAATATTCCATAGATATGTCGGTAAGTAAAAAAATCAAAATATTGCTAAAAGCTACCCATGAGGATTCTACACTAAAATTTGAAACATTATTCATTTTTTTCAATGCTATCTTAAAGAGTATTAAATTATCTTTAATTTGGTATATAGAAAACATAAAAATGTTCCATAGATATGTCGGTACGTGAAAAAATCAAAATATCGGTAAAAGCAACCCGTGGCGATTCTACACTAAAATTTGAAATATTATTCACTTTTTTCAATGCTATCTCAAAGAGTATAAAATTATATTTAATTTAATATATAGAAAACATAAAAATGTTCCATAGATATGTCGGTAAGTAAAAAAATCAAAATATTCCTAAAAGCTACCCATGAGGATTCTACACTAAAATTTGAAACATTATTCATTTTTTTCAATGCTATCTTAAAGAGTATTAAATTATCTTTAATTTGGTATATAGAAAACATGAAAATGTTCCATAGATATGTCGGTAAGTAAAAAAATCAAAATATCGCTAAAAGCAACTCATGCCTATTCTACACTAAAATTTTAAACATTATTAATTTTTTTCAATGCTATCTTAAAGGGTATAAAATTATCATTAACTTGGTATATAGAAAACATAAAAATGTTCCATAGATATGTCGGTAAGTAAAAAAATCAAAATATCGCTAAAAGCAACCCGTGACGATTCTACACTAAAATTTGAAACATTGTTAATTTTTTTCAATGCTATCTTAAATAGTATAAAATTATCTTTAATTTAGTATATAGAAAACATGAAAATGTTGCATAGATATGTCGGTAAGTAAAAAAATCAAAATATCGCTAAAAGCAACCCGTGCCGATTCTACACTAAACTTTGAAACATTATTAATTTTTTTCAATGCTATCTTAAAGAGTATAAAATTATCTTTAATTTGATATATAGAAAACATAAAAATGTTCCATAGATATATCGGTAAGTAAAAAAATCAAAATATCGGTAAAAGAAACCCGTGCCAATTCTACACTAAAACTTGAATCATTATTCATTTTTTTCAATGCTATCTTAAAGAGTATGAAATTATCTTTAATTTGGTATATAGAAAACATAAAAATGTTGCATAGATATGTCGGTAAGTAAAAAAATCAAAATATCGCTAACAGCAACCCGTGCCGATTCTACACTAAAATTTGAAACATTATTCATTTTTTTCAATGCTATCTTAAAGAGTATAAAATTATCTTTAATTTGGTATATAGAAAACATGAAAATGTTCCATAGATATGTCGGTAAGTAAAAAAATCAAAATATCGCTAAAAGCCACCCGTGACGATTCTACACTAAAATTTGAAATATTATTAATTTTTCTCAATGTTATCGTAAAAAGTATAAAATTATCTTTAATTTGGTATATAGAAAACCTAAAAATGTTCCATAGATATGTCGGTAAGTGAAAAAATCAAAATATCGGTAAAAGCAACCCGTGGCGATTCTACACTAAAATTTGAAATATTATTCATTTTTTTCAATGCTATCTTAAAGAGTATAAAATTATCTTTAATTTGGTATATAGAAAACATAAAAATTTTCCTTAGATATGTCGGTAAGTAAAAAAATCAAAATATCGCTAAAAGTAACTCGTGACGATTCTACACTAAAATTTAACACATTATTCATTTTTTTCAATGCTATCTTAAAGAGTATATAATTATCTTTAATTTGGTATATAGAAAACATGAAAATGTTCCATAGATATGTCGGTAAGTAAAAAAATCAAAATATTGCTAAAAGCTACCCATGAGGATTCTACACTAAAATTTGAAACATTATTCATTTTTTTCAATGCTATCTTAAAGAGTATAAAATTATCTTTAATTTGGTATATAGAAAACATGAAAATGTTCCATAGATATGTCGGTAAGTAAAAAAATCAAAATATTGCTAAAAGCTACCCATGAGGATTCTACACTAAAATTTGAAACATTATTCATTTTTTTCAATGCTATCTTAAAGAGTATGAAATTATCTTTAATTTGGTATATAGAAAACATAAAAATGTTCTATAGATATGTCGGTAAGTAAAAAAATCAAAATATCGCTAAAAGCAACCCGTGCCGATTCTACACTAAAATTTGAAACATTATTCATTTTTTTCAATGCTATCTTAAAGAGTATAAAATTATCTTTAATTTGGTATATAGAAAACATGAAAATGTTCCATAGATATGTCGGTAATTAAAAAAATCAAAATATCGCTAAAAGCAACCCATGACGTTTCTACACTAAAATTTAAAAATTATTAATTTTTTTCAATCTTATCTTAAAGAGTATAAAATTATCTTTAATTTGGTATATAGAAAATATAAAAATGTTTTATAGATATGTCGGTAAGTAAAAAAATGAAAATATCGCTAAAAGCAACCCGTGCTGATTCTACACTAAAATTTGAAACATTATTCATTTTTTTCAATGCTATCTTAAAGAGTATAAAATTATCTTTAATTTGCTATATAGAAAACATGAAAATGTTCCATAGATATGTCGGTAAGTAAAAAAATCAAAATATCGGTAAAAGCAACCCGTGGCGATTCTACACTAAAATTTGAAACTTTATTAATTTTTTTCAATGCTATCTTAAAGAGTATAAAATTATCTTTAATTTGGTATATAGAAAACCTAAAAATGTTCCATAGATATGTCGGTAAGTAAAAAAATCTAAATATCGCTAAAAGCAACCCGTGCCGATTCTACACTAAAATTTGAAACATTATTCATTTTTTTCAATGCTATCTTAAAGAGTATAAAATTATCTTTAATTTGGTATATAGAAAACATAAAAATGTTCCATAGATATGTCGGTAAGTAAAAAAATCAAAATATCGCTAAAAGCAACCCGTGCCGATTCTACACTAAAATTTGAAACATTATTCATTTTTTTCAATGCTATCTTAAAGAGTATAAAATTATCTTTAATTTGGTATATAGAAAACATGAAAATGTTCCATAGATATGTCGGTAAGTAAAAAAATCAAAATATTGCTAAAAGCTACCCATGAGGATTCTACACTAAAATTTGAAACATTATTCATTTTTTTCAATGCTATCTTAAAGAGTATGAAATTATCTTTAATTTGGTATATAGAAAACATAAAAATGTTCTATAGATATGTCGGTAAGTAAAAAAATCAAAATATCGCTAAAAGCAACCCGTGCCGATTCTACACTAAAATTTGAAACATTATTCATTTTTTTCAATGCTATCTTAAAGAGTATAAAATTATCTTTAATTTGGTATATAGAAAACATGAAAATGTTCCATAGATATGTCGGTAATTAAAAAAATCAAAATATCGCTAAAAGCAACCTATGACGTTTCTACACTAAAATTTAAAAATTATTAATTTTTTTCAATCTTATCTTAAAGAGTATAAAATTATCTTTAATTTGGTATATAGAAAATATAAAAATGTTCCATAGATATGTCGGTAAGTAAAAAAATCAAAATATCGCTAAAAGCAACCCGTGCTGATTCTACACTAAAATTTGAAACATTATTAATTTTTTTCAATGCTATCTTAAAGAGTATAAAATTATCTTTAATTTGCTATATAGAAAACATGAAAATGTTCCATAGATATGTCGGTAAGTAAAAAAATCAAAATATCGGTAAAAGCAACCCGTGGCGATTCTACACTAAAATTTGAAACTTTACTAATTTTTTTCAATGCTATCTTAAAGAGTATAAAATTATCTTTAATTTGGTATATAGAAAACCTAAAAATGTTCCATAGATATGTCGGTAAGTAAAAAAATCTAAATATCGCTAAAAGCAACCCGTGCCGATTCTACACTAAAATTTGAAACATTATTCATTTTTTTCAATGCTATCTTAAAGAGTATAAAATTATCTTTAATTTGGTATATAGAAAACATAAAAATGTTCCATAGATATGTCGGTAAGTAAAAAAATCAAAATATCGCTAAAAGCCACCCGTGACGATTCTACACTAAAATTAGAAACATTATTAATTTTTCTCACTGTTATCTTAAAGAGTATAAAATTATCTTTAATTTGGTATATAGAAAACATAAAAATGTTCCATAGATATGTCGGTACGTGAAAAAATCAAAATATCGGTAAAAGCAACCCGTGGCGATTCTACACTAAAATTTGAAATATTATTCTTTTTTTTCAATGCTATCTCAAAGAGTATAAAATTATATTTAATTTGGTATATAGAAAACATAAAAATGTTCCATAGATATGTCGGTAAGTAAAAAAATCAAAATATCGCTAAAAGCCACCCGTGACGATTCTACACTAAAATATGAAATATTATTCATTTTTTTCAAAGCTATCTTAAAGAGTATAAAATTATCTTTAATTTGGTATATAGAAAACATGAAAATGTTCCATAGATATGTCGGCAAGTAAAAAAATCAAAATATTGCTAAAAGCTACCCATGAGGATTCTACACTAAAATTTGAAACATTATTCATTTTTTTCAATGCTATCCTAAAGAGTATAAAATTATCTTTAATTTGGTATATAGAAAACATGAAAATGTTCCATAGATATGTCGGTAAGTAAAAAAATCAAAATATCGCTAATCGTATCTCGTGACGATTCTACACTAAAATTTGAAACATTATTCATTTTTTTCAATGCTATATTAAAGAGTATAAAATTATCTTTAATTTGGTATATAGAAAACATAAAAATGTTCCATAGATATGTCGGTAAGTGAAAAAATCAAAATATCGGTAAAAGCAACCCGTGGCGATTCTACACTAAAATTTGAAATATTATTCATTTTTTTCAAAGCTATCTTAAAGAGTATAAAATTATCTTTAATTTGGTATATAGAAAACATGAAAATATTCCATAGATATGTCGGTAAGTAAAAAAATCAAAATATCGCTAAAAGCCACCCATGACGATTCTACACTAAAATATGAAATATTATTCATTTTTTTCAAAGCTATCTTAAAGAGTATAAAATTATCTTTAATTTGGTATATAGAAAACATGAAAATGTTCCATAGATATGTCGGCAAGTAAAAAAATCAAAATATTGCTAAAAGCTACCCATGAGGATTCTACACTAAAATTTGAAACATTATTCATTTTTTTCAATGCTATCCTAAAGAGTATAAAATTATCTTTAATTTGGTATATAGAAAACATGAAAATGTTCCATAGATATGTCGGTAAGTAAAAAAATCAAAATATCGCTAATCGTATCTCGTGACGATTCTACACTAAAATTTGAAACATTATTCATTTTTTTCAATGCTATATTAAAGAGTATAAAATTATCTTTAATTTGGTATATAGAAAACATAAAAATGTTCCATAGATATGTCGGTAAGTGAAAAAATCAAAATATCGGTAAAAGCAACCCGTGGCGATTCTACACTAAAATTTGAAATATTATTCATTTTTTTCAAAGCTATCTTAAAGAGTATAAAATTATCTTTAATTTGGTATATAGAAAACATGAAAATATTCCATAGATATGTCGGTAAGTAAAAAAATCAAAATATTGCTAAAAGCTACCCATGAGGATTCTACACTAAAATTTGAAACATTATTCATTTTTTTCAATGCTATCTTAAAGAGTATTAAATTATCTTTAATTTGGTATATAGAAAACATAAAAATGTTCCATAGATATGTCGGTACGTGAAAAAATCAAAATATCGGTAAAAGCAACCCGTGGCGATTCTACACTAAAATTTGAAATATTATTCACTTTTTTCAATGCTATCTCAAAGAGTATAAAATTATATTTAATTTAATATATAGAAAACATAAAAATGTTCCATAGATATGTCGGTAAGTAAAAAAATCAAAATATTGCTAAAAGCTACCCATGAGGATTCTACACTAAAATTTGAAACATTATTCATTTTTTTCAATGCTATCTTAAAGAGTATTAAATTATCTTTAATTTGGTATATAGAAAACATGAAAATGTTCCATAGATATGTCGGTAAGTAAAAAAATCAAAATATCGCTAAAAGCAACTCATGCCTATTCTACACTAAAATTTTAAACATTATTAATTTTTTTCAATGCTATCTTAAAGGGTATAAAATTATCATTAACTTGGTATATAGAAAACATAAAAATGTTCCATAGATATGTCGGTAAGTAAAAAAATCAAAATATCGCTAAAAGCAACCCGTGACGATTCTACACTAAAATTTAAAACATTGTTAATTTTTTTCAATGCTATCTTAAATAGTATAAAATTATCTTTAATTTAGTATATAGAAAACATGAAAATGTTGCATAGATATGTCGGTAAGTAAAAAAATCAAAATATCGCTAAAAGCAACCCGTGCCGATTCTACACTAAACTTTGAAACATTATTAATTTTTTTCAATGCTATCTTAAAGAGTATAAAATTATCTTTAATTTGATATATAGAAAACATAAAAATGTTCCATAGATATATCGGTAAGTAAAAAAATCAAAATATCGGTAAAAGCAACCCGTGCCAATTCTACACTAAAACTTGAATCATTATTCATTTTTTTCAATGCTATCTTAAAGAGTATGAAATTATCTTTAATTTGGTATATAGAAAACATAAAAATGTTCCATAGATATGTCGGTAAGTAAAAAAATCAAAATATCGCTAACAGCAACCCGTGCCGATTCTACATTAAAATTTGAAACATTATTCATTTTTTTCAATGCTATCTTAAAGAGTATAAAATTATCTTTAATTTGGTATATAGAAAACATGAAAATGTTCCATAGATATGTCGGTAAGTAAAAAAATCAAAATATCGCTAAAAGCCACCCGTGACGATTCTACACTAAAATTTGAAATATTATTAATTTTTCTCAATGTTATCGTAAAAAGTATAAAATTATCTTTAATTTGGTATATAGAAAACCTAAAAATGTTCCATAGATATGTCGGTAAGTGAAAAAATCAAAATATCGGTAAAAGCAACCCGTGGCGATTCTACACTAAAATTTGAAATATTATTCATTTTTTTCAAAGCTATCTTAAAGAGTATAAAATTATCTTTAATTTGGTATATAGAAAACATGAAAATGTTCCATAGATATGTCGATAAGTAAAAAAATCAAAATATTGCTAAAAGCTACCCATGAGGATTCTACACTAAAATTTGAAACATTATTCATTTTTTTCAATGCTATCTTAAAGAGTATAAAATTATCTTTAATTTGGTATATAGAAAACATGAAAATGTTCCATAGATATGTCGGTAAGTAAAAAAATCAAAATATTGCTAAAAGCTACCCATGAGGATTCTACACTAAAATTTGAAACATTATTCATTTTTTTCAATGCTATCTTAAAGAGTATAAAATTATCTTTAATTTGGTATATAGAAAACATGAAAATGTTCCATAGATATGTCGGTAAGTAAAAAAATCAAAATAACGGTAAAAGCAACCCGTGGCGATTCTACACTAAAATTTGAAACTTTATTAATTTTTTTCAATGCTATCCTAAAGAGTATAAAATTATCTTTAATTTGGTATATAGAAAACATAAAAATTTTCCTTAGATATGTCGGTAAGTAAAAAAATCAAAATATCGCTAAAAGTATCTCGTGACGATTCTACACTAAAATTTGAAACATTATTCATTTTTTTCAATGCTATATTAAAGAGTGTAAAATTATCTTTAATTTGGTATATAGAAAACATAAAAATGTTTAATAGATATGTCGGTAAGTAAAAAAATCAAAATATCGGTAAAAGCAACCCGTGGCGATTCTACACTAAAATTTAAAACATTACTAATTTTTTTCAATGCTATCTTAAAGAGTATAAAATTATTTTTAATTTGGTATATAGAAAACATAAAAATGTTCCATAGATATGTCGGTAAGTAAAAAAATCAAAATATCGCTAAAATCAACCCGTGCCGATTCTACACTAAAATTTGAAACATTATTCATTTTATTTAATTCTATCTTAAAGAGTATAAAATTATCTTTAATTTGGTATATAGAAAACATAAAAATGTTCCATAGATATGTCGGTAAGTAAAAAAATCAAAATATCGCTAAAAGCAACCCGTGCTGATTCTACACTAAAATTTGAAACATTATTCATTTTTTTCAATGCTATCTTAAAGAGTATAAAATTATCTTTAATTTGGTATATAGAGAACATAAAAATGTTTCATGGATATGTCGGTAAGTAAAAAAATCAAATATCGCTAAAAGTAACTCGTGACGATTCTACACTAAAATTTGATACATTATTAATTTTTTTCAATGCTATCTTAAACAGTATAATATTATCTTTAATTTGGTATATAGAAAACATGAAAATGTTCCATAGATATGTCGGTAAGTAAAAAAATCAAAATATCGCTAAAAGTGACTCGTGACGATTCTACAATAAAATTTGAAACATTATTCATTTTTTTCAATACTATCGTAAAGAGTATAAAATTATCTTTAATTTGGTATATAGAAAACATGAAAATGTTCCATAGATATGTCGGTAAGTAAAAAAATCAAAATATCGCTAAAAGCAACCCGTGACGATTCTACACTAAAATTTGAATCATTATTCATTTTTTTCAATGCTATCTTAAAGAGTATAAAATTATCTTTAATTTGGTATATAGAGAACATAAAAATGTTCCATGGATATGTCGGTAAGTAAAAAAATCAAATATCGCTAAAAGTAACTCGTGACGATTCTACACTAAAATTTGATACATTATTAATTTTTTTCAATGCTATCTTAAAGATTATAAAATTATCTTTAATTTGGTAAATAGAAAAATAAAAATTCTACATAGATATGTCGGTAAGTGAAAATATCAAAATATCTCTAAAAGCAACCCGTGTTGATTCTACACTAAAAGTTGAAACATTATTCATTTTTTTTAATGCTATCTTTAAGAGTATAAAATTATCTTTAATTTGGTATATAGAAAACATGAAAATGTTCCATAGATATGTCGGTAATAAAAAAATCAAAATATCGCTAAAAGCAACCTATGACGATTCTACACTAAAATTTGAAACATTATTCATTTTTTTCAATGTTATCTTAAAGAGTATAAAATTATCTTTAATTTGGTATATAGAAAACATGAAAATGTTCCATAGATATGTCGGTAAGTAAAAAAATCAAAATATCGGCAAAAGCAACCCGTGACGATTCTACACTAAAATTTGAAACATTATTCACTTTTTTCAAAGCTATCTTAAAGAGTATAAAATTATCTTTAATTTGGTATATAGAAAACAGAGAAATGTTACATAGATATTTCGGTAAGTAAAAAAATCAAAATATCGCTAAAAGTAACTCATGACGATTCTACACTAAAATTTGAAACATTATTCATTTTTTTCAATGCTATCTTAAAGAGTATAAAATTATCTTTAATTTGGTATATAGAAAACATGAAAATGTTCCATAGATATGTCGGTAAGTAAAAAAATCAAAATATCGCTAAAAGAAACCCGTGACGATTCTACACTAAAATTTAAAACATTATTAATTTTTTTCAATGCTATCTTAAAGAGTATAAAATTATCTTTAATCTGATATATAGAAAACAAAAAGTAGTATTATTGTTATACAGTAATGTTATGTTGTAGTCAAAACGTTAAGGTATGTATATCAAATTGTAGTTATACTACTGCGTATTATTTGTGGACCTGACCTGTCGCACCACTTCAAATACTCCATCGATAGCACCCGGCGGTCAATAAAAAAAGTGTGTTACGATATTAGCGACCTTTCTCATTGAGTACTTTATTTATCAATGCGTATGCGAGGCTATGCAAACACGACGCGGATGAAATCCATTTGGAGCGACTATTCGCTATTTATAAAATGCTGAAAGTTATGAGGCCGTTGCGCGACGACGCCTCTGGCCGCCAGCCAAAGACTGCAACATAGAAAAAGTGAAATTTGCCGAGTTCCGAATTGTATGCACTAAATTTATGGCTTGCAAACAAATACTGGTCGTAACAAGCTACCTTGATCAAACAAGCTGATAATATCAATTCACTGCCAACATTGCAATCGTCGTGAAAGAAAAATTCGCGGATAGTATAGCTTACTTGTATGGTTTTGCATATGTGTGAGTTCTATGTCATTGTTTGGTAAAAGATGACTTCTATGAGATTATAGAAGTCATCTTTTACCAAACAATGACATAGAACTCACACATATGCAAAACCATACAAGTAAGCTATACTAACCCTTGGTAGGTGCAGTAGAATGTACGGGAAAAACTAGGGTCTGAACCCCAAAATTATCCTATATATCAGGGTAATCGCACCCGTGATATCATATGGATCAGTAGTATGGTGGTTAAAGACTAAGCCAGTCAAACGGGCCAGACTCCTGAACAGCACAGAAAGGCTTGCCTTTCCTTGGTTGACTGAGAACAATAGGAGCCATAAAAATCCCCACGGCCGCAATGGAAGTCCTGGACCTACCACCACTACACATTCTCATTGAAAAATTGAAAAAAAAGGCAAGATCAGTAAGTGACAGATTACTTAAAGGTCAAACCTCCGTAAGCAAACAGCACGGGGCGAATTACCTAGAGCTGTGTAACGATGAGAGCGCAGACCCTATAATGGGCATGTCCCTAGACAGCATGACAACTAAATACAATGCACAGTACAGTCCAACAAAACGGCAAACCACTACCATCCCTATATATGAAGGAACTGAGATTGAGGGTTTGCAGTGTGCAGCCAGGACAGATCTCAAAGAAGTCCTTTAAGACACGCACCTCTGCGCCGGTGCAGGTCCTCGAAGGCCACCCGAATTTAATCTAATCTAATCGATATCGCGGATTTCTCTACAATAGTCATAAAATAAGTATTTATTTGCTTTTTTTTTATTGCGGGTATATTTCTTTTGTTATTTCACCGTTAGTATCTCATTTGTGTTTTTTAGTCCTGTTACCGTAATATCGCTAGTAGTAGTTTTTGTTTCGAATCGATAAAAAGTCCCTTCTTAGTTGCAGCGATTTTCCAGACGAGTCGGTTGGCAATAAACTTATTTACATGATTAATTGGCATTTTAAAAACTAGAACTTTCCCCAAGCCGTGTTGACGGCCGCAGTTCAGTGCAAAGCAGTTAAAATAAATTCATTAGGAACACATTTTTCTCGCGCTACTTTAAAACGAATAGCAGCAGCAAATAATGTTTGAGTGGGAAATGCCAAGAAATTAAATAATAGCAAATGCGAAAAATGCATGGCGATTAAATAACGCCGATGGTGTGAATAAACGTCTGCTATTTGCCCTTTGATTCTCCGAACTCGACTGTGTACGCTCGCCGATCGCTAAATTCCCGTGATTATAGCGACAACGTGCGCGTTGCTATAATATTTCTAGCAACCGTCGTACGAACGTGATATTTTATTTTTGCAAGTCATTTTGTTTTACAAATAAATTTTTATTATGTAAGCGGGATGTGATTGTGAATGAAGTGTATTTTTAGACATACTAGTTTTATTTATTTACAATAATAAATAGAACATGCATAGTAAAAATAAATTTTCCTTGATTACTTAAAACTATAAAAAAAAATTCAATATTAAATAGCCTTTGATTACTCCATGTGAATGAATGTGTATTTCTAGTCATGCTAGTCATATTTATTTACAATAATAAATATTTCAAATTAATAATTTATTAAACTTGTATGGCTATAACTAAATAATTCAAATATTAAATAGCATTCGTTTAGATATAAGGGTATTGTAAATGCGAGATAGTAAATACAGGACATTTCAGAAAATTGTGGTCTAGTGCCGCCGTCCGTCTCGACTGAGCATTGGGGAGCGAGAGTGCAAACCCCGTGGTGGGCGATATTTCACCTATCACAGTTGTTCAGAGGAGTTATGCGAAGTAAAGGTAAATACCAGATGATTGCACTCCTGTGTGCTTCTCTATCAATATCGAAGTTTGGTTTTTCAACTGAATAAATGGGCTAGTAGTTACCTATTTCTTTATTTAGTGTTATCTGTTTCCATTTAATGCAATAAAAAAGTAAAGTAAAAGTAAAAATTAAATATATAATATGCGAATTGTCGCGAATCACCTTTCACAGTTTTTCAGAGGTTTTCTGTGAAGTTAAAGTAATTACCGGGTGATTAAACTCCTCTGAGCTTCTCCCTTGACCAGCGGAAAAGCCTCACGGCTGCTAGCCCTATAAAGATAGCGGTTTTTTTTATTTTTAGAGAACGACCACAGGCATCTTGGAAATGCTTAAAAATAAAGGAAAACATGACAAGAAGCAAGATAATTGACAGCGGATAAGAAATTCTACAAACAATGAGGATAGGGAAACCCCGAAACAAATCTACCTAGACACCTCAGCGGATAAAAGAGGAAACAATCAAGAAAGAAAAAAGATATTTTATATAGAAAAATATATTATATTTCTTCACTCAACGATGTTTATTACTCTTCCTGGTTTTATAAGAGTTTTTAATATTTTGCCAAACATATTCTGCATCAGCTAAATATAAAAGACATGAGCCAATAATGAATACGACCTTGTTATTTGAAGCGTTCGATTTTTTTAATACGGCGCCTGCAATATTTAAATTTAACAACATGTCGATTTTTATCTAAAATTTCGTTACAAATCATAAACAAATATAAATTTTTCTACATGTTGCTATATTAATAGGCGTGAGGACGTCTAGTAATATTTTTTTTGCAATATCTTCATGTTACCAAGGGTACTCCTTTGTTCGTTTTTACAGCTATAGATTTTGTCCTTATTTGAATGGTTGGCGTGTTCTCACTTTTATTGAACTCGCACCGACTCTCCGGCACCCGGCTACATTTGGCACGGACGTTAATTTATGCAAAACTATGCGCGAATCATTAACTTTCCGCACGCCTGCATGTTTTCGTTGTTCACTTCCGTCTACCAGCATATCGCTCTCGGCGACACTTTGTCCATTAGATCGGTTAAAAGCCGTGAACCTATCACATTTCCCATCACAATTAACTGCCTTTCCCTTTTGTTTTCTGTCTATTAATAACATCCATTAACACTGAAATATTTATTATCTTAATTTTGTGACCTGATATGTTTTTACGTTATCATTCATGGTATAAAAATGTATTGCAATTATGAATGAAAAAAATATATAATGAAAATTAATGATTTGGGGTTCCCTAAGTATGTCTGACTTTGTATGCTCAGTAGCTCAATTAATTAAGTGCCTAAGTGCTATTTCCCATATTTTAACCTTTGGAACTTATATTCTTAACCTGTTTCTTGACGATGTAGCACCCGAAATAGAAAAGTTATACAAGAAACAACATCTCATGTGAATAGTTCACTTTGTCATACAAGCATGTACGTTTTATTAAGAGATAATAAGAAAGTATTCTAATTATAAAATAGCTAAATGATATTTTAATATCTTAGAATATTTATTACTGAATTCAAATATTTTACTTGTAGGTATTCAAATACATTGAATGGCTTTTGAGTTCGTGATTCCGAAGACCGGCTCCATGGAGCTTGAGGCGAGCTAACCATTACTAGTTGAAGATGCTACCATTAATTTTCAAGAACTAATGACAAACATTTTAATACCGCCCAAACAATATAATACTCAGAAATCAATTTTAATGCATTGTATCAAAAATTTAGGAGTGAAAATATAGGAGCTAGAATGAACGATTTAAGAATCCTTTAACTACTAAGCAGTAAAGAGAAAAATAAAGATAAGTGAAACCGAAACACAGAAAAACTAATTCACACACGAAAATAACGAACACACCCTAAAACTAGTTAAATAACCAAGGAAAAAACAAGCAGAATCGCTTCTAGAAGTCATACAAGCCATCCAAGCTAGCAATACTGATAAACCTAAGGAGATAGAAAATACAGTTAGAAACCTCCAGCCACCTATTAATGTAAGAAGAATAGAGGACTAGAGGAGTCTACTCTCCATTTTGAAATCCTTCACTAAAAAGGAGTATAAAGGTAACTTCGTTACGTATAATATAGAAAAATCAATGCCTCAGACTCAGAAACAATATACAATAAGATACACATTCATGAGACATGAGACTCCTGGACTTCATAAAGATGCAAAGGTCTTGAATAAGGAATGAGGAATAAGAAATAGGGGAGCACAATAGGTTAGCTATGATTTTTACGAAACATATTAGAAATTTGGTATTTTACATGTGGCGACTGATATTGTCGAAATTATACTCTAGACACAAATAAAATCTAGTTTTGTAGTTGAAATTGTTCGAAAATAGATATGAATCTTGTAGCAAAATATGGATAATTATATCTAGATTTTAAAAGTTTATAGAAAAATAGGATATTTTGTCGAAAAACAATAGAAACTTGGTATTTTCCATGGTGGCGTTTGATATCAATGAAATTATTATAGAAGCAAACAAAATCTTATTTAATACTTGAAATTTATAGAAAATATATATAAATCTTATACTAAAATATGGATAATTATATATAGATTTAGGAAGTATATAGAAAGTTTCTACATTTTCACGAAAAATATTAGAAATTTGGTATTTTACAAGTGGCGACTGATATTGACGAAATTATATTCTAGAAACAAATAAATCTAGTTTTGTAGTTGAAATTGTTCGAAAATAGATATGGATCTTGTAGTAAAATATAGATAATTCTATCTAGATTTAAAAAGTTTGCAGAAATATAGGATATTTTGTCTAAAAACAATAGAAATTTGGTGTTTTCTATTGGTGGTTGATATAAATGAAATTATTAGAGAAGCAAACAAAATCTTATTTAATACTTGAAATTTATAGAAAATAGATATGAATCTTATACTAAAAGATGGATAATTATATCTAGATTTAGGAAGTTTACAGAAAGTTTCTATATTTTCACGAAAATTATTAGAAATTTAGTATTTTACAAATGGCGACTGATATTGACGTAATTTCACTTTAGACACAAATAAAATTTAGTTTTGTAGTTGAAATTGTTCGAAAATTGATATGAATCTTGTAGTAAAATATAGATAATTATATCTATATTTTAAAAGTTTGCAGAAAAATAGAATATTTTGTCGAAATACAATAGAAATTTGGTATTTTCCATGTTGGTGGTTCATATCAATGAAATTATTAAAGAATCAAACAAAATCTTATTTAATACTTGAAATTTATAGAAAATAGATATAAATCTTATACTAAAATATGGATAATTATATCTAGATTTAGGAAGTTTACAGAAATTTTGTATATATTCACGAAAAATATTAGAAATTTGGTATTTTACAAGTGGCGACTGATATTGACGAAATTTCACTTTAGACACAAATAAAATCTGTTTTGTAGTTGAAATTGTTCGAAAATAGATATGAATCTTGTTGTAAAATATGGATAATATTATCTAGATTTTAAAAGTTTATAGAAAGATAGGATATTTGGTCGAAAAACAATAGAAACTTGGTATTTTCCATGTTGGCGTTTGATATCAATGAAATTATTATAGAAGCAAACATAATCTTATTTAATACTTGAAATTTATAGAAAATATATATAAATATTATACTAAAATATGGGTAATTATATCTAGATTTAGGAAGTTTATAGAAAGTTACTATATTTTTACGAAAAATATTATAAATTTGGTATTTTACAAGTGGCGACTGATATTGACGAAATTTCACTTTAGATACAAATAAAATCTAGTTTTGTAGTTGAAATTGTTCGAAAATAGATATGAATCTTTTAGTAAAATCTAGCTAATTATATCTAGATATAAAAAGTTTATAGAAAAATAGGATATTTTGTCTAAAGACAATATAAATTTGGTATTTTCTATGTGGTGGTTGATATCAATGAAATTATTATAGAAGCATACAAAATCTTATTTAATACTTGAAATTTATAGAAAATAGATATAAATCTTATACTAAAATATGGATAATTATATCTAGATTTAGGAAGTTTACAGAAATTTTCTATATATTCACGAAAAATATTAGAAATTTGGTATTTTACAAGTGGCGACTGATATTGACGAAATTTTACTTTAGACACAAATAAAATCTAGTCTTGTAGTTGAAATTGTTCGAAAATAGATATGAATTTTATAGTAAAATATAGATAAATATATCTAGATTTAAATAGTTTATAGACAAATAGGATATTTTGTCGAAAAACAATAGAAACTTGGTATTTTCCATGTTGGCGTTTGATATCAATGAAATTATTATAGAAGCAACAAAATCTTATTTAATACTTGAAATTTATAGAAAATAGATATAAATCTTATACTAAAATATAGATAATTATACGAGGAAAATACTAAAACATATCAACCACTTAGTTACTTATTGCACTATAATAAATGACATTGCTAAAAATTCTCAGTATTTTCTGCGATCGCAACAAGATTGATTGATTGATTGTACAATATACATGCGATATCAAATTTCCTAATGACTTACGTACAAAATTCCGTAAGTATTTAGCTTAATAACTCACTAACACTTTTATTGTTGTAATTAAGGCCGCCACTAATTGCGCTTAACACCGACGTCATTTCAATTAACATAATGCCTTAGAAGGCACAAACACACTCGCTCCAAAAAAAAAACATAAACTATTTATAAAATGGCAATGAAATCAATTTATGCAATATAATTTCAAATACATGCTATTGATGGCCGAAAATTTACTCTGATTGTGTTACGAGTCTACATAACCGCATCACGCCAGATGACACGTGCCCGAACCGGTTCGAAAAATTTTCGGCGTTCCAATCGCATTACAAGAACAATTGCGAAAGGTCGCCTTTAATTGCCCCCATATTCGTTGCACAACGGTTCGCTGCAATAGTTGCGACAATAATTTTCTTATTTAATTAGGAATTTCCGCAGAAGGGGTCGGCCGGATGCGCCGCGATGTGGACACTAACGCCAACGAATGTTCAGTAGGTGCGAATGTCTCATGCGATATTTCATAACTGTTGCACATCTCTAGGTGTGATTATTGAATAAAAGAGCAAGTTTTTGAATCAAATTATTGCGCAAATCGTACGATTGACTAAAAGTTACGAAAATAATAATAATGTGTCATTACGTTGACGAAATATAGAGAAAACTATTTCCAGAGATTTTTGTTGGATAATGTCAGGTGGAGAGTATTGATAGATACTTTTTTATAATTTCTCCATATTTTAACTTCTGCGAGATAATTTAACAAAGCCTCGCTCTGAATCACCCTACTAGCTTTAAAAAGAAAAACTATGAAAATCACTTTTTTCACACCATTTTTGCATTTTACGGGAAAACGGTAAGAGGTAGCGGAAACATACAAAAGACAATACTTAATGACTTAATCACACCAGTTCTAAACAATGTTTAGGGCCCTCTGCATGAGATTGCAGAGTATACCTTCAAAGTTGCCGTTTAGCATGTCGTCTGCATAGCCAACGGCACAGTATCCTGAATTTCAGTAGGAGGCTATCAACTATAACGTCCCACAAAAGGAATGAGAGGACTCCACCTTCAGGACAGCCTCTTCCTGCAACGTTTTTTGATGTTATATCATCTATTGTTACCTGGATTGTTCTTAGACCAAGCATATTTTTTATAAACCCCTCATAGTGGGGTAAATCCTGTGAGATATTAAAGTGTTATCAATACTCTTAAATGTTGTTTTGTCGAAGCACCGTCAATGTCAATGAAGGTGGCAAGCAACGAACTTTTATGCCTCATTGTTTCTTCTATCCTAGAAGTCACCAGATGTAGGGCTGATTCGGTTGAGCGACCTGATTGGTAGGCATGTTGTTTCGGATGTATGGGGTACGTTCTCAACGGCCCATCCTTGATTTCACGATCACAGAGCCTTTCCAACGTCTTCAGTATAAATGAGGTTAGGCTGATGGGCCTGAATGACAATGGCAAGTGTGCAATCTACTTTGCCTGGATTGGGTATAAAGGTCACTTTCACTCATATTCTGTAGATGACAACTTAAATTAGCATTTGCCACCTTAGAATGCTGCAAATTGATTTGGGTGATTTGTAAAACCAGGCTCATTTTATTTTGGTGGCAATGGAAGAGATGGATCTGTCTTCGGGTTAGCATTGCCTGTTTCAGCAGTGGCTTCGACAGGGTCTGCCAACTCAGACCGTTTCTCTCCCCCATGAATTTTTATCTTGAGGGTGGGAAATCTATAATAGATTTGTTTCTTATATCTGCGTTGTCACAAGAAGGTGCACGAGTAGAAGGTGCACAAGTAGAAGGTGCACGAGTAGAAGGTGCACGGGTAGAAGGTGCACGAGAAGAAGGTGCACGAGTAGAAGGTGCACGAGTAGAAGGTGCACGAGTAGAAGGTGCACGAGTAGAAGGTGCACGAGTAGAAGGTGCACGAGTAGAAGGTGCACAAGTAGAAGATGCACGAGTAGAACTTTGGTTTTCATATATTTTTTCAAATGTATAATTTTAATAGTAATCGTGTTAAATTAATCTATATGGATTTCCAGATAGATTAATCATAAAAGATACACAGATTTCCATGTGAAAATATTCTGACGTTTGAAAGTCTATTAAACTATGCATTGAAGTAAATTAACTGTCACATGTTTTCATGTTGTATTTTAAATTTATAATTTTAATATTAATCGTGTTTTACTTAAACACCCAAGTTCACAGTCGTCGTAAATGTAACATCCCATCAACACCGCAGCCAGGTCATCTTTAATAACTATACATTTTTAGCGATACTCGTAGAATCAGATGACGATAACGGAGATGATACCATTGAGGAAGAGGATGTGGATGAGCAGCCTCATCGCGAGAGACATATTGAATGCTACAGCTGTGTGAATTGTAACGCAATAACGTACGAAACTGAGACGGAGGACTGCCCCAAAGGCTGTTGCACGACAATCTATACAGAAGTGCGCGGATACAACACGTTGGTGAGAAAGTGCTCGAAATATGTGAGTTGTGATGATTACTGCAGAGTGTCCAGGTCTGACTTGAAGGAGATTGCCCCGCATGGGATTCTTCATTCTTGTAGAGTATGCGAGACGAATAAGTGCAATAGGGAGAGCAGAGTGGAGCTCAGTGGGAGTTGGAGGCAGTCCATGTCGTTGGTAATAGTTGGTGTTGCATTTAGTGTAATTTATATTCTGTGAACTTTAAAAGCAATACGTTGTCCTGATAATTAAGATGGTTTTATTTGAAGTAGTTATAAGATAGTAAACTTCAACCTAAAGGCCTGACGTAGATGACTGGATGTTCGTTAGTCACGACATGAACTTTGCCCCGTAGGCCGACAAACGTTGGGTTTTCCCCCCTACTAAGGACTGCCAGGCCATTGTCCTCCAAGTACTCATTTGCCTATCCTTCAGCCAATTAAGGAAGAGCTTTGAATCAATTCTTGTTATCAATTATCGGCTGATTCATAATTTTGTTTCGATGTTTATTTAATTAGCAGTTCAAAATATCTTATATTTGATTCAAATACTCTAACTTTATTGTTTGTTAACGATTCGTCCAAAATTAGCTGACAATAATTGAGCCTGTGAGAATGAAAGTGGTGTAAGTCACATTTTTGTCAAGATTTTGCGTTTGGTATTTATGTAAATCTGCGTACTCAATTACATTTTTATTTATGAATACATTGTTTTTAAGTCTGTACCTGCGCACGATGGAATTTATTCCATACATTAGGGACACCCTTTTGCTGTATACGGCTATCTCAATGAAGAATCACCAGATATATCAATGTTACTTAATTATTTCTCAAAAATTTCACTTCGGTGGGGCTCGAATCTACGTCTCCAGCTATCGCGGCCGTCGCGCTACCAACTGCGCTATGGACACTATGAACATCTCATGTGCCACCCTCCGTGGCGCAGTTGGTAGCGCAATAGCCGGAAACGTGGGTTCGAGTCCCACCGGAGAGTGACATTTTTGAGAAATAATTATATATATATATATATATATATATATATATATATATATATGTATATGCCACGGAGGGTGGCACGCGAGATGTTCATAATGTCCATAGCGCAGTTGATAGCGTGACGGCCGCGATAGCGATATATATATATATAGTATATATACTTATTTTACTCTTGCTAATTATCAAAATCTAGGTATAAACATTACCAAGAGAGATATTTACATTAATATATAAATCTAAAAATGAATGAAAAAATACGTTTTTATATTAATTTTACTACCACTTCGCATGTGGAAATAAAAAACATTCATTGCTGCCTTTAATATGAGATTGAATGATTTTTAAACGTTTTCGAAGTTCAAAACACTTAAATTAATTGAATAATATGATAATGAAAATGGCAATAATATACAAAACTTAATGTGTCAAAACATACTTAGCGATTTATTTTCTACAGATCTTTGGCAAGTGCATGGCGTTTTGTTTATGCTCCGCCAGGAGTTATTTATGTCGGATAAAAACGCTCGTTCATCGTGTAAAATTGCGTATTTTTAAAATCTTAATTGAGATTTATGAACAGTATATCTGTACGCCGGGGAACCTCAGCCGATGTTTACGTACCTCATAAATATAAAAAGAGATAATGAGAAATCGCACACGCGTTTTATTTTTGGTTTCACTTCATTAACATCTTTTTTAATCGGCGGCTTAAAATTAGTCCAATTGTATTTTAAGGTATTTCTAATTCAAAAACTCTATGCCAATTACATTTTTCTAAAAATATTATTAATACTACAGCATAACTCTTATAAATTTTACGTTCATAACTCTAACTCCTCTGGTTTAACTAATAATTTATGTTACAACATATATAATACAAGAATACCTATATATTATATATATATATATATATATATATATATATATATATATATATATATATATTTAAATATAAGAAGAAGATTTTGCGTTTGGATTTTATGTAAAGAAATTTAATCATAAATAAATACCAAACGCGAAGAAATCCATAGACGGCTGTCTGTTAATATAGAAGAGGGAGGTGCAGATAAAAGTAACAGAAAGGGAGGAAGTAAAAAGGGCAGAAATAATGAAGGGTGAGTTATCAAAAAATAAAATGAAGACTGTGGATGAGTGTTGGATGTGACACGGGGGGCTGCTTGATAACAAAGGAGTAAAGACGTCGATGGTGGTAAGATAGCTGATTTGACTCGTTTGTCTCGTCATCAAACCAGCTATCTGGTCTGATGACGAGTGGATGAAGAGGAAGGCGATATGCCAAAAGGAGATGGCGGAAGGAATAGATGGGCGGCCAGAGTTGCCGAGGAGCCGAACTTGTGTGTGAAAGAAAATAACTGAACGATATTCAGGAGACCAAAGAAGTATGTGTCGGAGAAGGGGTTGAGATGTTGAAGAGAAGGTAAACGAAGGATAAAATTAATATGGATCAGGGAGACTGATGACGAACTGGGAAGTTCGAGATAGGTGGTAAAACGTCAGTTCTCTTGGAATAAGAATAGTGGCAGGAGAAGACGTGGTAAAGGTTGAAGCGTGCGATAAGTTGCCAGTGGAGGGAAGGAAGAAATTGTTGAAATGCCGGAAAAGAGCATGTGGGTGATTCCCCTTTATAGTTTTGGGCCACCTTATGTACGGATTAGATTCTACCCATACATAAGGTGGTATGAAACTATAGGGGAATCAAGTTAATGTGCGCGAGGTACTAGCTATCGATGACAATAGTGAAAAACAGGTTGCTGCCGGAAATGGTGACTTAGAAGAGTTTATGGAAATATTAGGAATGGAGGAATAAGCAGTAGAATGGATGAGTAGAATATATAATAATTGTAGGCAAAATTAAGAGTCAATGGAGAAATTTAGAATCCTTGTAGGAGGGGCACAGGAATCTCCTGGAACGATGCGAACGAAAGCCATCTCAAGCTCGGAGGAAGAGAAGGTAGATAGATAGTAGAAGAACCAAGGCCAGATTCACAAGGCGCTTGTTAACCTGGTCACCATCGCAGGCAAACAATAATCTTCACATGGACGTCAAGGATTCTTCCATGACCTAAATACTCAGGCTAGAAAGGAAAAGAAGGTGAGGATTGAAACACCTGCGGAGAAAAGGATTCTCTAACTGTTGGCCGAAAACAGGACCATCAAGAGCGGACAGCAGAAGCACCGCGGAGACTAGAGAAGAGACTAGATGGCGGGGGTCCAAAAGCACACACAAGCGCAACAGAATAGCCCAATGGTCATAGAGGCTAGGGTCATACAGGCCACCAGGGCACTTTTCGTAAGGGACACCCCCTTCTCACAAGCTAAGATCCTGGCGGCAGACGAATGGCACGAGGCCACATACCGTCACACTAAAATTGGAGGTGCAAGCACAACCAGGCAGGGAGAAGTCGTCAGAATAATCGACGAGGAATATCGACTGATAGGAGACAAAGAAAAAGGGGCTGAGTCATGGACGAACTCGCCGATCAGATGATCGTGTCTGGCAGGTAGAGGTACATGCTACAGTACACGGAGGTGGCGTGCCTCCACGGTCCTAATAGACAAAACGAGAGGCGCTTAAGATACGTGATGTGCCGCACCTCCAGCCCGGAGGAACTGCTGGAAACCTTCTAAGGTGGTATGCGGCACTTGCGGGAAGCCGAGGAGGACTATCAGGAAGGCTTGTTGGTAATAGGACCTCCCCAGGAGTCGAACCGCAGGAGGAAGAAAGCAGAAAGGAGAAAGGAGACGGCCACGAAGGGCACATACGCCGACTAACTTAAGAGGGTCAGAACAATAGACGTAGCCGAGGCCAAGATATCCCGTATCACGAGAACGGTGGCGGGTGACCTCAAGATGGAGATAAGGGACAAGGGCGCCAAGGTAGACGTCCTCAGAGAAACCATAGCCAACAAGGTGATCGGCGCAAGGGCGTTAATAAAAAGAACCGGCACCACCCTGATGCTGAAGAGAATGGATCTCCTTTCCACTATAGAGTAGGTTCTGAGCGCGCTTAGGGCGGAAGCGGGAGGAGAAGAAAATTAATGGTCGATCGGACAACTGCGTACCGCCTGCGGGGAGACGCAGACCGTCACAGTAACCACGAACGTTGAGACGGCGACACGACTGGCAGAGTGAGGCACCGAGAGAGTGGGGCGCGTCCACTATCCGCGCAGACTCCATGAAGGAGTGCATCCGGTGCTGCGGCTCGGGACATCAGCCAGCGCAGGGCAGTGGAGATGACATGAGGTCATTATATCGGCGTTGTGGCAAGGCGGGGCACAGCGCTACAAGGTGAGGTGCCTCATTGCTTACGTGGAGTGGGGGAAGGTGCGTGAATTTTCTCACGGTCACGATTTAGTTCCCAGGCTTGGGACGGTTCAGCCTGGGAATTAAATCTTTTATAGCTATCATTCTGAGGGAGTTTCGCCTGTTACAGGGAGAAGCTGAGAGGAGTGTAATCATCCGATACTTATCTTAACTTCACAGAAAACATTTGAAAAACTGAAACGAGATTCGCGAGATTTCGCCAAGAACGGGGTTTGAACTCTCGCTCTCCAATGCACGAGACTATGGCGCTTCAAATCACTAGGCTGGGCACAGCAAATTATTTTTTTTATTATTAGAATAATAAGCTTTATTAGTCCAACAGAGGTAAAAATCTAATTACAGGACAGCAAAACAATGTAAAAAATTATATTTAGTAACTTAAAACTACTTAACCCTTATAACTTATAACTACGACTCTTCCTCGTGGAAATATAATATGCATGAGTCGATGTGTGGTGTGCCATGTACATAATTTACCTAATACATGTATTTTCATCAAACGGATTAAAATTTAAATAGCGTTAGACCCAATTCACACATACGCGGCGTCGGGCGCAGGCGAGGCGCAGACGCGACGTTACACAGGCGATTGTGATGTCCATATGCAGTGAAGGGGTGGACATTGCACCTTATGTTTACGTAGAGGCGGCGTGGGAGTTCCCAAAAGTTTTCAGTCGGGGGCCGAGAGGGGGTCTGCACAACCAAGGGTCTGGCGAAAATCATGAACAATGCCTGCATGGCAGCTATGAAACCCAAGAAGGAAGGTGGCGGCAAGGGGGCGTTTACTGGTGGTCCGAAGCGAGAGCATACTAGCGGCGAGCCTGCCTCGAATAGCGACGTTCTTTCATCAGAGCAGGACGACGAATGGCAAGGCATAGGGAGGATGCTAAAGAGAAATACAGGGAGACCAAAAAAACGCTGCGGACTGCCATCAAAGCCGCCAAAATGTCGAGTTGCTACTAGCTACTACAAAACATCGAGGACGACATCTGAGGGGAGGGGTATCGAATTGCCCTCAGACGTCTGAAGGCGAGGTCACCACCACCCATACTCAGCGAAGACGAACTTGCTCACTTCGTCCGAGCGCTCTTTACGAGGGCCGAGGAGGACAACACAAGTACATAGAAGTCTTCCTGGCGGTAATGAACAGGGCGCTCAGCCAGGGTGTCTTCCCAGCAATATGGAAGAGGGCGAGGTTGATCTAAATCCCCAAGCCAGGTAAGTCCCAAGACAGCTCGTCGGCGTACAGACCTCTGTGTCTGCTAGACACGACGGGCAACGTCCTGGAATACCTGGTTCTTGGACGGATTATAGCATACACCGAGGTACCGGGCGGACTGTCCGACCACCAGCATGGTTTCAGGCCAGGCAGATCCACCATCAAAGCCCTGGACGAGGTCCTGGAAGTAGCATGGAAGGGCCGTGGAAGAGGACAGTTGTACGTCGTCGTGACGGTCGACGTGAAGATTGCATATAACAATGCACATTGGGGACTAAACGTGGTAAGGTGCAGAGAGATAGGGCTCCCCAACGACATGATGAGGCTGGTGGAGAGCTATCTCAGGAGCTGGAGCCTCTTAGTGGCAGGAGCAGACGGGATAAAGTTCAAAAGCCTCACCTTGAAGTGCGGCGTTCGCGCTGGGACCCATCCTGTAGAACGTCCTGTACGACGCCATTCTTCGGATCCCTCTACTCGATGGAGTCAGAGTGGTGGGCTACACCGATGATATTGCACTGTTCGTAACAGGCGCCAACGAGGAGGAGCTGCAAGAGAGAATGGACGCCAGCCTGGAAGAACTGCGATGCTGGATCGCCGACAACTTCCTCTAGGTCGCGAAGGGAGAAATAGAAGCGGTACTTCTCATCGGCAGGAAACACTGCTCGAAAGTCCGCTTCCGTATCGGGTGCCGAAATGGGAGGTAAAGTACCTGGGGATTGCGTTAAGAAGGTCAACTAGGCAATTGAGGTAGGTAGAAGTGTTATACTTAAGCGACGCCCGATTGTCTGCGCAAATAATTGAATCGGTCGTTAAGTCACAACGAACCCCTAATGACCCAACAATCCATTATCGGCCGGTCATTACGAACCCATTAGAAAGCGTGATTGGGACGACAAAGAAGAGCACGGGGTGGCAAGTGTACCATCAGACGAAACAGTCGCGGAGCGACCAAGAATCCACACACGTCATAGTTTTCGCCCAAACAAGATCCACAACTTTCAACAACAAAGCAATAGGTTTAGTCCTCAGTTATTGACATGGTGGCAGCGACGATTCCAGTTCCGTCGACGACGTTCTAAGAGTTAAACAGTTCCAGCGGTGGTACCCCTCAGCATTGGCGGCATTGATTCAGCAACTGGACTCAGTATTGGCGTCATCGGCAGGATCTTTCCATCGTTACACATCATTTTGGTGACTTCTGTGTTCCTTCCATCATTTGACATCAGAAGAAGAATTTAATCAACTCTAATATAGACTGTGTAGCGCAATAAGGGATTTTTAAAAAGCTGATTTAAAGGATTTGATAAACAAAACTAAAAGGACCAATCTATGAGGGCCAATCTACAAGGGCTAATCTGCGGATACCTCTCAAATCTCATTTCACAATAGTTAAAAGTTATCTATTAGTATTAAGTCATCTAAATCAGTTGTTTCCTTTTGCCAAAAAAAAGCAGATTGGCCCTTATTGCGCTACACAGTCTATATCTGTTTTGAAATATTTAGTAGTAGCCAAAATAAGGCGTGTCTAAAGCTTCTTTTTGAATACGATTCTATGTGTTATTTCATTTCATATCGTGGGCAAACAATATATACATCTAAATTACTTATATAATAATGTTAAATAACTAATGGAAATCATATAAGAACTGAAAATATATTCAATTATCATTTTCTCCATCCGGGAATATAGTATGAAATGCACAAAATGAAGGCGAATTACATAGATATTTTATATCTTAAACCTAGAGCTTTCAGATAGGCAACTTATTAGATTACAATAGTATTCTGTAAACCTGCAGTGTTTTATATTTTATATATATATATATATATATATATATATATATATATAAAGAGCGGTCAGTTAAAAAAATATAGAGGCATCTATACATAGGAATTTTTATAACAAACGTCCCCGTTTGGTCGAATTTTTTCATATGGGGTTTTGAAGTTTAGTTCACTCAATTAATAAAAGTTTCTACTTATTTATGTATACGTCTTACTATTTTTTGTCTTACACAATTTTGACAGTAAGTATGAATCAAAGTAGAAAAACTACAAAGATGGGTTTATGTAGACCGGTGTGAAGTTATCCTCTAAGATCCCAGCCTCTATAACGCGCGCACAGCTGTTGATTGTTTGCGGGTCTATACTGATCAATAGGGGTGACCAATAAAATCCAAATTTTAAGGATTCTTTTGTTTATGTCTTGCGGACCGTAATATATCGTTATATATTTTTTTAATAATTGTTATAGGCGTTGTTGTATAATATGTTGTAACGTAATTTATTATTTTTGATCATGAATCCGTTATACAATTGATTTGAAAAAATTACACAAAGATTATAACAAAATGACAATAGAAAATGGAAAGTCTCTATATATTGGCATATTTTTCCTTCTATTTATTTTTTATTTTTAACATTTACGCTCCTATCTCGAGTTTAGTGACTGGATCGATAAAAAAATTATGCAACATATTTTGTTTAATTTTTTACTGTGCTTAGTGCAAAATATATCAGTGCACCAGATGCCTGAAGGAAACTGGAAAATGTTTTATTTCATATTTTTTTTAATAATTGTTATAGGCGTTGTTGTATAATATGTTGTAACGTAATTTATTATTTTTTACCATGAATCCGTCATACAATTGATTTGAAAAAATTTCATAATGTTTATAACAAAATGATAATAGGAAATGGAAAGTCTGCATATTGGCATATTTTTTCTCCTATTTATTTTTTACTTTTAACTTTTACGCTCCTATCTCGATTTTAGTGGCTGGGTCGATAAAATTTTATGCAACATATTTTGGTTAATTTTTTACTGATCTTAGTGCAGAACATATCAGTGCACCAGATGCCCGAAGGAAACTGGAAAATGTTTATTGTATTTTTCTTCGGCGACCACGTCTAACATATTTCAATATTATTATTTTTTACCATGGATCCGTCAAACAATTCATTTGAAAAAATTACACAATGTTTATAGCAAAATGACAATAGAAAATAGAAAGTCTCTATGACGGCATATTTTTCCTTCCATTTATTTTTTATTTATAACTTTTACGCTCCTATCTCGATAAGCCGATTTTAGAGGCTGGGTCGATAAAAAAACATATTTTGTTTAATTTTTTTACTGATCCTAGTGCAGAACATATCAGTGCACTAGATGCCCGAAGGAAATTAGAAAATGTTGATTTTTTGTTGGGCAATAAATACATTTATTTATTTATTTATTTATTCAGTTTAGGTCATTTTCGTATTATATGTCATTTAATTAATAGGTAACTTTGGAAAGCTTCTATTTTATTGACCTTATATAGATTTGAACTTCAGCATTAAGCAAGAATTTTGTTTAACGGACGAAGGTTCAAACCCCATGGGATTTTCGCGAATCGCATTTTCCAGTTTTTCAAACGTTTTCTGTGAAGTTAATGTAAATACCAGGTGAATAAACTCCTCTGAGCTTCTCTCTTTACAAGATGAAAATACTTATAGCCCAAGAAAGATTTTTTTAAAGGCTATTGATATAACAGAGCCACAATATATAAAGAGAAAATTTCACACAGATTTTTTTTTCTACGTTGACTACAGCCCCCGCCCCTAGGCTGTGTGCACTGCGGCCCTTCACGGACCTTTTGTGCCTCATCACATACATTCGATCGTAACGCAGGCTTAAGTTGTCTAACTATTTGTATCGCCATTTATTTATATATTTATAAAATATTATTTTTGAATTAAAAAATCAGTAGTAAACATCTGTAGTAATTTTTAAGAAAGCATCAATATTTTTCTTGTTGTTGGCTCCCACCACGCGGTACTCCCGTGCCTTCTGCACGATTTTCTCTTTAGACGCGGGGAACCAGCACAGTAGATAATGCCAGTTATCGCGATGCAGAATGATTATATCGCTTACGGTTTTGCAGTAATAAGTAGCAGAATGCGGGACATTAAATAACCCGGGGCCTTCACCAAATGCGGAACCTTTAGGTAATATATATGCAAACTCCTCGCCGGATAACAGTACTTGTCTACATTGCACCTCGCCACTATGTACGAAGTACATACCTAAAAAATAACGAATATTAATAATAATTTTATTGTGAAATTGTTTATTGATATTACATCCATCAGATTCGCCCTGCGCGACAATTTCGTGATCTGTGAGAAATATGTACCGACTAATCCGAGTCACTATTTGTCGCAAAAAATCCACATGTGTTTCCGAAAATAGAAAATGGGATTCCAGGTGACGTCCGTATATTGTTGCCATTAATGATTGCTTTAGGTATCTAGGAGTTACTTGTAACATTTTAGGAATATTTTCTCCTTTTGTTAGAGCCCAGATTACATTGAAGTACTTTTCAGTTTCCATTAGAAGTGGTTCTGATAACCGGTTTTCCTTATGTTATAAAATAATAACTTTTAATACATAACTCATTAATTAAAGAATTAACAACACAAATTTTCTCTCAAAAACACATTTTGCAGGAAATTTTATTTAGCAGCTAGATAGGGTTTCGATTATAATCATTAAAGGTTGTTTTAGACAAGACAATTTCTTAGCTCAAAAGTTGTTCAAGAAATGATTCTATATACTCTCCTCCCATACAATTTGTCCTTGACAAATAGAACGCGTTATATTTTTCCATTCGATCTACCATCCAATTCAATATTTCTAATAATTTGCTATATGATACGAGACAATTTAGATTGTCTCGCATCTTGACTAACTTTCGAGAAATTGTCTTGTCTAAAACGACCTTTATATTATGTTTCTATAGCATTTTCACTTCTCTCTCTTGTTTAGTAAAGTTGATCGATAGATAGCTTTTTTAAATTTAAAAAAGCTATCATATGTGATAGCTTTTTTAAATTTTTGTATATATATATATATATATATATATATATATATAAATTTAAAAAAGGTATCACATATGATAGCTTTTTTAAATTTAAAAAAGCTATCACATATAGCTTTTTTAAATTGATATATAATATGATAGCTTTTTAAAAATTTTGTATATATGCTACTATCGATCAATTTTACTAAAAAAGAGGAGCAGGTTAGAAACAAAATGATAAATAAAATTAAATAAATAAATAAAATTAAACCGAAAATTGACATTAACACGCTGTAGCTAGTAATGACCATTATAATATTTCAAAGATCGAATAGCAAATTTAAAAGCTAAATTATTGGTTTATATTACGTACCTTAAGTACACGTAGTAATCTACCAGTCTTTTTAAAAAAACTCATCTGTATGTGGTAGCTCGAATTAAAGATGTTGGCAGCAGAGCATATCAATATTACGAGTATTATTGGTACTGTAAATATGATTAATTTGTACCACAATATTTCTCTTGTTAACATGGGTGACATATCCAATAAGCTGCTGCATGTTAGTTGGTTCGTTGCGAAAAGTACTGACCGTAAGATTGAATCCAATATAGATGTCGTTTCGACTATGGTTCTATTTTGTACGGTCATATTCCAATATTTGCATTTGTAACCACGACACGTAATTGTCAGCCTACGACAAAGGTGCTATTATTTAAAAAAAAACGTATGTAATGTGAAATATGAATTCAAATTAATTAAGATTTCTGTTACTTGTTGTTTATATATTTGATTTTGTCTTTTAGGTTTTAACTATGTACATGTATGTGTTTCTTCTCTCTCAAGGACATTTTTTAGTTAATCTAATTGAGAACACGAAGTAAATATATCGAAGTATAGACTGCAGGAGTATAATAATGCTAATAATAATACATGTTTTATTTTTCCTTTCCCAATTACATATATACAATATATAAATATAAATGATTAACAATATAAAAGAAAAAGAAACAAGCGAGATTCAATTGGAAGGGTAGCTTACCTAACCAACATCTATTCTACCTTTGAAAGCCGGAAGCATCATTATTTTTATAAATGTGGACACAAACTAAATTTAATTCTTAATTAATTATCATATACTGTCTCCAAAAAAAAGGACCAACGCATCTATAGTTATGAAACTTTCAACATTGTTCACGTTCATTCTTCCCTACACATATCCTGTATCGGAATAAATCATTTCTCCGTTCCATTTCAACTCTTTCACTCCATCCATCCATTTGTATTTTTCTACATTTACATATAACTTCCTCTCATCAAGAAACCTTCACAACGTGTCTCTTCCCTTACTACAGAGTACAAACGCGGTGTACCCTTGTCCTATCCACACATTCCTTCCTCTCTCTTCCGACCGACACTTTGGACGTGGCATGCACATCTTCATCTCTCCGGTCAACCCTAACCTGGTTGTGTAGCCCGGGGGTATCCCCGTACCTGCCACTCGCTCTTGTACGAGCTCTCATTCAATCTTTCTTGTCGCTCTTGCCACTCAACATCCCTCATTCAATCCATAACCTCAGTTCGCACCACTGAGATGAGATGAGAAAATGTGAGGCGGAGATTTTTAGTTTCTTAACCACAAACACCTCAGACATACCCACTCATTCATACATTCTTCCTCTATCATTCCTCTCTGCCCAACTCCTATATTTCATCTACACCCCCGCACTAGCCTTTTCTATTCCAACCCTTGCAGCCATTCATCAAACTTAACCACCCTGCCATAAGTCTTCCACTATATACTCATTCGGTTCCTAAACACGTAGACCTTTCCAGACCCATAAGCCTTGTCAAATACCAACCCTGCTCCCTTTCCACTTGATCCCACTCTCACCCAATACTTCCACTCCGTATGGCAGTATGTGCTTCAGGCACAGATCCCAAATCTTACATACCATTCCTAATTTTCCACCAGTTTTCCCATTTTCTCCTCGCCATCCGCCACAGTGTCTCATATAGCCACCTCTGCAGTCAAACCAAAAACCTAGATATTTGAAGCTCTCCAATCTCTTAATCATTACACTCTTCCAGTACAACTCTTCCACTCTATCCACCCTACCCATTTCTTAAATAACATTCACTTGATTTTCTCCACATTCACAACTAAC
Source organism: Lordithon lunulatus (assembly GCA_963942505.1). Taxonomy (NCBI): domain Eukaryota; kingdom Metazoa; phylum Arthropoda; class Insecta; order Coleoptera; family Staphylinidae; genus Lordithon; species Lordithon lunulatus. Next base: position 9,765,071 of record OZ012675.1, read on the forward strand.
CTCCTCGAATCAAGGTACTTTCTCATTCTCTGCTGTATCTCTGCAACCCCCTTGGCCATAAGTACTAAATCATGCGCATACACCATCATCAAGAGCTTCGTTCTTCCTACCACATCTCCTTCTGCTTGCCCTATCCTTAACAACTCATCCAACTCACTTGTGTAAAGTGGTAGAATGAGTTGTTAAGCAGAGGGCAAGTTTTGAACACCAGTGGACTTGGCGGGCATCCCGGTCTCCATCCCTAACTATTCCATACATTCCACAAGTTTGATTGGTATGCAAGTCCAAAAATACATAATACATGCTCCCTTTGCATTCCCATTCGAGTACTTCCAAGACCATTCCTGAAAATCTGCTCCCTTGCCCCACATTGGCTTCCTCTTCCAACCTATTTGTCACCATGGACATAGCAAGTTTGTATCTCGCACTCATTACACTGATTATCCTATAGTTTTCAGCTCCGTGACTCATCCTCAGAGAGAAGGGGCCCAAGAAGAAATGGGACAGGCCTAGAACACAATAAGTTGAGCAGCGACAGCAGAAAGAAGAAGGGAGTACAGGTCGAGTGACCGATAGATTTTGGAAGTGCTAACAATCGAAGTGTCTAAGCAGGCTTCTTAGTAAGACAGACACGTACTAAAAAGATTTCGACGGACGAACACAGGAAAATGGGGACACAAACCACCCGGATCAAAAATACCTGCGCATAGTAGTCGTATCCGCTAATCTGTGGGGCCATCAATATGGTAGTTCCAATCTAGACCCAGAGAAATATCATGTATTCTAAGGGAATATCTCCCTACTGACCACCGGTGAGGCAGAGGAGTCCTACGGAAGGACATGGAGAGCCTTACGCTGACAAATGAATACGTGACAGAGGAGCCTTACGGAAGGACATAGAGAGGCTTACGCCCACTAACAAATCCCGGAACGGGATGAGAAGAGGCAAAGAAAATAGGACGGATACAGAGGCCTCAATCATGACGGAGGAATTAGATGTGGCGGCGAAGTGGCTGGTGACAGAAAATGCGCCCGTAGTGAATAGGGCCGTAGCGTTAGACCCAGAAGCGATTCTGGGGCTACTCCGTGGGGCTACTGGGAGAGGAATATTGTCAGAAGAGTGTAGAACACGCTGGTCCTAATTCTAGCCCAGCGAACCCAGCGGTCTGTTCTTCCGCGTTCAGGCCTTTCTGTATGCCGGATGCGATGGGCAAGATACTGAAGTAGCTGGTACCAAGGAAGATCGGTCAGGTCGTAGAGGGAGCAGGGATGGGATGAAGGGCAATATAGAAAGAAATGAGAGGAGGTCATGCGGTTGGAGTAGAGGTTGGAACGCCTGACAGAGATATTTTATCAGGCCGTAATCCGAGTTGCAGCTGACCGGGAACGTAATATACGATGGGTGAGGGTGCCGGTGCCCGACGAGGTACAACTCATCCTATACCTGGAAAGGCCCACGAGCGCTGAGGGAGAACGCAAAAACTCTGCGCCCTCGAGACCCTCGATTTATAGGCAGATATGTGCTGCCTTATGGACAGCTAGACAGCTACCTCAACAACAGTGGTCCAAAATAAGGGAGGTATGTAGAGGAGTGACAGCTGTCGTGCAGGAATGTAATATACTATGGGGTACGGAGCGTGCTGGTGCCCGACGGGGTACCAAGGATGGCGGTGCCGAACGGGGTACTGATAATTAGGTACGCGGACGATTTGGTGCTGGTGGCCGCTGCGAGAACGAGGAAGGGACTAGTGACGGTCTGGATAATGGATGGCCGAGAACCACCTGAGCTGACTACTCTACTAAAACAGAAGAGGTTCTGCTTATAGAACGAAAGAGAGTAAAAAATTTGCAGTTTACCACCGGCGAATCCCCGGCGATGCCACAGCCAGATCAGGTACCTGGATCTGCCTTCTTTCTACTACACTACGGTTATTTCTCTGGCTTGTTATTCACTAACGGGGACACTATCACGCGTTTCGATAGATGTATTGAGTGCACCTCCTTCAATTCAAGTCCTTCAAATTTTCTTCATTGACTATAATTTTCGGTTCACTCAACCCAAACCTTAGCTGCTACTTCCTATACTCCTACTTATTTATTATTATATTTATATATATATATATATATATATATATATATATCCCTTCCCCTCACCTCCATTTTCACCGTCATATGGTCGAAGATGAGAAGCGATAGGAGAAAGAAGCTGGGGAAGGACTCAACTATCCTCCCTATTGCCACAAGGGCGTGTCTGTCCAAAAAGAAACGAGTGGAGAAATTAAGAAAACCATGTGTTAAAAGGTGTGACCTACAACCTGCCATGCAGCCAGAACGATGGGATTTGAAAGTTAGAGCCGCAAAAAAATTAAAAACCGAGCATGCTAGTCGCTTCGTGCCCTGCACCTGAGGGGAGTTAATAGGGTGTCCTGCGGGTGCCAAGTAGCGCACTACCGCTGCGATGGTAACAGTGGGAAAAATACGGGGTTGGGAAAGCTGGAGCTAATGCATATGCCATGTACGTTTGTACTGGTGCGTGCAGTTCTAGAGCTGGGGTGATTAAGGGACGTAGAAAACGATACCTAACCCTTTAAAATAAGATAAAATGTTAAAATAAGGTAGGTAAATTAGTTATTAGAGGGTCCAGGAACCGAGTTCATCGTACCTTCCCAGCGCATGTGCCTTACTCACCATCCGTCTCGCCGTTGTTTCGGCTGGTTTTCCCAGCTCAGGAATGAGTACCAAGCTCGCGGTTTTCCTAGCTTTGGAGAATGTTCCCTCTGTTAGGCAGACGTTGAGGGCTGTGCTGATCTCCTGTAGGTTGTCCAGTATTGCTTCCTTAATGGCCTCATTGGGGAGGCCATCTGGCCCTGGTGCTTTACAAACTGGTGGTCGCCTGGCCGCGATGGCTATCTCTTCCGACGTGATGGGAGGCATAGCGCCGCTTTTGTGGCTTGCAACTGTCATTATAGCGGGTGGGGAGCGTGGGAAGAGCCTCTTAATAATTTCGGCCACAGGGGGTGTGGATAGGATAGGCAGCAAATGACGGTGTCAGAGGGTGGCACCGCCACTTGCTGCCTATCCTCTTCGCTACAATGCGGTAGGGCAGTCTCCATGGGTCGTTATCCAGATCTACGGTGAGCCTGTTCCAGCAGCGCTTTTTGATGCGCAGAACGGCGATGCACAGGACTCTCCTCTCTGCGCTATATTCGCTGCGGAGCTATTCTATCCGGGTCTTTAGGCCATCGGCGGGTGTATGACAGTTCCCTCCTCTTAGCCGGGCACTCTCTTCTAGCGGTGGCGATGTCCTCGATCCACTAATACTGGGCGCGATTCCTCACTGCAGCACTGGAGCAGACGGAGGAGTACCCCATGTGCGAGGGCCCCCAAGGACTGTGCCGAACATGATATTTTTGCTTGTGCCCAACGGCGGTCCCCTGGTGTGGAGATGCTGGGACAGACAGAGGGCAGATCTAGGAGATGGGCGCGAGGACTGCCAGGTGTGCAACAGCATTAGCTGTACTTTGTGATCTTTTTACTGGAGTCTCCCTATTACTTTATCGGCACTGATCCCCTCGACGATCTACGGTGAGTGTAACTGGTGATAGCTAAGTTCCTCAGCAGAAGCTTTGGGGCGATAACAAATTAGCTTACTTATTTCTGTATATACCTAGTTATTTATTTATTCTCTCTATTTTATATCTATATATATTCTATATCTATTTATTTATCTATTTATTGCATAACAGGGAAATGAAGTACTAAAACATATGAGTAATTCATTTAAATGAGGCTAATGAGAGATCAGTTCCAGGATGGGAACTCAGTGCATGGATTTAGAGTTTAAAAGGTATTACTTCTACCGAAACAACAACAAGAACAATGTTCAGGTAGGAACTCGCCCCACGCATTACGGAGCTACCCGTTTGCAGCAGTGCGGGTCGGGGTACCATCTGAATCCGAGTATCATCATTTCACCGAAGTCTGACTGGTTCCTGGCCCAAAGAGCCAAATACAGTCAGAAATTCAATATGCGACGGGTTAACAGTATTCAGTACTTGGATGGGGTGATTGGATTGTTTGTGATGGGTTAATTGCCCGTTGTCGGTAGGCACCTCTCCCTTTTGCGGTCGGCGGAAGGAATTCCACCACAAGTCAGGGGTTGGGTTGGCTAGCCGGGGGTGCAGACGAGCTCCGCAAGGAGCAAATCGCGAAATACCAAAGTTCTTCTAAATATCATTCAAAACGAGGTTGCCCGGCGAGTGCACCAAACGAGTTGTGCCTGCCGAGCTAAGCGCCGCGAAGTACGCCCTGATATCAGTGTGAATTTTGCGAAGTTAACCGTAATCAGAATGATTGATGATTGATGTACCGAAACACAAGGCGAGTCGAATACTGCCCAGTGAAAATCGCTGGACGTACGTAAATGCATTAAAAACAGTTGTATCATGGCACGGTTACTTCCGAGCGTACTTCATGCTGGGCCTGGAGTAGAAACGAATGATGTGGAGCATTCTATCTTCCAATTCCCGAGGTGGGAAAGAGTTGTTACTATTGGTCCAGAGAAATGAAAGGAAAAGCGATACTTGGTCGAGTTTAGACACAAGACGCGTCTTTGTCCCATACTGTTCAATGCTGGAGAGAAGAAGTAAGAGCCCTGCACTGTATAAATAGGTGCAGAGTTTTTAGCTCCCTGCTATGTATTAAAAAAAGATGTAAAGAAACGACATCGTTTCGAAGAATTATATGTTGTTAGCTTGCTCTTAGTTTACTCTTTTTGCCAGTGAACTAACTTTTAGTAGTATTTTCACTAATTTGACAAGTTGTAGAATTACCCGAAGAAGCCCCAATATAAATGCCGCGATGATCTTTAAAATTTTACAATTTAAATATATATAAACGCAATTAACTTACCATAAAACGGCTAAAATCAGAATATAAAATATTGTCGAATACAAAATTTGCACCAGCTTGTTTATCATTTTGACGGAAAGGGCTGTCTTAAAGGAGTAGTAGTAATGGTAAAAATATATCATTCTTAGGCAGCGTATTAGAAATCCGTAAGCAAAATTGCTAAAAAAAACAACGTATTTAGTACGTATATGTACTGTAAAATCATACAATACTACTACGTATAATAATTAAATTAAAACATATAATTAATTTACAGTGGAAAATTAATACAATTAATTCAACGTTCATTTGTCAGTCAATAAGAGGCCAGATTAGAAGTGAAAAGTGAGAACATCTGATCTAATGGCTTCTAATTGACTGATGAATGAAAGCTGATGCGCTAATGGAAGACGGGAGTATAAACTATGTAACCAGATCATTAAATTTAATTTGTATTTTATTTTTAAGAATATAGATGTTTTATATGGTTTAAACTATTCCAAGAAGAGTGTTATCCTATGGAAAAACTATGCGAACAAAGGTGGGGTGGGCGGGTGGCCCCCACCAACCAAACTATGACCATCGACTATTTCAAATGACTTGAACTATGCACTACACTATTAACCGTTATTTTCTATGATTAAATTAATGTCATTTATTAATTTAATAAGACTAAATAAAAAGATATATGTGAAAAATAATGTAATGCAAAGTTCAAGTCGATTGAAATATTGGAAGGCGATAGTTTGATTGGTACGGGACGGCCCGCCCACCCCACCTTTGTTCGCATAGTTTTTTCATAGGACAACACTCTTCTTGAAATAGTTTAAACAATATAAAACATCTGTATCCATTTAAAAGTCGATGCGAGCGAGGGTGGGGTGGGCGGGCGCTCCTCACCAACCTGACTATCCCCGTCCACTATTTCAAACGACTTGAACTTTGCATTACATTATTTTTCACATATATCTTTTTAATTAGTCTTAAATTAATAAATGACATTAATTTAATCATAGAAAATAACGGATAATAGTGTAATGCATAGTTCAAGCCATTTGAAATAGTGGACGGGCTTAGTTTAGTTGGTGGGGGACACCCGCCCACCCCACCTTTGCTCGCATAGTTTTTTCAATGGATACACACGTTATATATTGTTTAAACTATGCCAAGAAGAGTGTTATCCTATGGAAAATCTATGCGAGCGAAGGTGGGGAGGGTGGGTGGCCCCTACCAACCTAACTATCCCCGTCCACTATTTCAAACGACTTGAACTATGCATTACATTATTTTTCACATATATGTTTTTAATTAGTCTTAAATTAATAAATGACATTAATTTAAACATAGAAAATAACGGATAATAGTGTAATGCATAGTTCAAGTCGTTTGAAATAGTCGATGAGCATAGTTTGGTTGGTGGGGGCCACCCGCCCACCCCACCATTGCTCGCATAGTTTTTCCATAGGATAACACTCTTCTTGGAATAGTTTAAACAATATAAAACATCTATATTCTTAAAAATAAAATACAAATTAAATTTAATGATCTGGTTACATAGTCTATATTCCCGTCTTCCATTAACGCATCAGCTTTCATACATCAGTCAATCAGAAGCCATTAGATCAGATGTTCTCACTTTTCACTTCTAATCTGGCCTCTTATAGACTGACAAATGAACGTTGATAACTAAAATTCTTTTCGTCTCTTATTATAATATATTAAGTAAATTGTTGATAAATATTTTGTTTGTTGAAAGAATAACGTCTCTTTCTTAAACACCTTTAAAGTTAAACTCTTATATTTTCCAGAAAACATGTTTTTTATAAATTTTCTAGTTTTTAAACCAAATGTTAACAAAATTCAATTAATGTGAGAAGGGAAAATAAATACCCAATATTAATATAAACAAGAATACAAATAAGTTATAAGCATTTCTGCCGTATATAGTTATAACTTACTCCTTAATAACCCCAGGAATACACTTCATCAGCATATCCAATGGTATGGAGGTCAATACATCAACGACTATCAACCATTTAGGGTAACGCCGACGAATCATCTTCGGGTTGTCCACCATGATGCCAAGCTCGGGATCAACATATCGTAAGTTGAGCTCAACGAAAAGTCGGAACAAGAATAATAAATCCATTAAATACACTAAATGCTGAAATTTATTTTATTATTCGCGCCTGTATACAGTCAAGACAACTTACAATTAATAACATTTTGTAAGCTTGATTGTTAACGAAGATGTGGTAGATCATCGTGGAGAAGACAGAAATAGGAGTAAAGTGATAGTAGAACAAGTAACTAATAACTTTCCTAAGTCGAGGACGGTATTTCAATCTAGCATTTAAGTTCATAATAAGAATATTGTAAACCAGGCACAAATCCCTCGTTTTAATCACACTAATACTGCTTTTCGTGTGGTGCACTTCACCTGCTTTAAGATACTCAACATTTGTATAACGTGCCAACTTTAATTGTCTCACAATATGCGGATAGTCTTTGACCACAAGGTTGAATTTATGTGCGTTGAGAACTAGTAGCTCCACATGAATATTAGACATTACAGTTATTGTTTGTCTTGTGTTACCTATAAACAATTATATTATTTGCAAATAGTAATGAATAAAATAGTAAGTGTTCAACCTTTAGGAGATATACTGCCAAATATACTTCCATTGCCCATTGTAGCAACAAGTATATCTCCAACAAAAACATCAACAATGCCCTTGTATACTATAAATAATTTATTCTGTACATCGTTGCACTGTATGATCTTAGCTCCCTTAATGTAATATCTGATACTGATATATTTCGTTATCATGCGAATGAAGTTCATGCTGGCGTCTTTGAAGATCGGTACAGATGAAAGTGTGGAACTGAGGATTATAGGGTGTGATTTTAGAAGGCTTGGAGGTTTCACATCTGCTCACCTATAGATCTTTTCTAAAATGCAGTGGCGCAGATTTTGATCAAGTATCTTTATATCTCTTATGAAATCAATGCCTTTGCTACGTCTGTACTGAAACTGAAACTCGGCGATTATGTATTCAAGGTCGTTGTCCACTATGTTCTCTCTTTTAACGTAGTCCTCCAGAACGGTGACTCTGTTCCGGTTGACTATTGTTTGGTATATTCCACCAACCTGTAATGAAAGTTGAATATTTCGCTCTGTGAATGGAAGGTGCGGACATAAAAAAAAAAACTAAAATTTCGCTAGCATCATAGATTGGATCAGATGTCGTCACAGTACGCAAGGGATCACAATCATAACTGCAAAGCGTGATGCCGAGGCTCTAACGCCAAAAAAGATCAAGATAGGGCTCGTCCAATGCAAAACCACCTGTGGGGAAGAAATTTCCTACGGGTGTAGCAAGTGCTGGCTCGGAGGACAAAGGGCAGACACAAGCGAGAGGACCGAGGTAGGCTCTGCCTCCGCTGTGGAAAGGAGAGATACCGGTAGAGGTTCTACAAGCGTGATACACCATACTGCACACTTAGTAAGGTAGAAAGACATGCTGCAGAGGGCATGTCCCATCAAAGACGAGAGGCAGACGAGGCCAGAGACCGCGATGTCGGTGGATAGAGCCTATTTGGATCAAAATAATAACTAGGCAAATCAAGGTGCTGCAGGCCGACGATGGAAGGGACAGGTCAGCCCACAAGCTGCTCGTTCCCACGACGCTGAAGAAGGGAATGCACATGGTGCTGGCCAGTATCCAAAGTTGTTAATTATTTAAGCAGACAATTACGTGTAATTATGGGCTACATATAACTATCTTTTATACAACCAAGCATAAGCACAGCACAATTGCACTACTTTTGATATTGTACTCACCGTCATTGAAACAAAACTCGTAATCACATACATCCGAAAGGTCGCCATTATAACGACGATGGGAAACACAATTTGCAGCTCCTCTGTTACCATCATTGTAATAACTATATTGGAGTTGATGATAAAAAACGAGGCCAGAGAATACTCAAGTAGCTCCCTTATGTAGGCGGGGAACATGTTGGGGTCTGCTCCAATCACTTCCAGGTACCTTACCGGACTGCTCGGCGGGCATTTGTGTGTGAAGTTATGTTCGTCCAGCGTGCAAATGGTGAGGTACATAAATGTTACGCATATCAGCTGGAGGACTAAATATATGAGGAGGAGGATTATGCAACGCACTATAATATTTAAACAACCCCTGTTACCCTCGGCGAGGTACAATAAGAGGCCACGCACTCTATACAGTTGCACTGTGCGACTCACAAGTATGTAGATGTGATAACCTAATGACACATCAATATTACATTATTTAGTTTCATGGAGAAGTTTTTACTCACCTAAATATTTTCTATTGGTCGACACAAATAGCATATCTAAAGAGAGAAAATGGAACGGGAATATTCCGTACAGGTCAAGAAAAAAAGATGTGCGCACATAATTAGTCACGGTGGAAAAGGGGTGTGTGATAAGCAGACCTTTCTCATTGTAGTATTGCAGACGCATACGGAAGTAGATGTCTACCCACCCAATTATATCTAATATGTATTGTATCCACACCAACTCGAGCTAAATCAAAATTAATTTTTAGATGGTTAAGGTGTATCAGAAATACTTACTGAATCTTTAAAAAACTTGTTTAAGCAGTTAATGCTGATGTAGAACTGCACCAGCGCTAGCGCGCAGTAAAGTACTTCCCATGCCATGAAGAATTTGCTAGTTGGGTTGATGGTACTGGTCAGTATCGCGCATTTGAATAATAGTACGGATGCTAAAAATATTGTAAATAGTTTTGAATGGATAATAGAGCTGTTGCTATAACACTTTCTAATCGATTTCAGTTACTACTCTTACAATGTTAGAGGCTCTGCGGCTGTAGCTACCTGCGAGAGTGAAAGGCTTTTGCAGAAAATCTGGCCATCATCTCCAGAGAATGGGAACTGACAAAGACCAAGGCCTAAATGAAGCAGGCTAAGAATATTGTGGCGGACTGGATAACGAGCGTCGAGCTAGCCATACCGCTCGCCAAAACCGAGGTCGTCCTGCTATCAACTAGAAAGCCACCACCACCATCAACATGTTCGGGTAAATTGTTCACATCACCCGCAAAATCAAGTACTTAGCAAATGCGGTAGGACCTGAAAGACATCAGGAGCCAAATGAACGACTAAGCGAGAGCACCCCACAAATCCAACGCAAACACCAAGACAAAAGAAGCTGTGGTGAGATTCTAAAGAAATTCTAACAGCCATTAGCCACCTTCAAAAAACTTGAATTGATCAGAGGGTAAGGTATAAAACCATGCCCGAATAACACAGAGGTCAGACTACCACACGAGACGAGCAGAGTAATAACCAATGGCAGAAAGGGCAGGCTGGTGCACGAGTTGGAAACAATCATCACCAACAAGTACAACTGAGGTGAGGATAGGCAAAGGGCCGCCTTAGTAAACAAAATTTGCCACTGCATTACAAGTAACGAGATCACAATGAGAGCTCTGTACGGGAGGACAGCACCAACAAAATTAGGTTTGAATTAGGAAAGATCCCTACAACGGAAGCATGAAAGATCCTGGAGCACGGGGGTTTGCGGGTTCAACCACATAGACTACCCTGAAAGAAATCAGCAAAGAGACCTCAATTGAACCAGAACCCCTCCTGCTGCCATACCAACGGACGACACAATCAAAATAAGTTTGAATTAGGAAAGATCCCTACAACGGAAGCATGAAAGATCCTGGAGCACCGGAGTTTGCGGGTTCAACCACATAGACTATCCTGAAAGAAATCAGCGAGGAGGCCTCACTAGTACCAGAACCCCGCCTGCTGCCAGACCAACAGAAAACTGTGATGAGACAATACTCGTGAAACCAAACCAAGGACAAACGTATGAGGAATTGGTGCGTAGGGTCAGGTAGGTTCACCAAGGAGACTTCAAGGTAATAAAGACGGACCTCACGAGTTAGCTGGAAACAGGTAATAGCCATCACCAGCACAACTGAGGTGAGGATAGGCAAAGGGCCGCCTAAGCAGACAAAATTGACCACCTCCTGCATTACAAGTAACGAAGACACAATGAGAACTCTGTACGAGGGAACGGAACGTACAAGAGGATTGGCCGAGGAGAACGACACCAACAAAATCAGGTTTTAATTAGGAAAGATCCCTACAACGGAAGCATAAAAGATTCTGGAGCACCAGGATTTGCGGGTTCAACCACATAGACTATCCTGAAAGAAATCAGCGAGGAGGCCTCACTAGTACCAGAACCCCGCCTGCTGCCAGACCAACAGAAAACTGTGATGAGACAATACTCGTGAAACCAAACCAAGGACAAACGTATGAGGAATTGGTGCGTAGGGTCAGGTAGGTTCACCAAGGAGACTTCAAGTTAATAAGGACGGACCTCACGAGTTAGCTGAAAACAGGTAATAGCCATCACCAGCACAACTGAGGTGAGGATAGGCAAAGGGCTGCCTAAGCAGAGAAAATTGACCACCTCTTGCATTTCAAGTAACGAAGACACAATGAGAGCTCTGTACGAGGGAACGGAACGTACAAGAGGGCTGGCCGAGGAGGGAGGATGACACCAACAAAATCAGGTTTGAATTAGGAAAGATCCCTACAACGGAAGCATGAAAGATCCTGGAGCACGGAGGTTTGCGGGTTCAACCACATAGACTACCCTGAAAGAAATCAGCGAGGAGGCCTCACTAGAAATAGAATCCCGCCTGCTGCCAGACCAACAGAAAACTGTGATGAGACAATACTCGTGAAACCAAACCAAGGACAAACGTATGAGGAATTGGTGCGTAGGGTCAGGTAGGTTCACCAATGAGACTTCAAGGTAATAAGGACGGACCTCACGGGTTAGCTAGAAACAGGTAATAGCTATCACCAGCACAATTGAGGTGAGGATAGGCAAAGGGTCGCCTAAGCCGACAAAATTGACCACCTTCTGCATTACAAGTAACGAAGACACAATGAGAGCTCTGTACGAGGGAACGGAACGTACAAGAGGACTGGCCGAGGAGGACGAGACCAACAAAAGTCAGGTTTGAATTAGGAAAGATCCCTACAACGGAAGCATAAACGATCCTGGAGCACCGGGGTTCGCGGGTTCAACCACATAGACTACCCTGAAAGAAATCAGCAAAGAGACCTCACTAGAACCAGAACCCCTCCTGCTGCCAGACCAACGAACAACAGTGATTAGACAATACTCGTGAAACCAAACCAAGGACAAACGTATAAGGAATTGGTAGGCGTAGGGTCAGGTAGATTCACCAAGGAGACTTCAAGGTAATAAGGACGGACCAAGCGGAAAACGGTCTCTTCACAATCAGAGTCAAGATTTGCGGCACAAAAGCATACCTTATGTGGAGTCATAACGAAAAAGGCCGCAGGCGTGGCAGCGCGGGTGAACAGTCTTGGAGTAACCCTGCACATCCGTGCAATAGACATCCTCATAAGCAAAACTAAAGAACGCTAGACCGGCCCGAAATGGAAACACCAAGACCGAAGAAGCTGTTGCGAGAATCTAAAGAAATACTAACAGCCATTGGCCACCTTCAAAAAAGTTGACTTGGTCAGAGAGGAAGTTATAAAACCATGCCCGAATAACGCAGAGGTCAGACTACCGCATGAGACGGGCAGAGTAATAACCAACGGCAGAAAGGGCAGGCTGGTTCACGAGTTAGCTAGAAACCACATTGAAGCGGGAGAGGTAACAACCATCACCAGCACAACTAAGGTGAGGATAGGCAAAGGGCCGCCTTAGTAGACATAATTACAAGTAACGAAGATTCAATGAAAACTCTGCACGAGGAAACTGAACGTACAAGAGAACTGGCCAACGAGAACGGGACCAGCAAAATCAAGTTTGAATTAGGAAGGATCTGGGGCATAGACATTCTCATAAGCAAAACAGAAATTGATGAGGCAATCCAGGTGGTAATCACGGGTATTGAGGAACGCTATCAAGTGAGAGAACCTAGACCAACGCGAAACCGAACCCTCGTAGTTACCGTCAGCATAATAGAGCGGAGGGTAACACATGCCCACTGGTTGGCATACTTGACCTGGCAATATGCAACCCCCCCGTGTTTGTTGCATTAAATTTATTACTATTAACTAAGCTAAGTGAAGTAGAGCTCTAAATCCCACGTAGACATCACCATGGCCACGGCACGCATGATCGGCAGACTGCAGGTCTGATGCGTTCTAGACGGGGAAAAACTGAGCGACGACCGAAATATTCTGCATACTAGCAGGACCAGGTAGCAGTATAACCACACCCCTTAATCAAGAAGATCGGGGCTCACCTGCCGGGCCCAGAAGCCTCAGTACCCGGAGGAGTGAGGTCGGTGGTGACCCCATTTTCCCGCCGAACTGGGAACATACCAGAGTAGGTCTACCGATCGTCGAATCAAACATATCCACACGACAGCACATTGGTCTGAACAAAAGGTACAGCAATACCCAAGGTGCCAAACAATAAGGCCTGCGGACCTTACGAACTCCCAAACGAGTTGGTCAAGGCATCGTCAATAGTCCCGATAATCGAGGTAATCAATGTATGGATAAAGGCGCCTTTCCAACCCGTTGGAAGACAGCAAAACTTGCACTACTCCTCAAACCAGAGAAGCCGGCAACGAATCCCATCGTCTCCTCTACCTCCTAAACGGAACGGCGAAGGTAAGGCCCAATTCACACATAAGCGGCGTCGGGCGCAGGCGTAGTGTAGTCGAGGCGCAGGCGCGACGTCGCACAGGCGATTGTGATGTCCATATGCAGTGAAGGGGTGGACATTGCATCTTATGTTTACATAGAGGCACCGAGGAAGAGTTATGCCTCTCGCCTCTTCGCCTACTATGTCTTAGGCGAAGAGGCGAAGACGCGGTGCCGGCACTTCGAGAAGCACGCTTCAAGCCCCCTCTATATAAACATGTGGTGCAATGCTCACTTAGGTGACGAGGCGCGGGTATTTGCCTCGTGCCTCTCGCCGAGACGGCACCGCGTCTTCGCTTTTTCGCCTAAGACACGGTAGGCGAAGAGGCGCAACTCTTCTAAACCGCCTCTATGTAAACATAAGGTGCAATGTCCACCCCTTCACTGCATATGGACATCACAATCGCCTGTGCGACGTCACGCCTGCGCCTCGCCTACACCGCGCCTACGGCTGACGCCGTTTATGTGTGAATTGGGCCTTATGGAGCGCCTAATCGTGGACGGCATACCGGAGGCCCTCGAAGAAACATACACAAACCTCCACCGCAGACCGAAATGGGAACGGAAAACAGTGAACTAACAATACTCGGGAAACCAAACCAAGGACAATCGTATGAGGAATTTGTGCATACGGTCCGGGATGTGCACCAAGGAGACTTCAAGATAATGAGGCTGGATCAAACGGAAAACGGGCTTTTAACAATCAGACTCAAGTTTTGCGGCACAAAGGCGGACCTTATGACCTTATGTGGAGCCATAACGAAAAAGGCCGCAGGCGTGTAAGCACGGCTGAACCGTCTTGCAGTGACCCTGCACATCCGGGGAATAGACATCCTTGTACGCAAAACATAAATTAATGTGGCGATTGTTGACATAGCCAATCAAGGAGAAATGAGCTTCATCATTGTAGATATTTTTTTAATGGAAAATTCGCATCGATGTCAATATTGTCTGTCCACTGTCCACTGTTATTAGTAAAAGTAACTGTCGTTGTTGTCATATTAATAGTAGTTGTTCATTATCTGTTATTTGTAATAATATAAATATAAATAAAATATAATCACCAAATTTGTTAAAGCTACTTGAGCGCGAAGCCTTTGAAGACATTCTGCTCCGTCTTGATCTAGTTTTCTGTTTTCTTTTTTCCGACAGAGTATTGATGTAATCGTCAATTATGAATGATTCAATAGTTTCTATAAAAAAAATTAACAAAATAAAAACATACATAAGCTAAATAGAATGTATTTTTTTCAATTGGCACAGGTTAATTGTATTTTCTCTCAGAGATACATTAATCATTTTCAATAAAAAAATTTGATAATTTTTAAATTTTGTTACTAAATTTCATTGCGAATACAAACGGGTTCGGTTATGGTCCAACAACCATTTTCATTTTATTAACCCATATAGTTTCATTTATTTTCTTCCCCGGATAGTTTATCGGTAAAACCACGGATAGTTTATCGGTAAATATAAGGTTTCCTCAAGGATATAGTTTTTTTTTTCTACGGTGAGTACAGCCCCCGCCTCAGGCTTTGTGCACTGCGGCCATTCACGGTCCTATTGTGCCTCATACAACATCCATGATATGCTACCCGGGTCAACTCTTTGTAGAAAAGTTTCCTGACTAGCGGTGGATTCGAACCACCAACGTTCCGCACGCAATGGCTTCAGACCGTCGCCTTAGACCACTGTGCCACGGACCGCCTCAAAAGGATATAGATAGTTTACCTATTAAAAACTTCGTGCGATAAACAATATAATTCGGTAAATTTGAGGTTTCCTCAAGAATATAGACAGTTTACCTTTTAAAAACGTCGTGGGATACATGCTACAAATCCTGCGGAAGATAGATTCTGGTATCGAGACCAGTTCGATATCCGTAACGGATGTGACGGTAACCAAACTGGGGATATGATAGAGCGTTTCCAATATGGAAAATGTGCTACCAGGTTCTAGGAAACTAACCATTGGATGGCGCTCGTATAGACGAGAATACATTCTGCACACTCTAAAACAAAAGTATTCTTTTAATCTATGTTAAACTATGCTACCCATATACAAAGGTCGATTACAATGTGTGTGCATGTACTATAATTCCAATCTAGGAGTATAGGCTCCATATCGCAGTATGCTACTGGAATTCTTTGACCTTTTTTTTACTTTGTTTTTGTGTGTAAGTAACAGGGTAAGTGCTACGTTACTTCGATTACCGCCGGGGCCAATGTTATTGTGACTTCCGAATCACCACGGAGCGCAGATGCTACTGGAATTCTTTTGCCTGATTTTTACGTTGTTTTTTTGTGTAAGTAACATGGTAAGTGCTACGTTACTTCGATTACCACCAGGACCAATGGTTTTGTGACTTCCGAATCACCGCGGAGCGCAGATCTTCCAACTGGGATGCATGCAAACTCGGAACAAATATTTAAACTCTGCTGTTTGCAAGTCCGGCGTTTTATCGCTCGGCTATGCGTTCCATATACAATACTATACCTATATTTTGTATGGGAGTGGTTCTGGAGGAAATAGAAATGGATGGAAAGGAATGGGAGGGATGTGCTAAATGGATGTACAGAAGGGGTATCGAGCATGAGTCGCCACTGTTTAACAATAATGTTCTTCATTATCCAGGAAAATTCCAGGACCTAAATATTGTCACAGTAAATCATATGTTTCAACGTAAAATTAATAGAACATTTAAAAAGCCTAATATAAAATAGATTTAAATTTATGTTTATTAATATTTGAGTTGACTCACCCTCGTCTCAATACATGCATCGTGGGGCAAATATGACCGCGAGACACGATCACACTGTTTGGCTGCATGATGCTAATTTTCGCAACTTTAGCAAGATGATTCAGGTGTTCCTGTGTGAACATTCCAAAGAACTCCGTGCTTTTTAGCAGTTTAACTAGTCGCTTATACTGAACTGTATTCCGTAAGTCGGATGGTAACTTCTTCATCAGATCTAAAATGTAACATTAATAATTTCACAATGAATTTGAAAAAGAAAAACAAAGCTTTATCATTCATATAGATTTTTTGTTCGATCAATATAAAATATGCATGGTTTTTCTGAAATTGTGCACACTTTGCATGATCTGGATGATAACTTATTGCAAAAGAATCACATGTCAATAGATAAATTAATACTAAGGTGTATTTTCAGTATTATTATCCAATACTATAATTCTGGGATATTTTCAATTGGAGACTGTAGACTAACTTTTCGAGGCACTAGTGTGTGTTAATTGCGGCCTTCTAGTGTGCCTCGTAATCGGAATGCCGATGATGCGGTAAACATTCAGACAAATGTTTTCCGCCTGGCCGTAGATTAACTACCGACTAAAGTGTACGCAATGACTTTAGACAGTCTTTTCAGTGGGTGAGCCACAAGACGGGGCTACCAACCGCTAGAAAAGAGACGATACTAGTCACAACGGCATACACTGAAACATACGCCTCCTGAAACAATTCTGGGAGGTAGATGCCGGGGAGACCAAGATCAGGCAGTGTGTAGGTACTGGGGTCATTCAACTTAGAGAGGTCATTGCGAACAGGGTCCAAGGGACGATGGAAGTGAT
Source organism: Lordithon lunulatus (assembly GCA_963942505.1). Classification (NCBI taxonomy): domain Eukaryota; kingdom Metazoa; phylum Arthropoda; class Insecta; order Coleoptera; family Staphylinidae; genus Lordithon; species Lordithon lunulatus. The sequence goes on from OZ012675.1 coordinate 9,782,279, forward strand.
GAGAAGGACAGGGGCCTTCTTCCACCTTAAGGGAATGACCATCAGGAAGGAGGTCATAGCCGCCCTAACCAGAGAGACGGGGAAGACTGTAAAGAAGTTTAGCGTGGCGAACTTGAGACCGGCAAACGGCGACAATCAGGCACTTGCGATCAGCACCATTAAAGAAACGTGCACTGTCGGGCCACCATTAGAAATGATGAGTAGCGTGAATGTTATAGGTGGCCAGGGCCATGAGGTTGCTTGATGTCGACTCTTGGACAGGCGATAACTGTGCCGGCAGTGCGGCAAAATGCGCAGTAATACCTGGGAGATGCATGAGACCAAAGAACAGCCGACAGCATGCGGGGATGCCTCGAGTGAGTCAAATCAAAATGGAACTCGGAACCTTGCAAATGAACTTCAATAGGTGTAAGGTGGCTCATGATATCCTGCGGAACTTTGTGCAAGGATGCAGGCCCCGTACAAGGTCTCTATGCGGCGAAATGGGTCGGAGGCAACAGTAGGGCAGTACATAGGACAGTCGGACAGTATCGCTGAACAGTGGCGCACATGCCTTGTGGCACGACGAGCTTATACAGGCATAGGCATAGAGGGAGCTCTAACTAGATGAAGCAGGGGCAGCATATAGAGAGACCAGGTGTTCCTCTCAGGAGCGTTGAGGACGGTGGAGTGCGGATCTAGGAAGTTACCACCGAACCTAACCCGATGGAAGTGATCTTGTTCACCAAAGAAAAACTGGGGACAGCTACTAGGAAAATGACCTGAAGGGCAGCGGGTCCGTATGATGTCGCACCTGAAGCATTGGTATACGCACCAGAAAACTAAAGGAACCAAAACACCAGCGAGAACAGGCTGTGGAGCGATTATGCGAAACACAGAGGTGTAGGTAGGGGCTAGCCTGACCTCGGAAAACACGATAAGACTGAGGCGGAGACCACTTGGAAAGCGGAGGCGATACATACGACAAACCGCGCCGGGCTCGCACACAAGGAGAAGGTAGAGAGGGCAATGGCCAAGGGGGATGTGATGGGGAAGCTAAGAGTGATGGCCCTACGCAAATGGCCCGAAACTCTGCTCCAGAAGACCACGGAGTCACGGCTATAACAGGTCATGGATGTCATGGGGGACGCCTGACCAAACTACGAGGATGACTTAATCATCATTCTAGGACCAAGCGTCGATGACGACCCACATATAAAAGAACGGCTGGCGAAGAGACATCTGAAGATCGTGAAGGCCATCGAGGGAAGGTTACTGAACCCTACGTCACCCATATTCAGCAAGAGTTCCAGTGGGTTCGTCACGATTGAGGGAAAGTACGAGAGCAGGAAGGACAGCTACCTACACGTAGTATCTACTGCAGAGGGCGAGGACTCCATCGACACTATATCGTTGCTGTGCTCCCTCCAGAAAGTCCGAGCAGCAGTGAGTGGAAATCAAAGGAGAAGAATTGCACTGACAAAGGCAAAACAGCTCGACCCTCTGATAGTAAGGAATCTCTTTGAGATTCCCTTCAGGTCGAAAACGGAGATGACGATAGAACTCTACAGGAAAAGGACAAGGGGCCGAGGAAGAACCAGGCTGATACGGAAGACGGTAAGGGCATATAAAGGGTAGAGGTAGGGGGCATGGTCTTCGTCTCGTGATGCACCTCCCCCAACGCGGGAAGATCTGAGTTCGGTGAATGGCTGATTGCCCTAGAATGCTCCATCAGGGCTGAACACGGACCGATCGTCCTGCGAGTGGGCCCCAACGATAAGGCGTTGGAGTGGGGCTCCTAGATCTACTAGACAACCCCGAGAACATCAGCAAAGTCCTCAACGCCTGCCTAACCGAGGTAATATTCCCCAAGGCTTGTAAACCCACGCGCTTGGTACTCCTTCTTAAGCCACGAAAACCAGCCGAAGGCCCCTCGTCCTATAGGCCGATCTGCCTTCTTGATAGTGGCCAACCGACTCGAGGATGCTATTGAGGATTGTTCGAATGTCAGTTTGGCTTCAGGAAAGGGCACACGACGCTGGACGCGATACAGGAGGTGCAGGCAATGGCTAGTGAAGGGGTTGACAATGCACCTTATGTTTACGTAGAGGCGCCGTAGAAGAGTTATGCCTTTCGCCTCTTCGTCTACCCTGTCTTGGCCTAAAGCCCTGGTTTCTTAGCAGAGCGGTCGCTTTAAAGCGGCCGCTTTTGACGTCATTTACACACCACAAAATTCGTTTTAAATATATGTAATTGAATAAGTTACAAGTTTTCATCGTAATTCATTGAGTTTTTGCAGTACGTTGAGGTATTACTCTTTATGGAAAGCCATATTTGTTTATATACACGTAAAATTAATTTTGTGACGTAAAAATTACGTCAAAAGCGGCCGCTTTAAAGCGACCGCTCTCCTAGGAAACCAGGGCTTTAGGCCCAATTCACAGATAAGCGACGTCGGGCGCAGGCGCGGTGTAGGTGCGGCGCGGGCGCGACGGCGCACATGCGATTGTGTTGTCCATATGCAGTGAAGGGGTAGACATTGCACCTTATGTTTACATTGAGGCGGCGTGGAAGAGTTATGCATTTCGCCTCTTCACCTACCATGTCTTAGGCGAAGAGGAGAAGACACGGTGCCGGCGATGAGAGAGGAACGACGCTTCAAGCCCCCTCTATGTAAACATGTGGCACAATGCCCACTTAGGTGACGAGGCGCGGGCATTTGCCTCGTGCCTCTCTCCGCGCCGGCATCGCGTCTTCGCCTTTTCGACTAAGACACGGTTGGCGAAAAGTCGAAACTCTTCCACGCCGCCTCTATTGAAATATAAGGCCCAATTCACACATAAGCGGCGTCGGGCGCAGGCGCGACGTTGCACAGGCGATTGTGATGTCCATATGCAGTGAAGGTGTAATGTCCACCCCTTCACTGCATATGGACATCACAATCGCCTGAGCGAGGTCGCGCCTGTGCCTCGCCTACACCGCGCCTGCGCCCGACGCCGCTTATGTGTGAATTGGGCCTTAGGAGGAGAGAGCACTGCGAAATGGTAACGCTGGATATTGGCAATGCGTTTATCAGGTTACCATGAGACCTCGGCTACAACAGGTCATTGAGAATTTTGGAGTACCGGCGTACCTCCTTCGGATTCTGCGGAGCTACCTCGCAAGACTAGACTTTCAGCGCAGACCGGTACTGCTGCTCCTTACAGGCGACGGGTGGGGTTCCGCATGGGTTGGTCTTAGGACCACTACTGTGGAACGCTACTTAGGACTTAGGTCTTAACATCGAGGCAGGCACGCACATTGTGGGCTTCGCGGAAGATCTGGTGGTTTTGGCTACGGATCGCGAGCCGGCTACAGCAATAGCAAAGGCCAACAGGACCATCGGGCATGTGGGGGATTAGCTAGATGCGATGAGTCCCTCTATGGTCGCAGCAAAAACCGAGGCGGGCTGGATGCCTACCCGACGTGCGGGTAGATAGCTTCTCCAAGCGCAGCTAACAGTCCAGGGGCCGCGCATAGAGGTGGGGAGTCACCTTGCTTACCTAGGGGTCATCATGTGGGCTAACAGCAACCACAGCTGCTACGTGCTAAGAGCAACCAAGACTACGATTGTCCAGGCTCCTATCGAACTCCCGCGACCCAGGAGATGGGCCACGCAGGGTCCAGGCGGGGGTGGCAGCGTTTAGGATTCCGCATGAGGCTCCCGCGTGGGTGGACGCCATGATTACAGGGTTAGATCAGCACTACGCCAGAAGAACCTACGGACCGAGAGGGCTTACTGCACGGTCGGGGTGGACGCGGTGAAAGTCATCGCGTCCCCCATCCCCGGAGACCTCTTAATACGGGAAAGATCCGATATCCACGGGAAAAGGTCCAAGGGAAAGGGCACACAAGGATTCCAAGAAAGTGTCCAAGGAAAGAACACTGTCGGAATGACAAAATAGGTATGAGGCAGAAGAAAAGAGTACCTGCGCCAGGGCTCTGATCCAGGACGTCAGGCCCTGGTTTAGAAGAACGTATGGGAACCTTAGATACCACTTAACACAGTTGCTTACAGGTCATGGCTGCTTTAGGCACTTCCTCCACAGGATCGGCAAGGTCACAAACTCCCAGTGCATATACTGCGAGTCTGGCGAAGTCGACGAAGCCAAACACACCCATTAAGGTGTGGTTGGCTTCGTTGACTTCGCCAGACTCGCAGTAAACTCGCGAAAAGTAGGAACAGCAGAGAGAGACACTGAGATGGGACAGCTTTACGACCGGTTGCTGGCGCACGGAGGATCCTGGAGGATCCGTATGCATGGAAGGCCTTAAGCCTGTTCGTCAAGGGGGTCCTTCAACTCAAGGAAAGCCTCCAGTGGTAGGCCCACCGGTGAGACGGGTGGTGAGTAAGAAGAACAAGCGCTAACAACCGTACATGGAAGGTACGCTGAACTCGTGTCCTGGACCCTCTAAATAACTAATTTACCTATTTTATTTTAGCATTTTATCTTATTTTGAAGGCTTAGGCACCTTTTTTCCCTGTCCCTTACTCACCTCAGCATTAACACTACCACCCGTTGCACACACTGGTACAAATGCACTTGTCATATCCATGGGCAAGATATAACTCCGCGAAGCTAATCTTTCTTTTTTTCTTCTTCAATTTTATTGTGACTATCAGAAAAATTAATTTATAAGTTGTCTTATTGGTTTTCACACTATCATTTATATAATATATATATATATATATATATATATATATATATATATATATATATATATATATATATTTACATTTTAAATGTTATGGTAAATTTAAAGCGCTACAATACTACTTTGAAGTATAATTCATGATAAATAAAATTAATAAAGACGTTTTTGAATGAACACAGGTAGCTTTTTAACCTGGTTATAGGCAATAAGATACAATGAATTATTTACTACAAAATTACATCCATAAGTCGGACGCAATTAAATTATGAACTAATATTAATTGAGATGAAAGTAAAAAATTACCTTCATCGTCGGTGTTGAATCGCTTATGATACCATCTATACTCCAAGTGGTAAATAATACGTTTCGTCATAAAGGTTCCCAATTTTGAATGGATCAGAAAATGTTTGAGTGGTTTAATTTTTGCGGTATACATAGTGTCCAATATGCCGCGCTGCATTGCTGCACACGAAATTTCGCTCAAACACAGACACTTCAGACAATAACTAGAACAGAATTAAGATTATTATAAAAACTTAAGCGTTAATTACATCGTACTAGAACCCTCCTGAAACTTGAACAAGTTTTAAATGAATACAGATGTAATATCTCATGCTATTACCAATTTCGTACTGAGCATGTATATGATGAAACTGGAGCGGGAGGTGTGGATGAGATATACGAGTAAGACGGAGAGCGGATGGAAAATGGACAGAGGAAGTATGTATAAAAGAGTGGGTATGTATGAGGCGTGGGTGGAGGAAAATAAGAATAATAAGAATAATGGGTTTAAGTTTAGGAACTGAGGTCACGAAAGCCTCACATCCCACAGAGTGGCAAGAAAGGTATGTGAGATTGACTGAGAGCTTGCACAACCCTGGTTATGGGTAGTATGAAGTGCGAAAGAATGTAGCTCGGGGTACATAATCCAGGGAGGGTGGAACAGGAAGGAAATAGCATGCATGCGAGATCGAGCAATGTGTGAATGGGGCAAGATACACCGCGCGTGTGCCGTGTGGTAACAGGACAGACATGTGGTGGCACCTAGGCAACAAATGTCAGGGAGTGAAAACGGAGTGTGGAATTGCCGAAAGGTAAGAGTTTACTAGAAATTAAAATTTTTAGACATTCTGTGTTTAGTAGTAGTTTATAATAAGTCTTTTTGGTAATTTTTGCATGCCCAATTTTTTACCGAACCAAAATTTACTTAGGGCCGGTTCTACAATTGATATTTAACCGGAGAATAAGACTATTCGTGGAATAAGTTTGAGATATTATTCCACGAATTGTCTTATTCTCCAGTTAAATATCAATTGTAGAACCGGCCCTTAATCTCTCGAAATAACACTAAATTACTAAATTATACTTACCCAATTAATACAATCAGAAAAAATACATTAAAATCACGAATGGTGTACCCATAGAAGTTTTTGTAGTTTAGCTGCAGAATGAGCGTCACCGCCACATTAAGACTAACTTGCAATTGTGCTAATTTGTTAGTTGTGATGCTCTTTTTCTGTAGTTCGTGATTGTAAACCATCCATCCTAAACATATAAAAATCATAGTAATAAAACAAAGTTCATTTCAAATACATACCATGTTTTCGACATTTATCTGGACAAGCAACGAAAAACAGCACACACGCTGAGAAGTATGTGACAACAGAGAAGGAAAAGAAGTATTTAACAAACCGCTTCATAACCGGCTGTCCAACAGGCGAACGTTCCCATTCGAGCAGCAAGACTAATACTTTATATAGAATTAACAATCTGTTAATTTTCATGAACGCAACTACAAATCTGCAAATCAAAGAAGTAAATCGTTAAACATAATATGCCTTACTTTTATCTACTAGATATATTTTAACTGCATATAATTAATCAGTCTTATATAGCTCAGCAAACCCATGTTCGTATGAGGACGAAAAAAAGTCCAAATTAATTTCAACATTCGAACAGGGGGTGGATACCCAGTTCGGTTCACAGAGGGTGTCCGAGCAGGCTCTCCGGGATCGTTATCTTAGTCTGCACCGTACCAAACCAGACCGGCGAACTTATACCTATTACTAAATTAGTGGACATGACAGGAAAAGGAAGTATGGATGAGAACTTTGACCGCTTCAAGCGACAGGACTCAAACATGGACTTTGGGGTGGAAAAAGACCGTAGTGAACCGGGCAAGCTCATTCCAGAGGGAGGGTAAGCAACGTAGAGTGCAAACCAGACCTAAAACCACTCGTGGCCCAGACGATATAGCGACGTTGATAACAGCCACAGCTAAAGAACTTGTTATCGATGCTCGGCGTCGACGGGGTGGGTGAAGAAAGCTGCAGTCCGTCGCCGGGGTCAGCTCTTCGTAAGACAGGCACGGGGAGGGTTAAAAACCATATAGGATTAACGTTCGGCGTCGAGGATGTTCTTGAAACGGTTCTCTGAGTCGTGGTGAGGGAGAACCGTCACAAGAGGAATATGGGGCACAATTATCAGTGTAAGCTGATATCTGCAAGGAAATAAATCGATCCTCTGAGTTTTGGTGAGGGAGGATCGTTTTACCAAAGGTAAAAAGTTAAACTCAAGTATCGGTGGTTTCAAGGCGATAGTCGGGTAATGTGAATCAGTCCTCTGAGTCTTGGTGAGGGAGAACTGACTGCCGTTTAGGGGTGCGTGCACGTTATTTATAGGGGCGAACCTACTCTTAGCATTCGCTGTAGAGGCGCACGCAAACGGTAATAAACTCTAAACCTGTGCTAAGGATGACTGGAGAGGCGGCCAGACTAGCTAGTTAGGACAAATCTCAACATCCAAAAGGGGATTAAGTAAGACGAAGCCATACTGGAAGCAGCCACCAAGAGGCTTAACGCCAGACCCCCCTGGTCTATGTAGAGACTATCTTAAACGTGTGGCGTGAAGCCGAGTGCAGGAAGCCAGAACTGAGGGATCTGGAAGAACTCAAGCGCCCTTAAGTACCAGGTGGCGGACCTCTGGTGGAAGAGTCCTAAGAATTGGCTCCAAGCCATCGACCGCCATTAAGGGCCTTTTCGATAAAGAAGGATTTTATCACCAGTTCACACTATTGGCAGGCGATACCTGGCTTGAACTGACTATTAGAACACAAAAACCTCTGCCTGGGAGTCTATCCGTGCCCCAATAATAAATACACGGTCAGACAAATCGTTGCTGACTATAAAGTCATTACTAGGAACAACAATTAGAGCTCGAGGATAGAACTAACGGAACTCGTAGACCAGCAGCTAACGCGGGGAACAGCCGGATACACCGTGAACATTATGGAGGACACGTGCCATACTGGACCACTTCAACTACCTCATGTGAGACCACACCTGTCCGGAGACAAAACAAGACCTTCTTTGGCGGTGAAGCACCTTAGGTATATGGTGCTACGTAAGAACCGCCTAAAGCTTGCCCTGGAAGCTACGGAAGTCTATCAGTTTCACGTCCAGGAAGATCCTGGGATACATATTTAAGGACACTGAGACATACAACATAAGACCTTCTTTGGTGGTCAAGCCGCTGGGGGATATGGTGCTACATAAGAACCGCCTAAAGCTTGCCCTGGAAGCTTTGGAAGTCTATCAGGTCACGGCAAGGAAGACCCTGGAATACATATTTAAGGACATTGAGACGGGAGAAACCTCCGATAATGGTAAGTGAATAGACCCTGGCAATGAAACGGTCCTGATAAGAGCTGAGAGGAAGTACTACGCCGACCTAATTGAAAATGTACGCGAGGTAGATACTGAGAAGATAGACATACCGGTCTCACATATAATGAAGACCCAAGGGAGGGACCTACTGCTAAAGAGCACCTTGTGGACCAAATAAGGCAGGAGATCGTTGAATAAATAGAGGGGCAATAGCCGGAGATTATATTTTCTCATAGTAGGTTCACCAATTCAGAAGGGACGGATTAGCAGTCAGCAGACTCAGGCCTTCATACGGGGTACTCAAACTGTTACGCGGGGAAAACTGGAGGCCAAAATCACCGAAGAGGGCCATATCAGAATTGGTGTGGTTCACTGTAGGGTGGCCTTCCTGCACCAGGATATCACCAACGCTGTAAAGTACCAGACCACTCAATGAGATGTCAGCGCTACGGAGAGGAGGGCCACTTTACCCGGGAGTGTAGAGAGCCTACTCTGCGATGACAGCTGGTACGGAGAGGGGACCATGACGTGTACGAAGAGGAACGGGATTGTGACAATATTGGCCGCAGCTGGGGTGCCCCGAAATGGCTATTAAAGGTATTCAAATCAACCTGGATAGATGCTATGCAGCACATGACCTACTAGTTCACCACTGTGGAAGGTGCATAATGTCGCGGATAGGCGGTGTAGACTCTAAGAGCTTGAGGTATTCGTGTACTTATTAATATAAAATGGTATCTACCCGCAACATGTGCCTTAATTACTATTATAATAACCTAAACTACTTACCCGGGCATCGCCATGGTCGAGTTACTATACTCGGCCAGGCAGACGAATTAGCAAGAGAGAGAGTTTCTGCCTGGAGCACAGGTATTTATGCGCTATAACTTGAGGATGGCTCGCCACGGCGACTGCCCCTTCTCAGTCTGGCATAAGTACAAGGATGACCTCAAACTAACGCATGCATAACAACAATCCAGCAAGATAAGAGACAAGCCTAATGGACAAACGGAGGACGGTACATGGGGCTTAGAGTGCCTCTGGGGCGGATAAGCTCCTGGTGACAGAACATGAGTTTTGGTTTAGCCGGTAGGCGCTCCAGCCAGAACACAGGGATATGTCTCCGTTAGCATAGCAAGATTGGCCTAAGAATAAGTGCGGATAGAATAGGAAGGCACTGTGTGGTGGCTGATGATTTCAACGTCCCAGAGTGGGGCTCTCCTACAAGTAATCAGAGAGGAACTCCGCTGCCTCCTGCGGAACATGACATCAGACAGAGCACTGAGGATTTACGTCCCGTAAGGCCCAATTCACACATAAGCGGCGTCGGGCGCAGGCACGGTGTAGGCGAGACGCAGGCGCGACGTCGCACAGGCGATTGTGATGTCCATATGCAGTGAAGGGATGGAAATTGCACCTTATGTTTACATAGAGGCAGCGTGGACTAGTTTTGCCTTTTCGCCTACCGTGTCTTAGGCGAAGACGCGGTGCCGGCGCGGTGAGAGGCACGTGGCAAATGCCCGCATAAACACGGTAGGCGAAGAGGCGAGAGGCAAACTCTTCCACGCCGCCTCTATGTAAACATAAAGTGCAATGTCCACCCCTTCACTGCATATGGACATCACAATCGCCTGTGCGACGTCGGGCCTGCGCCTCGCCAAGACCGCGCCTGCGCTCGACGCCGCTTATGTGTGAATTGGGCCTAATATGCAATGGCAGTGGCGCTCGGAGACGACATGGTGGTCGTCCGCGGACATGACCCCTTAAACACCATGAGGAAAACAAGGGAGGCAACGGAGTGGATGGCAGGCATCAGGCTCAAAATCTTCGTAGCAAAAACGGAAGTCGCCCCGCTCTCCACTAAGAGAGCGGGTGCCCAGGCCCTCATCGAAATCACCAAGATGGAGGAGACTTTCGCGATTGCTAGACAGCTGAAATAACTGGGCACGACGATCAATACTAGGAACACGTATTGAAGACAATAACGACCAAACCATAGAAATGAACAAACGTATTGAAATAGCAAGAGCAATTTTCGTCAAAATGAAAAATCTTTTCGCAAATAGAAATCTCAATCTAGCCTTGAGAGTCCGAATAATTCGCTGTTACATTTTTTTCAACACTACTGTATGGGATGGAAGCATGGACATTAAAGAAAAATAACATAAAAACAACTAGAGTCGTTTGATATGTGGATGTATCACCGCATGTTCAAGATATCCTGGACGGACCTAGTAAACAACGAACAAGTCATGCGAAGAATGCATAAAGAAAAGGAACTGATCCGTACGATCAAAACACGAAAGCTAGAGTACTTCGGACACATCACGCGGGGAAAGAGATACTCTAATCTTCAACTGATCATGCAGGGAAACATACAAGGAAAAAGAAACATTGGGCTTCGCAGAACCTCATGGTTAAAGAACCTGAGAGGATGGTACGGACAAAAATCGGTCGACTATTCACAGCTGCAGCATCAAAGATTAGAATCGCCATGATGATTGCCAACCTCCGATAGGAGACGGCACTACAAGAACCAATAGGAATCAGACGGTATAAGTCAGATAGCCAACGCACAAGGCAGTCCGGACCGAGGCGCCCTTGGCAAGGCGCCTGCCTAACATTAATGGACTCATTGAGAAAAAAACGGAAACTCCTAGGCACGGCCTCGAGAGCGCAGCTACTTTATGCCATACCAGCATGGGTGAATTCCACCAAGACAAAAAGGAACGCAAACAGGATGAGACAAGTACTACGCACCGGTGCAATACGGATGATACGGGCGTACAGGACAACAGACCCGGCGGAGGTACTGGCAGCAGCAGTATTGGCTGACATACTCACTAAAAAAAGGCACAAGTGTTCAATAAGATTACGCAGGACACCAAACCCTATGCAGTCACGGAGAACGCTAGAATACACACCCTACTTGAAGGGGGACAGCGACAAACGTTAACTGGACGAGACGGATCTTCCCCCCGAATAGCAGGACAGGAACTATGAACATATTACCAGTGGTAAAAGAACACGGCGTGTTTAAAATAGGAAAGGCCAGTGCCCCCACATGTCGATACTGTGACCAGCCAGACACCCGACGCACACGGTATACAGTTGCCAAATTTCGCCCCAATGGGGTTTGAACTCTCGCTCTTTAATGCTTTAATAACTGATATGGGTGTTAATTAGTATTTCTAAAGAATTTACACTCCGGTGGAACTGGAACCAACGACTCTGGCTTTCCGGGACATTGCGTATCCAATTTTATCCTCATAAGGTTACACGATATCATTAAAACATGTAAGAAATACAACTAATAACTATTGCATTCGATTTTTCTATACACACCGTTTATCACGAATACTAATATTTATATTATAAAATTATTCATTCCATCTACGTTTTATACGACATAAACTCAAAAAATTCAATTTCTGCGTAAGGTGTAGTGGATAATTAATAAAAAAAGGACCTTTATTGACATTATCTTCACAAAAAATTCTTCAATATACCCAAGCACAACAAAAATACATAAAAATTAAAATAACACTCAAAAAAAAAATTAGTGGATAATTAATACTTATGATATTAATTTTGCTACGTCTTTCAAAAATTACTACCACCATAATATATTAAAAAAAATGCAGTCATCTGAGTGAATAAAGATCTAATTATGATTTTGTGTGAACTAATTGAGTTATTGATGCTTAATTATATTATATAAGGTTGTATTTATTTAATATATAACTTACGATTGTGAAGTACCCACAGCAACCACATAATCCAATGGAATAACGGAAAAAAGATCCAAAAGAAACATAGGCCTCTTTATTTTATAAAACAATACTTCTATAGGCGTCAAGATCTGATACGCAGACTTCCTAATAGCAGTAATTATGTCCATGTAAAACTCAATCCAACAAAATACATCCAGGAAGATGCACAGCACGAAGGCGTCTTGGGGTACATAATGTAGAAAGAAAATGAAATACGGGATGATTGATGCCTATAAATCAGTATTAGTATCAGGGTTTGTACATTCTTACATATATTACATGAAGTAGGATAGACACTAGTGCCATAATTCGGAAGAACCTCCGGAAAGAGGAATCAGGGTCCATTACGAAGGGACACTTATTAGTCAAGCAGATAGATTTAACTTGAACATCCGTTTGAGAATTGATAACGATTTGATCCATGTATGTGGAACAGTAGCTACCGTCCAAATTTTTCATTAGCTGTTTTATAAGTTTACGGTTGTTGGGATCTTCGGTTGCATTCCAAACTCGTTGCCAGTTTTTCTTGTAGCGCCGTATTGGGGTAGTGTATTTGTCTTCAAGTGTTTCATAAGATCTATAACATAATAAAGAAAATATTTTAACCATTAAAGAAATGATTGTTGCAAGATAATTATAGAAACCAAATGGCAGATCAAGAGTAATAACAACAAGGATAAGTCGTCATGGAACGGTCATTGGTTTATATTAAATCCGATGTTTGTAGGGACTTGATCCAACAAGTCCAACACTGTAGGATTTGAATGCCATATAAGCTCTCCCTTAGGTACAGGAATGGATAAGGGACTTGATCCAACAAGTCCAACACTGTAGGATTTGGATGCCATATAAGCTCTCCCTTACGTACAGGAATGGATAAAGATGAACTGATGAAGAAGAAAAAGGGGTCTTATGGTATTGAGGGGATTTCAACGCCACCCTTACCTCTACGTGGCGACATTAGTTGCCCCATATATACTTACAAACTAATGATAACAAAGAAAAAAAAGCTTTTATCTTATTTATTACAAATACACATCTTTATTGTCCGTATTCACCAACATCCCATACACTTTATAGGTCCCATTAGCTATTGAATGGATAAATTGACAACGTCATTGTGACAAAATAGCCAAAACAAATGCCAAAACAAAGGCCAAAACAAATGCCAAAACAAATGCCAAAACAAATGCGAAAACAAATGCCAAAACAAATGCCAAATCAAATGCCAAAACAAATGCCAAAACAAATGCCAAAACAAATGCCAAAACAAATGCCAAAACAAATGCCAAAACAAATGCCAAAACAAACGCCAAAACAAATGCCAAAACTAATGCCAAAACAAATGCCAAAACAAATGCCAAAACAAATGCCAAAACAAATGCCAAAACAAATGCGAAAACAAATGCCAAAACAAATGCCAAAACAAATGCCAAAACAAATGCTACAACAAATGTCAAAACAAATGCCAAAACAAATGCCAAAACAAATGCCAAAACAAATGCCAAAACAAATGCCAAACACCTTGAATAGCGTTTGTGATTGGAGCTTTGATAACACCTTTTGTTTAATTATTCAATATTTGCAATCAAAAGTAACTACATTCCCTAGATAATGTATTTATTGTTGCTATAACAATGAATTCTTATGGGTTCTATAGCTATTGATAGATTTATGGAACGTTGGTGAATACGGGGGTATGTATTTCAAAGTGACTGTAAACGACAGCCATTAGTCGCGCTCGTATCGAATGATTACTCTCTGAAGATATCTCTAAGTCACACATTTTCGGTGGAGGCTACAATTCTGTATCGTCAATTCAATACCGTGCTGTAGACATATTGTAAATCAAAACTATTTATACCTGATCAATTTGCGACTCCTTTCTTTAGTTCTCCTGGCCTGTTCAATCCGTTCCTTCAGTTTGTCACAAATGCATTTGCCTTTATATGAACTCTTCGTGATAATGCGGTACAAATCGTACAAACACAGAGTCTGCACTTCACACATGGTGGAGCAACGGATGGACACATGACTTTTGCCTCCCATAACGCAGCTACTCTCACATATAAGAGATCCGGTCGTTATGTTCATGACTGGAGTTTGTCGGTCTTCATCAGACAAAATCTACAATTACAAAGGCTGAAGAAAAACAGTTTTACGATTTCATGTGTGTATACAGGATGTGACGCATAGATATATCATATATTTTAAAATCTGTTATCTATCTAAGAAGAGAGAATATATTAATATAAACCATCCTAAAACCTAGGTGGGCGTTCGAAGATGTTCCAAGCAACTCAAATATTGAGATTTTGGAAAGCCTCCCACGGGACACATGACGTATGCCACCAACACCACCGAAACCGCACACGAGGGAGGGAGACTGACAGCTACGAGGCGTACCATCTACGCCATGGTCACCAAGGATACTGCCCAGGATGATCCCCTTCAGATTGAGTCTGTATTCAAAGAAAACTCTAGCCTTGGCCAAAGTTATGGGCGACCACAGCTACAAGAAGGTGGCAAATCTGTGCCCCGAAAACAGAGAGGGGTAATGGGGACAGGTTAGGAAGCTCATCGAGTTCGTGGCCTCAGAGGATCAAAATTTGGGCAATTTCCCCAAACTCCATGCAAGAAACATTTACGTTTCACCTCCCGACACGCCCTAAGGCCCAATTCACACATAAGTGGCGTCGGGAGGAGGCGCGGTGTAGGCGAGGTGCAGGCGCGACGTCGCACAGGCCATTGTGATGTCCATATACAGTGAATGGGTTGGACATTGCACCTTATGTTTACATAGAGCCGGCGTGGAAGAATAATGCCTCTCACCTCGCAGGCACCGTGTCTCAAGAGGCGAAGGCGCGGTGCCGACGCGGCGAGATGCACGACGATTTCACGCCCCCTCTATATAAACATGTGGTGCAATGCCCAGTTAGGTGACGAGGCGCGAACATTTGCCTCGTGCCCCTCGCCGCGCTGGCACTGCGTCTTCGCCTCTTCGTCTAAGACACAGTAGGCTAAGAGGCGAAACTCTTCCACGCCGCCTCTATGTAAACATAAGGTGTAATGTCCACCCCTTCACAGTATATCGACATCACAATCGCCTATGCGACGTCGCGCCTGCACATCGCCTACACTGCACCTCCGTCCGACGCCGCTTATGTCTGAATTGGGCCTAAGAGGACGGGAATTCAACAGAGGGCCACGTGACAACCGAGCCGGTAACTGGCGAAGAGACCTCCTGGGCAACGGTGTTTAAGCGAAATAAGATTACCGACAAGGACCACGAAAAAGGCCAACTACCACGCTACCACCCTCCACAACCCCGACCAGAAGAAGTTCTAGACCCCCCGTAAAATCGCTGCTTTGAATAGCTGCTCATACGAAGAGGTAGCCAGAAAACTGAAAGCCAGCTTAGGCGGGAGTGAGGTCTCGGAACACATCCACTGAGCGCACGGAGACAAGCCGGAGTATATTAACTTGGAGATGGCTCGAGCCAGGAAGAGGCTCTACTAGCGGAAGTTAAATACGCGCTTTGAAATGAGACCAAGGCTTCCCTGGAGACAGCCACCTCGGACAGGACTTCACTTGAGATCAGAAACCCAGAGGAGGTAGCTACAAAGGAGAATCTTCTTGGGGCACTCAAAGAAGGAACGGGGACCCCCGATATCGCGCTAAGTTGGGACAGACAATATACCCCACGTGTGAGAAGTATTCTGGTATCCAGGCCCCGGAAGGCAGCGAAGAAAATTTTAGAGAAATTATTGGTCAGGGTTGGGCTCTCGAGATGCAGAATCCAGCACCCCCCCCCCCCCCCCCCCTGAAAAAGGGACGAATACAGTGCCTAAGGTACCGAGGCTTCGGGTACTTGACGCCCAATTCACACACGACGTCGTGGCTGCACCTCGCCTAAACCGCGCCTCCGTCCGACGCCGCTTATGTGTGAATTGGGCCATGCCTATATCGAGTACTGTGTAACGACGTGACAGTCTCCTGCATCGATCGTGCGGGTGCCCAGCTTCATCACTGGTAGCCTTGAATCTCAGAAGCTACTGGATGCCGTGCCAGCCAACGCGGGCCGCCACACCGCTGACATAAAGCCGGACGAGGCAAGCGAAGTACTGGCATCCCGAATACAGGAGGCCTACGAATCGGATAGGTTGTCGGAGGCAGTACTGGTCCTGGCCCCCCACAATACAGAGGCGGCGTGGTTATCCACCAGACGGGCCGGCAAAAAGGAAGTGCAAGGCATGGTGACCGTTCAAAGCATACCCGTGTCTATTGGATCGCACCTAAAGTACTAAGGTTGTACCCTCGACACAAACCAGGTCTTCAGTCACCATGTACAGCAGGCTCCGGATTGACTGCCTTGCGGCGAAGAGGGACAGGGACAAGTTGCGAGCAGCTCTCCGCCCGGGCAACCTGAGGACCTGAGGATAGCGAGGGCATACGCAGCGGATGACCTGGCGGATATTCCTCCCGTGGACGTTCTCCTTGAAGAACGAGCGGACATCTACCGGTTCAAATTGGAAGGACACCTCCAACAGCTGCAAAGAGGGCGGCCAGAGCACGAATTCTACAGTCCTGACTAATCAGTTGGAGAGGGGGCAAATGGATCCTGGATAAAGGAAATTATTAACACGATATCGACATGGCTGGACAGGAAGCACGAGCAATGCTCGTACGAGCGTATGCAGCTACTGACATGCCCCGGCTGCTTTGGTACTTTTCTTTTCAGGCTGAGCATGACTCACCAAGCTGCAGCCACTGCCGTGAAGAAGTGGAAGACGCCAGGAGCACACTCCTAGAATGCTGCGCCGGATCTCCCAGCGGGCTAGACTTCAACTAGCCCTGGGAGCCGAAATTGAAGTCGACACCCTTGTTCGGCACATGGTCGAGTGCCCAGCTAAGTGTGCAGCTGTTAAATGGCTACGCTTCCAAGGTCCTTCAAATGAAAGACACCCAGGATAGGATGGACGACGTGGCAGGCCATAACGTCAGGAGCCAGCAACTCCAGCAACAGCAGTGATCGTAGTGATCAGTGTCGAGAAATTGTGAGGGTACTCCTCAACCGGCGGACGCGTAAGTGCGGCAAGAGCGAGAGTTTGCGTAGGGTAACCAGCCCTAGGGCTAGTGCAGGTGCAGAAAGTGCGATCGTCTGCGTAGGGCAACTAGCCCTCGAGCTAGTGTAGGCGTGTTAAAGTACGCACGCGCGAAGCAAGCAACAACGACTTACTGCGACACCCCAGACCGGATAAACTAGCGCTGCACTCGACCGCCGCGATTGCAGTCATCAAAACTATCGACCAACAAGCAGCAGTCAGCCACCAACCGGCAACTACCGGGCCCAGGGGATCCCATTTTGCGGAGCCAATAGTGAACTACCTGGACGGGACGCGAAGCGCGAGCGATCGTATGCACGTCGGGTAGGCAGCTAATCAAACCAATTTCTTTTAGCAGGAGAGGCCGACAGGACCACTTCCGGCTCGGGTCGACCATCAGCCAGCTGGGTAGAAGGGCCTGGTCGAGATGGCAGACTGATTTACTAATTTATTCCTTTATGTTTTTATTAAAAAAAAAAACTTCTATCTTTATAGGGCTATTAGCCGTGAGGCTTTTCCGCCGGTCAAGGGAGAAGTTCAGAGGAGTTTAATCACCCGATATTTACCTTAACTTCACAGAAAACCTCTGATAAACTGTGAAAGGTGATTCGCACAAATTCCTTCCCCGCTGGGGATCGAACTCGGGCTCCCCAATGCTCAGTACGAGACGGACGACGCCTCTAACCACTCGGCCACTGAGCTGGGTGTTTTTATTTATTTATTCAATTATTCCTTTTATGGTTTTATTCAATTATTCATTGATTTCATTATTTATTTTATACTCCATATTGTGTTACTAAGTCACTTTTACTACTTATTTATTATTCACCCTTATTTATTATCTGTAGTCATAAGGAAGGGGGGTTGAATCACTGGAAATCACGGGCGGTGTGCTGCAGGGCTCTGTGATATGTTCCACAGGCGGGGCCCGGGTATACAATTGGGTCCTAAAGCTCACGAGACCACCGGGCGTGTCCGTTGTAGGGTTCACGGACGATTTGGCAGTGGTGTCCATCGACGTCACGCCGGATGGAACTATAGTAAAGCCGAACGAGATCATAGAATCCATCTTCAGCTGGCTGGAATCCGCAGGCCTTGGCCTGGCACCGGATAAAACCGAGGCGACGTGGCTATCTACAAGAAGGTCCGGAAGATCAACCAGCCAGGAGATACTAGAGGAATAGGGAATAGCAAACAACATGGGCACCCATCGGAAGTATCTCGTATGTATCATGGAAGCCAACAACTTGTCTGGCTGCCATGTACATCAGACCTGCGACGGGGCGGTAAAGTCCATGGCAGCTATGCTGCCCAATACCAGAGGACCAGGCGAAGGGGCACGGCGGCTCCTCGCCAGCATGGGCGGAATGTACAAGGTCGCCAAGAAATAAGGACAGGATGAAAACCGACCGCCCAGTCAACTTGCGGATCATCAGGGTATATCGTACTGTTTCAACGTAGGCAGCACAGGTCCTCGCGGCCATCCGTCCCGTCGACTTACTAGCAGAGAGAGCTGCCAAGGACAAGCAGCGCAATCAGCCCCAAGAGAGCAGCAAGAGCCGCCACGGTTATAAAAATACTGCCATTATGGAGGACGTGTCGAACGATCCTAAACACATATGGACCGAGTGCTCGTGGTGGAAGATCCAGCGGCAGGAACTGCAACGTCGAGAACTTGAACACAGGGACCATAATCTACCTGATGGTGGAGACCCCGGAGGCATTGACGGCGTCCACGCGGTACGCAACGACGGTCATGCACGAGAAGAAATATATTTTCATTCATGTGAAATTTTTGTATATAATATAGAGTATAACATCTATACAGGCAATGAATCTTGGATTTATTATAATGAGCCCTAAACTAAACTGCAGTCGACTGTATGGGCTTTTGAAGCAAATGGTGAACTGTTTGTTCGGTATAAGTGGTCAACCGTACTTTTAGAGCAACGTAGAACGGTCCTCTCCACACGACCAATTGTTTGCCAGAAGTCATTAGTGAAATAAGGAAAACGAACCTCCCACGAAGAAACATTCCCCACCATACAAATGCGAGCTCACACACATCGGCTCAAACAACCGACTATTTGAACACTCAAAACGTATAATTAATGGGTCAGCCGCCGTACAGTCCTGATTTTACACTCAATGATTTCTATGTTTCCCTCAAGTGAAGAACAAACTACAAGGACAACGCTTTTCGACGCCACAAGAAGCTGTTAATGCATTCAAAACTCATGTTTTTACCAACTCCGATCAGGTAAAACTGTTGTGCCAATTGGTATAACTGAATACAAAAAAGTATAGTTTTTAAATCGTATTTGTTTTAAAGAGTATTTTGAAAAACAATAAAGAAGTTTCTATACTCCAATCATGTTTTTGTTATTCATTGTCAATGCATAAATAGCCATCCTCGTACGAAGAATCTTCATACCTGTAAGTCTCCGTTAATGATATAATACATGGTGGTTTTCATGTCTCCAGCCCGGTAGAGGTAATGTCCTGGCAATAGAAAATCTTCCTTCATCGCTAACGATATTATTCTTTTCAGTCCATTATCAATTTCGCTGAAAAGATGTGAGTGTCTGAAGACATCCCAAAATATATCCATTGTGATATTCTTCTATAAAGTAAAGAATTAATGTAAAAATGTATTTTCGAGAATCTATGTTAAAAATAGATCTTCAGATGAGATGGTTTTTCAAGAATGAATGAGAAAATGTATGAAAGTAAATTGTTTAGAACTTATATATTATGGCTGGACAATGCGACAAAGATGCTGAATATTGCAATTGTGAGGACAAGCTTCACTATTTTTTTCACCTTTTTTTGAATTCAAGTCCAAAGTTGACACCACAGTAACCTTTAATAAAAGTCTGGATCATACAACTAAAACTTTTAATTTGTGTATATTTGGTCACATAAAGTATTTATGACATTTTATTGGGTTTAGTAGTACATGAGGCTTTAAAATGGGAAGTTAATAACAATTTATGCAACATCTCAAAATACAATCATAGGTTCTAGTTACAAAAAATATATAGTTTTGCCAGTATTACCTTTAGACTGGGTGGTATCATTTGAAATGTTTCAGGTAGGTCTCTTAAACCTTCTCTACGCAGCCAGAGTTCGCTAGAATATGTCATGACTTGTTGCCGGGTTCTCCTTTTTATACCCCAATCTTTCAATGTCTGAGAAATTCTATTAAGTTTATCCACGTAAAGATATTGCTTCTTCTTGGTGTGTATTAAAACTGCGATCAATTTACCCACAAAAAACAAATGGTTCATATTGAAGCCGATGAGTAGCAAAAGTATTACTAACAAGTACTCCTTGTTGTTCATGGGGTGTATGCCAACTAGAAAAAATAATCAAAATTGTACATTTGTTGTGAATTGAAACTGGATAGGGTATGGACAGCAGGAGAAATTCAATATACTTACTGGATAATTGCTGCAGATGCATATTCAGTACAGTAACATACGAAATCACGAACCAGTTTGAGTTGTCGGAGTGATTAAATTTGTGATTCACCACCCAATCACTCCAAGTTGGATCGGTACATTTAGGTTTATTATTGCAGGATAGTAAATACCATACTGTCGAAAAAAATAGAGTGCTGGTGTTGAGCAAGAATGCCTGTCTGATGAAAATTACTAATATGTTGTTGAAACCAGATAGAATGCCACGCGTCGAGAAGATATGCTCCATCATTATTATCTGCATCAAACAATTGTTGTTATTATATATATATATATATATATATATATATATATATATATATATATATATATATGCAACATATGAAATTCAAATTGTAGTGAGCGTTTTGTGAAAACTAGGCAATATATTTATAAAAAGAATAGTATTTTCAAGTTCATACTTACATATCTGAAGAAACATTTAACTCTAGTATAGTCTTTATATTGTGGAGAGTCCACACAAATAACATAATAAATTTCATAGTATGGGATCAGCGTCAATATATCCATCATTATTTCCCCAATATGCCTACACTCTGAAAATCGTTGCTTCCGTATACGTTCCCATAACCTAAATACGAATAGAATCAAGTTGCTGCAATAAACCACATTACACCAGATTACCTATGCAAAATAGCTAGTACTGTATCTGTGCAAAAGTGTACTTCAAATAGATAATATAAGCCAGTCACCCAACCGGGATAATGGCCCACGTAAACGAGGTGATACAAAGTTAATACTGTGTTCAGGAAGATGTTTATATCTATTGATAACTGCAAGATAATTTAAGTAAGTTTCTGTATTGGCATGGCATTGTTACTCACCATCCATATTTTATTGAATATTAGGAAGATGAGGAAATGCCAATCGGCGTACTCTTGTATCCTTACTCTCCTGGGGTCGATGCTGCCTTTAACCATTATGTAACTACAACTGTCAAAGTCAAATTCATTGACAAGGTCAAAATTACTTCAATGCCAGCAATGCAATGCCTTCTTGTCTATGAATTCCAGGCCCACTATATTTTACTATTTTATAATTTCTATGAAAACGTTTGAAGAGGGAGGAGAAAAAGGGGCAGCAAGGGTTTGGATGGAGCGAAGTAGAAATTACGGTGTATGAGAAAAACATAACGGGCGTGAAGTGGGAAGAGGTGCAGTCGATGTTACAGTTGGAGAGAGTGATGGCGGCTGCGTTGGTGGTGAGGAAGAAGAGTGGACGCCAGAGGGAATGTTGGTTCGACGAGGAGTGTAAGACAAAGAAGATGGCAGATGTGCAGTCGAAAGGGTTAATCAGGCGAAAAGGGAGTTCGAGAGTACGTGCAAGAGGAAAAAAATTGAGGAGTTGCAGAAAGTGGAAAAGAGGACGAGGGAGTGTGTGGTGGAGAAACGGATGGGGGAGATCTTAAAGGGAAGGATGAATCAGGGTAAAGTGAACATAGAGCTAGCAGAGTGGGAGAGGAGTTGTAAACAGATGGCCGGGTCTGAGGTGGAGCTGGGCAGTTCGAGCGCAAGGCAGGTGGTACGAAGGGAGGCGTTTTCACGGAAAGAGGTGAAGGTGGCCCTGGCACAGTTAAAACTAGGAAAGGCAGCGGGGGAAGATGGGCTGAAGGCAGAGGCTTTCAAAAAGTTACCGGAGAAAGGAAGGGAGAATATGCGGCAGAGTATTAACAAGGTGTGGAGTGGAGAGGAGGAAGTGCCGGAAAAGTGGCGTGTGGGGGTGGTGGTCCCGGTGCACAAAGGAGAAGAGGCCTCGGACGTAAAAAACTATAGGGGGATCACCATTATGAGTGCCGGTTAGAAATTGATGATGACTATGTTGAGAAATAGAATGGATAGGGAAGTAGAACAAAAAGGGCTGCTGCCGGAATGCCAGGGTGGGTTCAGAAGGGGAAGAGGGACGAGGGAGCAGATTTTCACGTTGTCGAGAATGGTGGAGGAACCGCTGGATTGCAAAGGGAGAGTGTATGCGGTGTTTATGGATTTAAAAGCTGCGTATGACTCAGTTCCTAGGGGAAAACTGGAGGAATGTATGGATAGATTGGGTATGGAAGAGGAAGGATTGGAGTGGGTGAGAAGGGTGTATAAAGAGTCATGGGCGAACGCAAGAGTGAATGGAGAAATATCTAAGAAATTTAGGATGAATGTCGGAGTACGGCAGGGGTGCCCGCTAAGCCCCCTCCTGTTTAATCTGTACACGCGCGAGTTGGAAGAGGTGCTGAGGAGAGGACAGGTAGGAGAGGTCGTGGTGGGTAGATCCAAAGTGTGGATGTCGGCGTATGCAGATGACGTGGTGCTGGTGGCCAAGAGAGTAGAAGAGATGCAAGAGATGTTGGATAGAATAGGTAGATACCTGGATAAGAGGGGGCTAGTGGTGAATGTGGAAAAGACCAAATGGATGTTGTTTAGGAATAGCGGCAGAAGGGGTAAGGACGAAGGGCTGAAATGGAAGGAAAGGCTGATTGAGAGAGTGAATGGCTTTAAATATTTCGGCTTTTGGTTTGACTGTGGAGGAGGGCTTAGGATGCATGTGGAGTGTATGCAGGCGAAAGCAAGAATGGCTTGGGGGATGGCGTGCAGAAAATGGGGGAGTTTGTGGAGTGGTAACCTCGTAATGGCGTGCAAAATATGGGATGCGTGTGTAAAACTTATATTGTTGTATGGAATGGAAGTGTGGGGATTGCGTGAATGGGAGGTAATAGAAAGGGAGCAAGGTTGGTGTCTGAAGAATCTACTAGGGCTCGAAAGGTCGACACCGAGGGCAGTGCTGTTGCAGGAGATAAATTGTATGAGTATGTGGTGGGAGTCGTGTGTGAGGGTTGTGAAGTTTGAGGAAAGATTGCAGGATTTGGGCGAGGAAAGACTGGTATGGGAGGTATGGATGAGGTGTAAGAGTAGAACAGAAAGTAGATGGAGGAAGGATAGAGAAAGGATGTATGAAAGAGTGGGTATGTCTGAGGTGTGGATAGAGGAGAAGCTGAGAGAAATGGGTAGCCTAGGAACTGAGATAAGGGAGAGATTGAGGGATATTGAGTGGCAAGAAAGGCAAGTGAGAATGGCTGAGAGCTCATACAACCCTGGCTACGTAGAGTGGTAAGTGCAGGGGAAACTCCCGAGCTACTTAGCCAGGGGAGAGTGGAGCAGAGAGGACAAAGTATGCATGGCAAAAGCGAGGTGTGGTTCAGAAGAGCTAGGAAGAAAAGTGTTAATGGGGCTGGGGTTCACCGCGTGTGCGCTGTGTAGGAAGGGGAGTGACACGTGGTGGCACCTTAGCAAAGAATGTGAGGGGATGAAAGAAGAGTGGGTTGGAGAGTGCAGAAAGCTAAACGAATGGTTAGGAGAGGATGGGAAAGGCGTGAAAATCTGCAGGAGGCTGACGTGGGAAAGGAAATTGGCGAGGGCAGAGGGGGTTTATTTTTATGTATAGAAAAATGTATTTTATGTTAATTTGTATTCTTTTTTGTGTGTTTCTTTCTGTGAAAGTACTGTTTGGGAATGTGTGTAAAAGGGAAGGGTTGCGCTGATATGCCAAATAAAGGTCTTTTTTTAAATTTCTATGTAAGATAGGGCAGGGGAAGGGTGGGGGGGAGGTTAACTTACTACCACCTGGATGGCGTCTCGGTACCCCCAACCACCATGGGCTTCTACTTTGGACCCTGCTGGTATCGTGCATTTATGTTGTCGTGGTCCTCTCGTATTAAGCATAATGGCTGCAAATGACCGACCTCACCCCCGATTCGTAGACCTACTTTCTGAAAGTTAACATGGTCCACCACCACACCCAGTTACTTGATATCATTTCTAGACACCACCTCGGTGTCTCTGACTCCGATAGCCGCTCATCTCTTGCCTATGCATATGAGCAATACAGCCCTCATTTTCTCTTCGGAAACAAGTAGAGCATTGTCCGCCAGCCATCATGCTCTTCATTCCGGTGTTCCCCCTCGTCCTCAGATGTTCCTCAAATCTTCCTGTAGCCACTATGGCCACGTCGTCCATAGAAAGTGTGAAAATGCATTACTATTATTGTATTTAGATGACTTGAATGTTAAATGACAATATGAGTGTCACTACGATAACCTAGAATTACACGCAACTTCTATTTTGATGCTTTATTAATCAAACAGTTCCAAAATGTCTAAAGGTCGTTTTAGACAAGACAATTTCTTGACTCAAAAGTTAGTCAAGATGGGAGACAATCTAGATTCACTCGTATCATACAGCAAATTATTTAAAATCTTGAATTGGATGGTAGATTGAATGGAAAAATATAACACGTTCTATTTGTTAAGAACAGATTGTATGAGAGGAGGATAAATGAATTAATTTCTTGAACAACTTTTGAGCTAAGAAATTGTCTTGTCCAAAACGACCTTAACGCCCATGTACAATTGCGACACCGCTTAACTGTACATAGATACGTTTTTGTTCGTTTTGAGTGTATAGAAATGGGCGTAACTTGACAAGAGCCATCGGTAGGTTATCATCGCAAATGTCATGAAGTTGAAGGTGATAATGTCCAACGATATAACTAAAATAACCATAGAAGGGCAGATTGTAACAGCACGAAAAGTCACAATGACAATGTAATGGGCATAACGTTTTTGATGTATCGAAACAATGAAAGTCGTACCTATTTTAACACTGCTTCTAATATCCATCGCCTATTCTAACGGTAAGTAAGACTTGTTAAATCGAAAATATTTTAAAATATATCCTAGGTAGAGCCGAGCAGCCATGGATCCTTTGCCATGAGTGCGGGAACTGCGCACAGGTCAATAAAAACCATTATTCTAATTGCTCCTACCATTGCTGTTATCAAGCTCATCATGGAGGAATAGGTTTGAGATATGTGGAGCGAGGCTGTGTGCATGAATGGGACTTGGGATGGTGGTGTAGTACTTATATGAGACGTCATGGTTCGAATTCTCGATGCCATGAGTGCTGCACTGAATCCTGCAACGACCAAGATTTAAGAGAACCTTGGGCATCAATCGGTCAAAGTAGCACTTACAAGCCAGTTTGTACGACGCGCAAGGCTAGAAGACGACGTAGGAAAATGATGTACAAATTAGTAAATCGGTCGAGTAATTCTAAACCAAATTATGTTGTATTTATAATAGTTACGTTTAAATTATTGTTTAATTAACAATAGCGTTGTTAATAACTTCATTATGTTTACTTATTATTATGACTTAAAAATATTACAGTAAACTGCCATTTATAACGAAATGTCATTTTGTCATATATCTTTTCTCTATCCATTCAACATTCGCTCAGTATTCTACTCCTACACAATCACATATCACAACTCCAGCACTAATGTCTCTTCACTCAACTACTGTAATCTTCTCTACCCTCCCACACAACTTCTACCACATATCATCCGATTTGTTTTCTGCAAGAGCAGCATCATAGGCGTCGATCTTTTGAGTCCTAGCAGACTATTCAGCAACCAGCCTCGCTCCTAATCTATTAGATACAACTTTGGCAATAACCATACTCAACAATTTTACATGCTACTACTAGGTTACCATTCCTCTACCTCTATCATTTTCTCGTCACACTACAAATGTTTCTAAAGCCACCTCTGCATTCAAACCAAAAGCCTAAATACTTAAAACTATTAACTCTCAATCATTATGCCCTTCCATTCATCTTTTGATCTACCTACCTAATTTGTAAACACCAGCTATTTGCTTTTTTCCACATTCACTACTAACAGGATGGGGTTAGTAGTAGTCTCCCATTATTTTAAATATAACTTGCATCTCTTCCACTCTCTCGGCCACATCCGCATATGCTAACATCCATATCTTGGTTCGTCCTACCACAAATCCTCCCGCTTGTCCTCTCTAACTCACGTGTATGCAGAATGAACAAGATATGGCTTAGAGAGCATCCCTGTCTCCCACATTCATTCAAAATTTCTCCGATATTTCTCTATTCACAAACCATTCTTGAAAGTTAAGCCGGCGTTGTGTGCACGTGCAAGCGATTTGAAAATTTCAGTTTTTGTTGGTATATATTCCCGCTCCGTGAGTAATCAAGTACGGGAAGGTGAAGTGTCGAGGAATAGTAAAAACGCAAACATTTTAATTGCTTGAAATAAAATAAAAAGGCATGGCTACGTAATTGCGGACGAGTATAACAGCTATTGGAAACGGACAATTCTCAAATGTAAACAGAACTTAATCCGTCTCGATATATTGAGTACCAATGGAAATAAGGGAGGAGGCAAAGGAGGCAAAAGGTGTGGAAGTGAGGTTAGGCAACCGGACACTGAAAAGCGAGTGGTGGGTCTGGCAGGGGGAGGGACTGGCAAAAAACTGGCTGATGGGGGTGAGAACGACGAGGCAGGTGTATGGGGTGGATGGAAGAGGGGACGAGGAGTAGGGGTGGGGGCAGCTTGGAAGCTGTATGTCGGCAAGAATTAGACGATTGGGCAGATTTTCACGCAAGCGAGAAAGGTGGAGGAAGTGTTGAAATGCAAAGTATGCGGTGTTTTTGGATCTAAAAGCGGCGAATGACTCAGTTCCTAGGGGGAAACTGGTGGAGTGTAGGGATAGATGGGTATGCAAGGGCAAGGAGTGGAGTGGGTGAGAAGAATGTATAAAGAGTCGTGGGCCAAAACAAGACTGAATGGAGATGTATCGGAAAAATTTATGGTGAGGGTGCCCGCTGTGTAATCTGTACAGGAGCGAGTTGGAGGAGGTGCTGAGGAGAGGACAGGCAGGAGGGATCGTGGTGGGTAGAAACAAGGTGTGGATGTTGGTATACGCAGATGGCGTGGTGCTGGGAAGGTATCAGGATAGGAGGGGCCTAGTGGTGAATGTGGAAAAGACCAACTGGGTGATGTTTAGGAATAGAGGTAGAAGGGGTAGAGTGGAAGAGCTGAAATGGAAGGGAAGAATGACTGAGAGAATAAATGAGAGAATGAATGAGATAATGAATGAGATAATGAATGAGATAATAAATGAGAGAATGAATGAGAGAATGAATGGAATTCAATATTTGGGCTGTGAAGGAGGGTTTAGGATGCATGTGGAGTGTATGCAGGTGAAAGCGAGAATGGCTTGGGAGATTGCGAGCAGAAAATGGGGGAGTTTGTGGTGCGACAACCTCGTAATAATAATAAACCTATACTGTTGTATGAAATGGAAGTGTGGTATTTGCGTGAATGGTATGTAATAGAAAGAAAGCAAGATTGGTTCCTGACGAGTCTGCCACACCTCGAAAGGACTGTTAAAGTTTCGACGAACATGCCGCTTGCAGGGGTAGGAAAACCCGGGCTGCGTGCGCCTCTTCAGCGGATGCTAAGAGTAAGGGACCTGTTTGCCCCTTATAAATAACGTGCACGCACCCCTAAGGCCCAATTCACACATGCCGCTTACCCCTGCTCAGTAGGGTAGGAAAACACGGGCTGCGTGCGCCTCTTCAACGGATGCTAAGAGTAAGGGGCCTGTTTGCCCCTTATAAAAAACGTGCACGCACCCCTAAGGCACAATTCACACATGCCGCTTACCCCTGCTCAGTAGGGTAAGAAAACACGGGCTGCGTGCGCCTCTTCAGCGGATGCAAAGAGTAAGGGGCCTGTTTGCCCTTTATAGATAAGGTGCACGCACCCCTAAGGCCCAATTCACACATAAGCGGCGTCAGGCGGAGGCGCGGTGTAGGCGAGGTGCAGGCGCGAGGTAGCACAGGCGATTGTGATGTTCATATGCATATGGGGTGGACATTGCACCATATGTATCCATTAAAATAAACCCCCTCTGCCCTCGCAAATTTCCTTTCTCACGTCAGCCTGCTGAAGATTTTCACGCCTTTTCCATCCTCTCCTAACCATTCGTTCAGCTTTCTGCACTCTCCAACCCACTCTTCTTTCACTCCCTCACATTCCTTGCTAAGGTGCCACAACGTGTCACTCCCCTTTCTACACAGCGCACACGCGGTGTACCCCAGCCCCATCCACAATTTTCTTCCTCGCTCTTCTGAACCACACCTCGCTCTTGCCATGCATACTTTGTCCTCTCTGCTCCACTCTCCCCTGGCTAAGTACCTCGGGAGTATCCCCTGCACTTGCCACTCTACGTAGCCAGGGTTGTATGAGCTCTCAGCCATTCTCACTTGCCTTTCTTGCCACTCAATATCCCTCAATCTCTCCCTTATCTCAGTTCCTTGTCTACCCCTTTCTCTCAGCTTCTCCTCTATCCACACCTCAGACATACCCACTCTTTCATACATCCTTTCTCTATCCTTCCTCTATCTACTCTCTGTTCTACTCTTACACCTCATCCATACCTCCCGTACCAGTCCTTCCTCGCCCAAATCCTGCAATCTTTCCTCAAACTTCACAACCCTCACACACGACTTCCACCACATACTCATACGACTTGTCTCCTGCAACAGCACTGCCCTCGGTGTCGACCTTTCGAGCCCTAGCAGATTCTTTAGAAACAAACCTTGCTCCCTTTCTATTACCTCCCATTCACGCAATCCCCACACTTCCACTCCATACAACAATATAGGTTTTACACACGCATCCCATATCTTGCACGCCATTACGAGGTTACCCCATAAACTCCCCCATTTTCTGCACGCAATCCCCCAAGCCATTCTTGCTTTCGCCTGCATACACTCCACATGCATCCTAAGCCCTCCTCCACAGTCAAATTAAAAGCCCAAATATTTAAAGCCATTCACTCTCTCACAGCCTTTCCTTCCATTTTAGCCCTTCGTCCTTACCCCTCCTGCCCCTATTCCTAAACAACATCCATTTGGTCTTTTCCACATTCACCACTGGCCCACTCTTATCCAGGTATCTACCCATTCTATCCAACATCTCCTGCATCTCTTCCACTCTCTTGGCCACCAGCACCACGTCATCTGTATACCCCAACATCCACACTTTGGATCTACCCACCACGACCCCTCCTGCCTGTCCTCTCCTCAGCACCTCTTCCAACTCGCTCGTATACAGATTAAACAGGAGGGTGCTCAGCGGGCACCCCTGTCGTACTCCCACATTCACCCTAAATTTCTCAGATATTTCTCCATTCACTCTTGCTTTCGCCCATGACTCTTTATACACCCTTCTCACTCACTCCACTCCTTCCTCTTCCATACCCAATCCATCCATACATTCCACCAGTTTCCCCCTAGGAACTGAGTCATACGCAGCTTTTAAATCCATAAACACCGCATACACTCTCCCTTTGAATTCCAGCGCTTCCTCCACCATTCTCGCCAGCGTGAAAATCTGCTCCCTCGTCCCTCTTCCCTTTCTGAACCCACCCTGGCATTCCGGCAGCAGCCCTTTTTGTTCCACTTCCCTATCCATTCTATTGTTCACCATAGTCATCATCAATTTATAACCGGCACTCATAATGGTGATCCCCCTATAGTTTTTTACGTCCGAGGCCTCTTCTCCTTTGTGCACCGGGACCACCACCTCCACACGCCACTTTTCCGGCACTTCCTCCTCTCCACTCCACACCTTGTTCATACTCTGCCGCACCTTTTCCCTTCCTTCCTCCGGTAACATTTTGAAAGCCTCTGCCTTCAGCCCATCTTCCCCCGCTGCCTTTCCTAGTTTTAACTGTGCGAGGGCCAGCTCCACCTCTTTCCGCGAAAACGTCTCCCTTAGTACCACCTGTCTCGCACTCGAACTGCCCAGCTCCACCTCAGACCCCGCCATCTGTTTACAAATCCTCTCCCACTCTGCTAGCTCTATGTTCACTTAACCCTGATTCGCCCTTCCCTTTAAGATCTCCCTCATCCGGTTCTTCACCACACAGTCCCTCAACCTCTTTTCCACTTTCTGCAACTCCTCTATTTTTTCCTCTCGCACGTACTCTCGAACTTCCTTTTCGCCTGATTAACACTTTCGACTGCACATCTGCCGTACCTCCAATTCGCCATTTCCCTCCGCCTCCTCGTCTTCTTGATCTTACACTCCTCGTCGAACCAAACATTCCCTCTGGCGTCCACTCTTCTTCCTCCATACCAAACGCAGCCGCCATCACTCTCTCCAACTGTAACATCGACTGTACCTCCTCCCACTTCACGCCCGTTAGGTTTTTCTCATACACCGCAATTTCTACTTCGCTCTATCCAAACCCTTGCTGTCCCTTTTTCTCCTCCCTCTTCAAACCTTTTGTCCTTTCAAGACCACTTCCACCGGCACATGGTCCGACCCCCCCACATTTTCCACCTTGAAGCACTCCAACTCCGCCCTTCCGATACCTTTGACCACCACATAGTCCAAAACCGAACCTCCTCCGTGTCCACAGAACGTCTTCTTCCCTTCCCAGTCTTCTTCGCAGCAGCCATTCAGTACATCCCACCCCGACTTTCTCACCCATTGGATCCATTCTCTACCCTCCTGGTTGGTCACTTTATCCTGCGATCGTCCTTCTCTCCATTCCCCTCCCTCTCCGATTCCTCCTTCCAGCTCCCCCACCCTCACATTCCAATCACCCCCGACGATCCATTCATCTGCCTCCATCTCGAGCCCTTCCAGTATCTCCGTTAGTTCTAAACGGTTTTGTTACAGTACACGGCCCCTACCCACACCGACCTTCTATCCATTTCCACCTTCCCTATTACCTATCTAGCCGCTTCCCTCGAAGACTCTCTGATCCATTGTCCCACTGACTTCCTCACTACTAACAAGATTCCTCCTTTGGCTCTCCCCATCCTCGCATCTTTCGTTGCACCTTGCATTACCCAGTCCCACCCTGTCGTCATGCAGATTTCTACCTGCCTCCATAGCTCTTCTGTCATCCACGTCTCCAGTAGCCCCACTATGTCCTTTGAGATGAACCACTTCTCCAGTTCCTTTTCCCACACTCCCCCTAGCACTTTTTTCCTTAGACCCGCAACGTTCCAAAACCCCACCCTGCACTTGCTCCACTCATACTCCCGCCTCGTCGATCTCTCCTCCTTAATTCCTTTTTTGACAAGCAGTCCCCCCTGCCAGACTCACCAGACGTCCACAATCTTCAGTTTTCGATATCCCACCCTAGCTTCCAATCCTTTGGCTCTTTATTCCTTAGCACTTTCTCTAATTTTCCTTTGCACTTCCCTCTCCTCTATGGTTAGATCGTCATCAATGTATATGTTCGTGCCCTTTAGTTTATATTTTGATCGCATTAAGCCCACTTTGTCGTCCCAGTTGGTTAATTCTGTCAGGAATCGGTCACCTCTTTTCCCTAGCTCTACTACCTTACGTATTGGCACTGAGTTACTCAGCTTCTCCAGCATTGCAGCTACCCCTTCTCCTCCTATACCCGACACCACCACGTTATTTTTCCTCTCCATCCTCTGCCTGGCTTCCTCCCTCTTCTCGATTGTATCGACCTTTTTGTCAACCACCCGGACTCACTCCGGTGCCGTTCTCTCCCCTTGCTCGTCGCTCTTTTCCCCTAGTTTTACCAGCTTATCTAGTTTCTCCATCATCTCCTTCCTCTCTTTCAGCCACTCGCATTGCATTTCCCTCCACCCATCCATCATCCGCATCCACTCCTTCCTCTCTTTCTTCATCTCCTCCCTCTCTCTCTTTATCTCTTCCCTTTCCGCTTTTAGGGTTTCCATCCATTGCTGCCTCTCCTCTCTTGTTTTCTTAATCTCCATCTCCAGCCAACGAATATCTTGACCAGAATCTAAAACTAATGAAGAAGTTCTAGGGCGGCTGAACAAAAGCAAAGTACTTATGACAAGAATCAAAAAAGGGAAACTCCAATACATCGGGTATATAATGAGGAGCGGACGCTAATCATGGATGGCAAGTCGGTAGGAAGACGACAGGACTGATACGACATAGAACCCAAGTTGTTGGTATGCAAGAACATCGGTCGAATTTTTCCGAGTAGCTTTAACCATCATAAAGAAATTGGATCGCTAACCTCCGATAGAGGCGTTTCAAGAAAAAAAAAACCTACATCACCATCATGTTCAATGTTGATTGTTATTAATAAAATTTGACAATAATAATAAAGCTGAGTGGCAATAAAGATATTTATTTTAAGTATTTATAATACGTTGGAATGTAGTTAAAGATAATTATTTCTAATTTAATAATAAACATAATACAGTAACAGGAAAAGCAAAGAATAAATTCGATATTTAAGCTCGTGCAACCAAATTGAGGAGTCTGCCAATATCCATATTCAGCACACGCCTCTTGGTTTTTTCGTTAATGTTCAACGCACGCAGTCGATCCATCATGCCGGCAAATTCCCCCGTTTCAATGGCTTCCTTTACCATGCGCAACTCCAACTCATCAATGATGTTCTGACTGCGAAGCCTCTCCTCGGAAATGGGTTGCGGATGATAGTACTCGGTTGTCTGCATGTGTGTTTTAGCATGCATGTTCTCCTGCTTCTTGTGTAGCTGTTCTATAATTTTTCCGGTATGTTTTAGATTGTACAAATCCTGTACAGTAGTATTAATAACATCCGCTGTTACCGCCTCCACACTACCCGGATAATTGGCGGCACGTTCCAAAAGTTGTTTTTCCTGCTGATAAGCCTTCTTCAGGGCTTGATGGCGATCGATGAAGTCGCTGTTCATATCAGGGCCGAGATTGGTTTCCCTAAAAACAAAACAATTAACAATCACACACAAAGGCAGACTAGTTCAATTTTACCTATTGATAAGGTAATCAACATAATCTTCATAAGCATCATTATAGATAGCAATAGAATGCTTTTTGATGAAATGGCTGAATTTAGCCATTGAGGCTGTAATTACATCCATTTCATTTTCAAACTCTTGTCTACGGAGCTCAAGTTCTTCAATGAGCTTCTTCTTAGCTTCAATTTGGTCAGTAGTTGAGGTGATTTTAGAGATCACTGCTTCATTCTGCTGCTGATCTTCGAACGTCTCGGTCTCATACCAGACATGCATGTGAGTTGTGAAGTCACATCCGCATTGTGTGCAAGTTGAGCCGCGCATGGCAGCGCAGCCAAGAAGTTCTGCCGATCCAATGATGTCTCTTGGGACATTGCGCAAGTAGCATGGATTATGACATCTTTGCTTATAATGATACTTTGTTAATTCAGCAACCTGTAAATGAAAATATGAGTTAATTCATAAATAAGAAACATCAAATACGAATGCGACTTACGGTATAAACCTCAGAACATTTCTTTGCTGCACACACAGTTACTGGTTGCGGTAATTCAATCTGGCGAAGATTAACAACTGGTACATACAATTTCTTCTGAAGCTCGCTGATTGACAAGTTATCAGATTCAATATGTTTCTGATGGCGTTCGAGGACCATTAAGTTATCCTGTATGAGGTCAGCGATATCCGCCATTGGCTTGCACAGGTTTGTGATAACACGACGAGCTTGGTTGACCGATAGCGTTCCTTGAATGCTATGTGGACGCAGCACAGCTTCTTTCTTCTCCCCTGCTACATAAGTAATCAGGTCTTTGCACGTTTGAGCGGAAATCTCCCAACTCTGCGAAAAATTCTCCATTTCCTTTTCACTGAAGTTTATGTCATGCTTCAGAGCGACCAGAAAACGGAACGCCTCGTTATCCATGCAGAACATATTAGTCTTGCTGCAAGGGACGAGAACGTTCGGCGGGTTGTTATGCACCTCGCTCAGCACCTTCTTCAAGACGGGTAATGTTTCGCCTGGGCGGTACAAGGTGCTGCGGCTGTTTGTAAACGTAAATACAATGTTATGCACTGCAGTCCTTTCCAGGCGGGATAAGAGATGCATAATGCAAAACTTAAAATACGCATTCAGACGTGAGATGTTAGGTTTCAGCAGGAAGCAAATGGCATGCAGGTACTTGAACTGGCTCAAGTACATCAGGATGTTTTCGAAATTGAGATTATCCTGTTCAATGCCGCGCGCATCTCCAATGCCGGGGGTATCGATGAGTCTGATTATTCGGTTGCTGTTCTCCACTTTGAATACGTAAGAGCGGGTTGCTGAAAAACAGGATACAATTATTTACTTAATTCTTCTTAATGTTAATAACAATGATTTATACAAAATATATATTCTATAATTCCAGTATTTAAAAAAAAAATCTTGTATTTGTTACGGTTATGTGACTGGCTATCTACCTTCGTGTCCTTCTGTCGTATGTTAGTGTATGTGTGTGCTAGGACTTCTGCAGAAAATCGACCCTGAGCTTCGTTAATTTTATCCCTACGACAAATGGGCGCGCATTTGTAAATAGGAGGTGCTAACCACTGCACTACATACATGCAGCACCTAACATTTAGTGATTATTACTTATTTTGTCGCTATACCTGCACTTGTAGGGTGTTTAGTGATGATGAAATAAATAAATAAATAAGACATTGGAAATTAGGAATGAAGAGATATTTTCATATGTTCATATGGTATATGATAGAAAATATCTCTACATTCCTAATTTCGAATGTCTTATTTATTTATTTATTTCATCATCACCAAACACCCTACAAGTGTAGGTATGACGCAATCAATGTTATGTAATGTATATTATGGGTGGAGTATGAATTATTTGTTTGGGTTCAAATAATTCTTGTAATATTTTATAAACAAATTTCCTTCTATCGGCTCAAGGGCTGTTCCGTTGGGCGTGGGTAAGCTCGGAAAAGTTTAGTATTTTCCCAGCTCTATTGTCAAGAGGGAGTAATTAATCAGAATTTTATAAAAATGTCGAAACCGCCGTGTTAATTTTGATTAAAAACCGGAAAAGACTTTGAGATACATTTCCACCAAAAACCAATCAAAATGGAGTTACATGAGATAATAGCCATATTTCATTTTCTATTTGAAAATATAGAATAGTTTTTTCTTGTAAACTAGAGGAATATATCAGACGGTCGACGGACAGTTTCCAGACATGGTCTGAAAATGACGAGGGAACTTAATAAACAGGATATTCGCAAATTCAGTTCTTTTTCATCGAACGATTATAATACTTTATTTATACTTCGCATGATAAATCACTAATGCAACGTATATTTGTTGACACAATATATAACAAAATACAAGCGAGTAGTTTCTGCATAAAAAGGAATTTAGACCAAGGCACCAAATACGTTGTTTTAAAGGATTTCAAGAATATAATAAATAGCATTAGATTTTCAACCTGTTGTGTGCAACCATTCAAAGAACGACTGAGATGTTTCTTGTTGCATTCAACTTTATTCTTTATTTATAAAAAATGTCTGTCTTTATCAGTCGTGGGGCTTTTCCGCCGGTCAAGGGGGAAGCTCAAAGAAAGTTTTTCAAATGGCAGCCCCATTTTTATTGTTGCGGATTCTGAAAGGGATTATTTTTCTGCGATCGGCATATGATATAGGTCACAAAAGGAAATTTCAGAGAAAAATCATTTCAAATTCATACAGAAGAAAAACACGAAACTCAAAATAATATTCCATCCATCCATCCATCCATCTATCTATCTATCCATCTATCCATCTATCCATCTATCCATCTATCCATCTATCCATCTATCCATCTATCCATCTATCCATCTATCCATCTATCCATCTATCCATCCATCCATCCATCCATCTATCTATCTATCCATCTATCCATCTATCCATCTATCCATCTATCCATCTATCCAACTATCCATCTATCCATCTATCCATCTATCCATCTATCCATCTATCCATCTATCCATCTATCCATCTATCCATCTATCCATCTATCCATCTATCCATCTATCCATCTATCCATCTATCCATCTATCCATCTATCCATCTATCCATCTATCCATCTATCCATCTATCCATCTATCCATCTATCCATCTATCCATCTATCCATCTATCCATCTATCCATCTATCCATCTATCCATCTATCCATCTATCCATCTATCCATCTATCCATCTATCCATCTATCCATCTATCCATCTATCCATCTATCCATCTATCCATCTATCCATCTATCCATCTATCCATCTATCCATCTATCCATCTATCCATCTATCCATCTATCCATCTATCCATCTATCCATCTATCCATCTATCCATCTATCCATCTATCCATCTATCCATCTATCCATCTATCCATCTATCCATCTATCCATCTATCCATCTATCCATCTATCCATCTATCCATCTATCCATCTATCCATCTATCCATCTATCCATCTATCCATCTATCCATCTATCCATCTATCCATCTATCCATCTATCCATCTATCCATCTATCCATCTATCCATCTATCCATCCATCCATTCATCCATCCATCCATCCATCCATCTAGCACTACTACAGTACGTTCGTGAATATCGCCGCGAACAGACGTGCCCGACAGCGCTTGCTAAGTTTAACTACTACGTGAACCCTAAATGGTATCACTTTAAACGAGGTGATACCAGACGGCCCGTATACCGGGCAGTCAAGCTATCGCGAGGGATTATGCTCCCGGTGAATCAGTTTATAACTCAGGCAGTTAACCAGAACAATGGCAACGTTTTTCCATCGAGTCAGATGACAGAAAACGAGGCTATTTTAAATCTACAATATCAGCTGCAACAAGCGCTGAATGAAATAGAATCGCTGAGGGGTCAATTGATGACATTGCAGCAATAAAACCGGACAGATGAAACAGTACAGGTAAAAATAGCATCACATACCAATACAGAAAGGAACACAAAATATAGTCCGGCCAATTCGGAAGAAGAGGAATTGCTGGTAGCGGCGGAAGCAACATGGCTACTTCCTAAAAAAATAAAAATAAGAAAAGAAAAGCCACCGAATCGCCAGAAAAAAATAACAGCCCAACTAAAAGCCAGCCTAAAATAGCGAAAGAACCTAAACCACCCCCAGTCATCATAAGTAATTTAAAAAATTACACGGAGATTAAACATAAGCTTCAGTCAAAACATATTACTTTTAATGCAACCATGCTCAATAACAATCAAATAAAAATTAATGTTAATACGTCAACTGAGTATAGAGATCTCACTAAGTACATGAATGATATTCAACAAGAATGGCACACTTACGAAAATAAACAGGACAGGCCGATTAGAGTAGTGGTAAAAGGACCGCATCCTTCTTGCGACACAAACGAATTAACAAAAGAATTAGAGGACAATTCCTTCAAAATTATCAGGGTAGAAAATAAATTAAGGAAAACAAAACACGGCTACGAAAAACTGCCGATGTTTATCTTAACTTTTGAAAATACAGAAGACATAAAGAAAATATATGAATTACAATATCTGTGCCACATGAAGGTAAAAATAGAAGCCATGAAAACTAGCAAACTAATACATCAATGCAAAAAGTGTCAACGTTATGGTCATACGCAAAGTTTCTGCCAAAGAAATCCATCATGTGTCAAATGTGCTGGCAATCACATAACAGCTGAATGTACAAAACCAAACAATACTCCAGCTAAATGCTTTAACTGCGGGGAAGCACACCCTGCAAACTACAGAGGATGCATAATTGCAAAAGAGCTACAAAAGAGAAGGGAAACTGCTAACACAGATAAGAGACTGAATCTTGAATCAAAATCTTTTGTGTCTAATAAAACAAGAACTGAAACATCGTATGCTCAGGCGATACAGAACGGATCTACAGGCGCCACTGCATCCTCAGCAAATGCAGAACCAACACTAATGCAAATAATGCAAAATATGATGACTATGCTCACTAATATCGCAGATAGACTTAACAGACTAGAAGCCAGGAACACTGGCGCTATTCCTAAAGTACATAAATAATGAAAGATACCGAATTACGAATTGCCACCTGGAATGTCAATGGCATCCTCAACAAGAAAGATGAACTAGAGGTGTTCTTAAAGCTACAACACATTGATGTGTGCCTGATCTCTGAAACTCACCTAACAAACCATTCTTATATAAAAATAAGAGGTTATAAAGTTTATCACACCACCCACCCGGAAAATCGAGCTAAAGGTGGTAGTGCTGTCATCATCAAAGAATCCATTAACCACAATGAACAATGTCATCTACAGCGTGAAGACATCCAGCTCACAGTCGTGTCTGTGACCAAACAGAACATAATAGTTGGTGAAGTGTACTGCCTTCCCAAGCATAACCTCAAGGTTGAAGAATTCAAAACACTTCTGCAACATCCCGGTGAAAGATTTATCATAGGCGGTGACTACAATGCTAAACATGTAGATTGGGGACAAGGCTGACAACAACAAAAGATAGTGAATTAAGAAAAGTTATTCGTGCGACAGCATGCAACTTCCCTTCGACAGGAAAGCCCACCTACTGGCGAACCGACCCAAATAAAATCCCTGATATGCTCGATTTCTTCATCTCAAGAAAAGTATCACCAAATTTCATAGAAACTGAAGAAAATTTCGACCTAGACTCCGATCA
The DNA here is from genome assembly GCA_963942505.1 of Lordithon lunulatus. Taxonomy (NCBI): domain Eukaryota; kingdom Metazoa; phylum Arthropoda; class Insecta; order Coleoptera; family Staphylinidae; genus Lordithon; species Lordithon lunulatus. The sequence goes on from OZ012675.1 coordinate 9,821,319, forward strand.
CTCAGCTGTCATCTGAACTTTGAGTGAAATAATCATCAAGAATGAAGCTCGCCTAACGCTTGTCAATAAAACCACTGATTGGGTGAGTTTCAAACTTGAACTTAATGATCTAATTAATTTAAAAGATGCGTTAAGGACAAAGGGACAATTAGAAGAAGAAGTGGAAAAATTCACAAAGTTACTACAAACAGTAGCTTATAATAACACTAAGAAACTGTCCCGGATCACTAAAGGGATAAACTACTCAGTCGAAATCAGAGAACTTGTCAGAAAGAAAAGAGCGGCTCGACGAAGATGGGAATATACTAGAAACCCAGCCGACAAGACGATTCTAAACAACAAAACACAAAAGCTGAAAAGAGAAATCAAGAAAATTAAAGAGGAATCTATTAGTACTTATCTACAAAGCCTCGATTCTAACGAAGAAACCGATTATTCATTATGGAAGGCAACCAAGAAAATCAAACGACCTATAATATCAATTCCGCCCATAAGAAAAGATCGAGAACCGTTGGCTAGGAGTAACAAACAAAAGGCTGATATGTTTGCACAGTACCTAGCTAACATCTTTACGCCAAATCAAGTGGAGGAAGCGATCGTTCTTGAAACAACATATTACCCAATATCAGAAGAAATCACCCACGTTACACCAAAAGAAATAGCTGAAGAAATAAGAATAAATCTGAATTCAAAAAAAGCACCTGGCTTTGATCTTATAACCGGTGAAATTCTAAAACAATTACCAAGGAAAGAATTAGTCGTGCTGGCCTACCTCTTTAATGCAGCCTTCCGCCTAAAACATGTACCTGATAGTTGGAAAGTGGCAGAGGTAATTATGCTACCAAAACCAGGAAAGTCGCCAAACGACCTAAAATCATACAGGCCCATTTCATGATTGCCAATTATATCGAAATTATTTGTAAAACTTCTTCTTAATAGAATGAAAAAGATAATAGAAAACAGTAACTTGATTCCTGATTTTCAGTTCGGATTTCGACACAACCACTCAACAATAGACCAAGTACACCGCATCACCGACGCTATAGAAAGAGCACTTGAAGGAAAGCAAGTATGTTCAACAATTTTCCTAGATGTGTCTCAGGCATTTGATAAGGTCTGGTATGATGCTCTAATACATAAATTAAATAAACTGCTTCCAAATCAATTTGTCGAGATCTTAAGATCGTATATAACAAATAGATTATTCAGAATAAAACAAGGAGATGAATATTCTGAAATAAAAGAAATAAAAGCTGGTGTGCCTCAGGGAAGTCTACTGGGACCTATACTGTACCTACTATACACAAGTGAGATACCAATCATGAATAATGTTAAAATTGCCACCTTTTCAGACGATACTGCCCTAATAGTTGTGGGAGAAAATGCCGAACAATCAACATCCAAGCTACAAAATGCTTGTGATAAGATAACCAACTGGACCAAAAAATGGAAAATAAAACTAAACGAACAAAAATCAATCCATGTTAATTTTACTAATAAAAAACTAGTGAATCCTCCCACACGTTCTATCAATGGTACTATTGTCCCCTATGAAAATAACGCAAAATATCTTGGTATAACACTGGATGCGAAATTACAATGGAAAGAGCATGTAAAGAAAAAAAGACTGAGCTAAACTTAAAAATACAGATAGTATTATTGGCTGCTGCGCAGAAATTCTCGGCTGTCAATATATAATAAAATTCTAATTTACAACCAAATCTTCAAACCAGTTTGGCTGTATGGAGTCCAGTTATGGGGCGGTGCTAAAGAGAGTATTATAAAGTACATACAAATATTCTAAAATAAAGTTCTACCCACTACGGTAAATGCACCGTGGTACATACGCAACTCAGATATTCACAGGGACCTCGGTATTCCTTATGTCAAAGCAGAGATCAAAAGAATCACTGCCAAACATGAAAATAGGCTGCACCATCAGTCAATGCGGAAATGACCCAGCTGCTTGACAACCAACATCATCCTAGAAGACTGAAGAGAATAAAACCATTCGATTTAGCAAAGTGATTGTGACAGAGTAAAAGTGCGCGAGTTGGATAGTGTAGGAGCATATTTATTTTAAATTAGACATACGCTTGGGGCATCACTGGATGAACCCAAGCACCTTCATGTTAGCATTTAAGATTAGAGTAAAATTGATGGTTGGTCTGTTAGACCAGTTTTAATAAAAAAAAAAAATTAACAAATTAGAGATAAATATGGCAGCTACTATTGGAGCGATACATAAAGCACAATATTTTCTACCAGAAAATATGAAAAGGTCCATATATTACTCACTTTTCATCTCCAAACTCAGCTACCTATGCAATATATGGGGCAATACAACCGCAACAAATATAAATAAAATGCAAAGATAGCAAAACATGTGCCTCAAATTGATTTATAATATGCCAAGACTTACACCTACAAAAATCATTTTCAACAATACGAAGGAGAAAAAAATAAAAGAAATCATATTACAAACCAAATTAACACATATTCACAAGATGAAAACAGGAATGATTAAGAGCAATATTACCTTAAATTGCAACAAAGATATACACAACCACAATACCAAGAGAAAGAGTCACATACGCACAATTAAAACAAGAACAAATACACTCAAAAAAAGTTTACTGATGGATGACTTAGTACAATATAATAAATTGCCAACAGAAGTAAGACATGTAACAAACAACATGAAGGCATTCAAAAACACATTATGTGACTACATCTTAAATAGAAGAGGAGAATAACCGAATACTACTACTTTAAAAAAAAACAGACATATACATACGTCAACCAAATTTTGTTCGAGGTTTCCCAAAACCAGGTAGCCAGGATCCACTCCGGAGCAACCGCAGGGAAAATATTATTTTCAGTTTATTTTTTTTTTACTGAATTATATTTATGTATTATTTATTCACATATAAGCCCTATGAATCAAAGTATGCTCTGTATTATTTTATATTGTAGATTATAATAAATCCGCATTGTTACATTTGTGTGATAAATCAATAAAATAGATAGTTCGTATGACAGTTATGCTCATTTGTTTTATGATATAAAACAATGTGGAGCATACTTCGATTCATAGGGTTTGCATATGAAAACATTGTTATATCCATGGATAAACAATGAAGAGCGTAGTTCAAGTCATAGGGGCCACCCGCCCACCCCACCTTCGTTCGCATAGTTTTATTATTTATGACAACTAGTGTTACCATTGTTTTTTCAATTGTTAATCGTGATTTATCCATAAATGAAAACCATGCGAACGAAGGTGGGGTGGGTGGGGCGAAACAAATAATCAAAGAATCAAGGGAAAGGACATGGGAAGAATTTGGGAAAACACTGGAATACAGCTTTAACGAAAATAAGAAGTTGTTTTATAGAACACTAAAGAAAAGCAAGAACGAGAAAGTACAAATAACACTAAGACATCTAAAGGATAAACAGGGAACAATAATAAAACAAGATCATGAAATAATGAAAAGATGGCAAGAGTACTTCGAAGAGCTTTTGCAGGAGAACACGACGATAACCACAAACGAAGGAAATGAGAACGCACATGTGGAAAATATTCTGAACGAAGAACCAGACAATATAACAGAAGCAGAAGTAAAAGAAGCACTTATAAAATTAAGAAATGGTAAAGCAGCAGGCCATGATAACATAAAAGCTGAACAACTCAAAAATATGGGCGAGGAAGGTATAAATTTGTTAAGGCAGCTTCTAAACACTGTATGGAAAAGTGGAAAAATCCCAAATGACTGGGAGAAAGCAGTAATATTCCCAGTATACAAAAAAGGAGACAACAAAAACTGCAATAATTACAGGGGAATATCACTAATATGCACAACTGCTAAAATCTATGAGGTTATACTAGAAAGAAAACTAAGACAACAAACAGAAACAATGATGGAAAATGCACAAAGTGGCTTCAGGAAGGGCCACTCAACGCAGGACCATATATTTACAGTAAGAAAACTGATGAAGAAATCAATGGGCCATGACAGTAAATTATTCATAGCATTTATAGACCTAGAAAAAGCGTTCGATAGAGTACCGAGGAAAACGATGTGGAATATATTACAAAAGAGGCAAATAAGCAAACAACTACAAAGAGCAATACAAGGTGTATACAGAAAGACATATAATTACATAAGGACAGGAAATCAGATATCACAGGAATTTACAACCAAACAGGGACTAAGACAAGGTGGAGCATTAAGCCCTCTACTGTTTATAATATTCCTAGATAATATATTAAAAAATATAAAGGAGAAAACAAGGAAAATGGACATAGGATACTATAAACTACGACGCACAATGATAGCTGAGTGTGCTTTTGCTGATGATATCGTAATACTAGCCAAATCCGAAGAAAACTTGCAAGAGAATATTAATATATGGAACGAAGAACTAAATAAACATAACATGACAATAAGCGCAGATAAAACAAAAATTATGGTGATCGCCAAACAGGAAGCGGAAACAAATATCCAAATAGCGGGGATAAGTATCGAACAGGTGGAAAATTTTAAATACCTGGGTATAAATATAAACAACAAGGGAAGTCTGGAACCGGAAATAAACAACAGAATACGGGCAGCAAATAAAAGTTACTATATGCTAAACAAAATAATACTTAATAATAAGCAGGTATCGAAGAACACAAAACTCATAATGTTCAAAACAATATATAGACCAACACTGATATACGGAAGCGAAACATGGACATTGGACAAGAGACTTAAAAGCAAAATACAATCATCAGAAATGAAGTACTTAAGGAGGATAGAAGGTATTACCAGAATTGACAGAATACGAAATGACCAGGTTCGAAGAAATCTCCAGATAGAAAGTATACAGACAACGATAGAAAGGAAACAACTCGGATGGTATGGACACATAATCCGCATGCCAGAAGGGAGACAAACAAAAATTGTATGGAACACAAGAATACAAGCAAAGAAAAGAAGAGGTAGACCACACAAAACGTGGGAAGACAACATAGAGGAAATATTAACGAGGAATGGCATTAGATGGCAGGAAGCAAAGAGGATGGCGGCAAACAGGAAGGACTGGAAGGAATTCCTACAGAAAATTCAATAGATTTATATTTGTTTTAGATTGATTTAAAATACGTTTAAACAATCTCGACACCCGGAAGGGTATAAAGAGATTTAAAAGATTATATATATATATATATATATATATATATATATATATATATATATATATATAAAACTAATGAGCATAACTGTCATACGAATTATCTATTTTATCACAAAAATGCAACAATGCGGTATTATTATAACCTACAATACAAAATAATGCAGAGCATAGTTTGATTCATAGGGCTTATATGTGAAGAACATTGTTATATCCATGGATAAACTAAGAAGAGCGTAGTTCAAGTCATAGGGGCCACCCGCCCACCCAACCTTCGTTCGCATAGTTTTCATTTATAGATAAATCACGATTAACAATTGAAAAAACAATGGTAACACTAGTTTTTATAAATAATAAAACTATGCGAACGAAGGTGGGGTGGGCGGGTGGCCTCTATGACTTGAACTACGCTCTTTATCCTTGCATATAACAATGTTCTTCACATATAAGCCCTATGAATCAAATTATGCTCTGCATTATTTTGTATTGTAGGTTATAATAATAATACCGCATTGCAAAATTGTCCCCAACATGAAACATGGTTTATATACATATATATATATATATGTATATATATATATATATATATATATATATATATATATATATATATATATAAAATAAAATAATAAAATATATATATATATATATATATATATATATATGTCTGCATATGAAGACTTATAGTGTTTTGTTATAAAGAACAGATTTTTGTATGATTTTTAAAACTTGATATATGAGAAAGAATTGATATTTACTGATTGATTGATTTCATAGATTAATCTGATTATAGCATATCATATTAATCTATGAAATCAATCCATTTTATATTGTAATATGAAGTAAGGACACGTCAAAACATAACAAAATATAAAGTTTGTTGCAGCTCTATAATTAATGCAAGAAAAGAAATAATGCATATTGTACCGTTTTAAACTATGAATGTTTGAAACTTTAATTTAATTTAATAAATATAAGGAATATTATATTATGAAACATTTAACTATGGGTATTATTGCTGTGAAATACCGGAGTGAAGATATCCCCTATGATCCCAGCCTCTATACCGCGCGGCGCCGTGGGGCCGCGCGCACGGCAGATTGTTTGCGGGTCTGTACCAATTGCGGTGACCAATAAAATCCAAATTTTGAGGAATTCTTTACTAATGTCTTGCCGATCGTAATATATATATATATATATATATCTAAATTTTTTTAATAACTTTTATAGGCGTTTTTGTATAATATATGTTGTAACGTAAATGATTATTTTTGACCATCACCCGCAATGTTCCTGGATTTGAAAAAAATTGCCTAATGTTTATAACAATATGATAAAGTAAACTGGAAAGTCTGTATCCCGGCAAGTTGTTTTTTCAATTTTTTTTTAAATTTTATACTTTTACGCTCATATCTGAATAATTCGATTTTCCATAAAAAAATAATGCAACATATTTTGTTTAATTTTTTTCCGGATCTTGGTTCAGAACATATCAGTGCACCAGTTGGCCGAAGGAAATTGAAAAATTTTGATTCTAAGTATTTTTTTTTGGCGACTAACTTTTATATCATTATTATTATTTTTGACCATGATGTGCAATGTTTCTGGATTTGAAAAAAATTGCTTAATGTTTATAACAATATGATAAAGTAAAGTGGAAAGTCTGGATACCGGAAAATTTGTTTTTCTATTTTTTTAATTTTTTTTATATCATTATTATTATTTTTGACCATGTTACGCAATGTTCCTGGATTTGAAAGAAATTGCCTAATGTTTATAACAATATGGTAAAGTAAACTGGAAAGTCTGTATCCCGGCAAGTTGGTTTTTCTATTTTTTTTTTAATTTTAAACATTTACGCTCATATCTGGATAATCCGATTTTAGAGGCAGAGTCCTTTAAAAAATAATGCAACGTATTTTGTTTAATTTTTTTTGGATCTTGGTTTAGAACATATCAGTGCATCAGATGGCCGAAGAAAATTGGAAAATATTGATTCTAAGTATTTTTTTATCGGCGACCAAGTCGAATATGTTTCATTATTATTATTTTTAAAATTCACTGGCATACAATTGATTTGAAAAAATTACACAATATTTATAACAAAATGACAATTAGAAAACGGAAAGTCCCAACCCGAGCACGTTGTCCTTCTATTTTATTTTTATTTTTAACTTTTCCGCTCCTATCTGGACGAGGGCAAAGTCAAAATTATTTAATTTTCCATCATAGCCCACGGAGTTTTTTTTTCAAATTTTCACTATTTGTTGCTAACCCAATAGTAGTTACAAAAAGTATTTTTTAGATTGACACGGATCCAGTTTTATATATTTTTACAGGCCTTTTACGTAGTTTGATCATTTAAATGGCTGCGCGTAATTCCAATGTCCGATTGGAATTATTATTACTTATTAATAAACTACCTACTTTAAGGATTACAATTCATTCAAAATACTTATTTTACCAATAGTATTATGAGTTACAATGTGTAAAAAGGCTACTCCCTTGACGGTGATTCGAACCTTCGACTCTGTGTTTTATAATGACAGCAGAATTCCAGGAAAAGTACTCAACATCTATTTCACTATATAGGAAAATATTAATCCATTTTATTGGTAAGGCATTCTTCGAGGTAATTAATTGAGGCACATTTCATTCCAATATAATTTGTAGTGCACAATTATCCTATATTATCATAACATACGCATCCAGAATATGTCTATTGCATAAAAAACTGTATATATAATCGTAGTCAATGTTTTTAGTCCGACCTATCGTTTGTTAAATTCTTCTGCTGTCATTATAAAACACAGAGTCGAAGGTTCGAATCACCGTCAAGGGAGTAGCCTTTTTACACATTGTAACTCATAATACTATTGGTAAAATAAGTATTTTGAATGAATTGTAATCCTTAAAGTAGGTAGTTTATTAATAAGTAATAATAATTCCAATCGGACATTGGAATTACGCGCAGCCATTTAAATGATCAAACTACGTAAAAGGCCTGTAAAAATATATAAAACTGGATCCGTGTCAATGTAAAAAATAATTTTTGTAACCACTATTGGGTTAGCAACAAATAGTGAAAATTTGAAAAAAAAAACTCCGTGGGCTATGATGGAAAATTAAATAATTTTGACTTTGCCCTCGTCCAGATAGGAGCGGAAAAGTTAAAAATAAAAATAAAATAGAAGGAACAACGTGCTCGGGTTGGGACTTTCCGTTTTCTAATTGTCATTTTGTTATAAATATTGTGTAATTTTTTCAAATCAATTGTATGCCAGTGAATTTTAAAAATAATAATAATGAAACATATTCGATTTGGTCGCCGATAAAAAAATACTTAGAATCAATATTTTCCAATTTTCTTCGGCCATCTGGTGCACTGATATGTTCTAAACCAAGATCCAAAAAAAAATTAAACAAAATATGTTGCATTATTTTTTTATGGACTCAGCCTCTAAAATCGGATTATCCAGATATGAGCGTAAAAGTTTAAAATTTAAAAAAAAATAGAAAAACCAACTTGCCGGGATACAGACTTTCCATTTTACTTTACCATATTGTTATAAACATTAGGCAATTTCTTTCAAATCCAGGAACATTGCGTAACATGGTCAAAAATAATAATAATGATATAAAAAAAATTAAAAAAATAGAAAAACAAATTTTCCGGTATCCAGACTTTGCACTTTACTTTATCATATTGTTATAAACATTAAGCAATTTTTTTCAAATCCAGAAACATTGCACATCATGGTCATAAATAATAATAATGATATAAAAGTTAGTCGCCAAAAAAAAAATACTTAGAATCAAAATTTTTCAATTTCCTTCGGCCAACTGATGCACTGATATGTTCTGAACCAAGGTCCAAAAAAAAATAAACAAAATATGTTGCATTATTTTTTTATGGACTCAGCCTCTAAATCAATTTATCCAGATATGAGCGTAAAAGTTTAAAATTTAAAAAAAAAATAGAAAAACAAAATCGGTGGTATACAGACTTTCCATTTTACTTTACCATATTGTTATAAACATTAGGCAATTTCTATCAAATCCAGGAACATTGCGTAACATGGTCAAAAATAATAATAATGATATAAAAGTTAGTCGCCAAAAAAAAAACTTAGAATCAAAATTTTTCAATTTCCTTCGGCCAACTGGTGCACTGATATGTTCTGAACCAAGATCCGGAAAAAAAATAAACAAAATATGTTGCATTACTTTTTTATGGAAAATCGAATTATTCAGATATGAGCGTAAAAGTTTAAAATTTAAAAAAAAATAGAAAAAACAACTTGCCGGGATACAGACTTTCCAGTTTACTTTATCATATTGTTATAAACATTAGGCAATTTTTTTCAAATCCAGGAACATTGCGGGTGATGGTCAAAAATAATCATTTACGTTACAACATATATTATACAAAAACGCCTATAAAAATTATTAAAAAAATTTAGATATATATATATTACGATCGGCAAGACATTAGTAAAGAATTCCTCAAAATTTGGATTTTATTGGTCACCGCAATTGGTACAGACCCGCAAACAATCTGCCGTGCGCGCGGCCCCACGACGCCGCGCGGTATAGAGGCTGGGATCATAGGGGATATCTTCACTCCGGTTGTGAAATTACAAATGTAACAAGTTGCAGATCAAAATACACATCTTAAATACAAATAATTAAATACAATTAAATACAATCTTAATAAAATAAGAACAAAAAGCGGGAAAAGAACACTGTCATATAGTATTTTTAAACAATTCGATACCCTACCGATCAATATTAAGGAACATGACAATAACTTTATTTTTAAAAAACAACTGTATATATATATATATGTGGTAACAAATTTATCTATATTGTGATTTATTAAATTTATTTTAATTTTATTTTTTAGATGTTGGTGTAGCTCCTAATACACATTTTATTCTACGTTAAAATAAAATGTCTGAGCTGGAAGAATTTTTATTTTTTTGAAATTTTATATCGATAATTTAATGTTTATTTGATGTGTTATTATTGTATGATTTGATGATGACATAAAATAAATGAATACAAAAAAAAAGATAAAAGATAAAATTATACCATGTTATAACTGATATGACAGACAATTTATGATTATCAAATAATTTTTAAGTCTCAATATTGTATCCGAATTAAACCACAGTCCTATAATCGAAATATTTATATTTCTTAATTTGTTTAAAATGCAGCTATTTCTGCAACAGGCCACTAGTTAAACAATAAAAATCTAAAATAAATGCTCAAACTGTGCAGCATTTACAGTCTGACGATGAGCTCGAAGTACAAATTAATTTTTGAAATTTTCAATAATATCTGAAGATATTAATCGTACTTCACGATTAATTCTCGCCTAACATTTGAAATAATTTTTCGCTGAAATTTCGTTATGTGAATAATATCATAATATACAATACAATATCATAATATACATCGCAGAAAAATAATCCCTTTCAGAATCCACAATAAAAAAATGGGGTTATCATTTGAAAAATTTGACGAAGACGTCATTGCTCATTCAAAAATTGTCGAAAAAAATTGACACTTTGATTAAAAGTTGGAAATATAAAATTAAAAATCGACGTGTCCGAGTAATTTTTGCAAAAATCATAAATTAAGGCTTTATCGAATTTATTCCATACTTCAGGGACAACCTGTCTATGTTTACACTTAAACGAAACAAAACGAAATTATCAAATTAAATATCGCCATGCATGAAATAGCCGGCTGCCAAGGCCGCGCGACACCACGCTAGAAATTATTGCCGATAGTGCAGGACGGCGAAATTAGCGGAAAACCCCGGCCGATAAGTATTTTGTAAACGAATTCCATAGAAAATCACGTAAAAATAACACAGTATTTGATTATTTAATACAGCCGATTTAATTAATAACCCGAGAAGTTCCGGGTTCATTTCGGGAAACATATGAATTGCGTGATAAACGCAAATCAGCAACATTTTATGACCGTATGTTTAATTATGTAAAAATCTCACCTTGAGTGGAAGAATTTCCCACGCGCTGATCTTCATTGTCGTCATTTCCTATCTCAATCGTTCGCTCCTCAAAGTCCTCATCGGGTATGTTGAATTTCGCCGGGATGAGGCATATCAATTCGCCATTGTAGGCGGCATCCAGCGTGTCGTACTGCAGATAATTAGCGAAGGAATTGATGAACGTTGATTTTCCCACACCGGTTTCCCCGAGCAGTAAAATATTTATGTCGCTATCGTTGGAAGCGACATTTTTCATACGGTCTTCACTAGCCATTTTTTTTTTCTATTTTGTAGCACCGAACACAATGAGAGCACCTAATAGAATGAATGATTATACGATCATTTATACGCGAGCCGACATGCTCAGTTAGCGTGGGGATTCCCATGAGTATCGCATGATCAGCATGATATCCCTGTTTAATCGGAATGGTGGGAATTCAACGGTGGGACACACCTATTTGTAGTTACCAACTGTTTTATTTTTGACTCATACCAACATCCAAGAACATTTATTACAAAATTCTCAATCCTAGAGAGCCCGGATTGAAAATTATGTAATAAATGTTCTTGGATGTTGGTATGAGTCAAAGATTAAACAGTTGGTAACAACAAATGGGTGTGTCCCACCGTTGAATTCCCACCATTCCGATTAAACAGGGATATCATGCGATTCTCATGTGAATCCCCAAACTATGGCCGAAAGAAGTAATCTAATTGTACACAACTCTAATAAGACGCATTCAGCTATAAATAATGAACAATAACATATTTTGTTACTATATTTCTCTACGTGTGAACCTTCTGAAAAGGAAATGCGCTACTCTACGTGTATATTTCAATAAAAATAACAATAAAATAAAAAGTATTCATAAATGCTTAGATATATCAAAGAAATTATAATAAACTCATACTATATATAATTATACTTAATAATCTATGACTAGCTTTAGTACACAATAAAATATTTTGAGATGTGTTTAATTTCTGTTCTCCTTGATGAGTAAATAAACTGCTTATGTTCTACAAATTTGAGTGTATTTTCATAAATTATTTCGTTTTTTTTTAATATACATGAATATATACAACAAAACTAAAAAAAAACAACCTTAGGCATTTCTCTCTGTTTCCGGTGGCCATTTCCTGTATCGTTGTGGTCCCTGGTGTTGAGGGCTCTCAGGTGTCTCTTGCTTTGTTGCTCATTGCTTCACTTTTATTTTTTGCTTTGCAAGCAATATTTAATTTTGTTTAATTTATATTAGGACCCTCAGACGTTGCGATATACAATGTGAAGAAATCCTCTAAGATCCCAGCCCCTATACCGCGCGCATGGCGGATTGTTTGCGGGTTTGTACTGACCAATTAGGGTGACTAATAAAAACCAAATTTTGAGGAATCTTTTATATATGTCTTGCTGACCATAATATATAGTTATATAATATATATATATATACATATATATATATATATATATATATATATATATATTTATTAATAATTTTTATAGGCGTTGTTGTATAATATATGTTGTTACGTAAATTATTATTTTTACCAGCCCGCGATCATACAATTGATATGAAAACATTACACAATGTTTATAACAAAATGCGGCGTATCGAGTTGAAATATACACGACAGGTGAAAACAGCGACAAGAAACAGTGATACAAAAGGAATGATAAAAAGTCGAGAGAAAGAGCGGTAAGTGAAAGTAAATAAAATAGAGGGTAGAGGTTATTTGCACGAGGGGTCGACCCGTAAATAACCTCTGGCGCCGATAAAGGTGAGGAGTATATTGGGCGGCATATAGGGACGACAACAAAGGCAAGAATAGCAAATAAAAATAGCGCCAGGACCAATGAATAAAAATAAAAGAGGTAGAGAAACGGATAACGAGGACAGACATACAAAATCAGAAAGAAACCGTTAGAAAAAACCAAAAAAATACTGAGATCACCAGCATCACAAAGAAGATTAGAAGAAACAGAAAAAAATTGCAACGGTGAAACGAACATTGACAAAGATACAATGGAGGAACTAAAACAAATGATTATAGAACTAATGAGGAAGATGGAAGAAAACATGTCACAAATAAAACAGGAAATAAAAGAGATGAAGACCGAAATGAACAATAAGGAAGAAACATGGAAAGAAGAAAAGAGAACATTGGAAGTCAGAATAGAAAAACTAGAAAATAAAGCAGAAATTGAAGAGAAGAGAAGAAGAAAAAATAACATAGCAATAAGAGGTCTAGACAAGATAGATAACATAGAAGAGGTAAGATCACTCATCAAAGAGAAACTGGAAGTGAAGACAGGGGTTAACAAAATACAAAAAATAAACACAGGCCCAGAACGAAATATAATAATAGTGGAAATCCCAAGCTGGGAAGAAAAACAAAAAATAATGAAAACAAAATATAAACTGAGAAATACAACGATATATATATATATAGACGATGATCTAACGGAAGAGGAGAGAAAAATACAAAGAAAAATAAGAAACATAGCAAAATTGGAAAAAGAAAAAGGAAAACACGTAAAAATAGGATATAGAAAGATAATAGTAGACAATGAAATAAACATATGGGATAAAAAGGAGAAAGGAGTCGTAGCCAAAGATAATGGGGTGAAAGTAACCAATCCAAAAAACTACTAGCAAAAGAGAAAACGGACGGAAGCAAAAATACAAAGAATACAGCGAGGAAAGGGACAACGAACATAAGAAAGAAGAACAAACACATAATAAATGGAAACAAAGAAAAGAGTACAGTAAAAAAAAGAAAAATATGGAAAATTGGGACTTGGAATATCAGGAGTATAAATGGAAAGGAAAAAGAGCTGGAAGAAGAATTTGAGAAAGCTGAACTAGACTTCTTAGTGGTAACAGAAACAAAAAAGAAGGGAAAGGGAGAGTACAAAATGGACAAGGAACATATATTCATATATAGCGGTGTAGATAACAATCGGAGAGCCGCAGCAGGGGTAGGATGTATAGTGCATAAAAAGACTGAAATCGAATATATATAAATGGGATGCAATTACGGAGAGGATTTTGTCTATCGAAGTTAGAGATCAAAGAAACGGCTACCATAAAACTATCATAGCAGTGTATGGACCAAACGAAGATGATACTGCGTGCAACAAAGAAACATTCTGGGAGCAGCTCAACGAAACAACAGAAAAAGCCAAAGGAGAAGTGTACGTGGCGTGAGACTTCAACAGCAGAATTGGCAACGAAGTAAAAGATAATGACCCGATGAGAGGAAGATATGGAGAAGGCGTACTCAACGAAAATGGTAAGAAAATGGTAGATTACTGTAGAATGAATAATCTAGTAATAACGAATACACTATTCAAACACAAGGACATACACAAATACACCAGGGAAGTGATAAGCAGGAACGAAAAATCTATAATAGACTATGTACTAGCAGAACAAGGGAAAAGGAGCAAAATAATAGACACAAGAGTAAAGAGAAGTTACGAAATTGGAAGTGATCACTATCTAGTAGAGACGAAAATAAAGGAAGACTACCAAGATAGCGATAAAAAAAAGCAGAGACCAAATATAGCAATAAACTACAACAAGATAAGAACATACAAACTAAGGGAAAAAGAAATATCAAAACTCTATAAAGAGAGAATAGAGAACAAATTAGTAAAGGACAACTATAGACAAGAAGTAGAGGAAATGTGGAATAAATTAAAGAAAAATATACTGGAGACAGCACAAGAGACATGTGGGACAAAGCAAAACACAAACAAGAAGCAGCAGACAGCATGGTGGTCGCAGGACATAAGAGAGAAAATAAAGGAAAAGAAAAAAGCATGGCAAAGATACCTAAATGACAAAAATAGTAAAAACTACGAAGAATACAGTTTAAAGAGGAAAATAGTAAAAGATAAGGTCAGAATAGCAAAGAGCAGGGAATGGGAAAAGTTCGGAGAGACAATGGAGAAAAATGCAAAGGAAAACCAAAAATTATTCTATAAAACACTAAAACTAAACAGAAAAGAAAAAGGCGAAGAAGTAAATTATATACAAGACAATCAAGGAATATTGCTGAAGGACAACGACAAAATACTGGAAAGATGGAAAGAATATTTTGAAGACTTACTATCACAAAATGATGGAAATGAACAGAAGACAAGAGACCAGAACGACTCGGAAGCAGATATAGAGATGATCAATGGAAAAGAAATACTAGAGATAATAAGGGAAATGAAAATAGGCAAAGCACCAGGACAAGACCAGATCACAACGAAAATGTTTAAACATATGGGACCTGCAGGTAACGAAATACTACTAAAATTAATAAACGAAATATGGAGGACGAATAAAATACCCAAAGATTGGCAAGTATCGTTAATCGTACCGATACTCAAGAAAGGCGATAAGACAAAATGTTCAAACTATAGGGGTATAACACTCATAAGCATAGGTATGAAGAGAGAAGATGAGCAATATACTGATTAACAAGAAAGAGATCAGCAGAAGGACAAAAATAAATTTATATAAAAGCATATATAGACCTATACTGACATATGGAAGAGACGTGGAAGCTAACGAAGAGGGACAAAAGTAGAATACAGGCAATGGTAATGAAATATCACAGAGGAGTAAAACAAGTTACGAGAAGAGACAGAATAAGAAATGATGACATCAGAGAAGAACTGGGAATTGAAGCTGTAGATAAGTATATAGAAAAGAAACAACTAAACTGGTGGGGTCATTTAATTAGGATGGACAAAAAGAATCAAACAAAACAGGTATGGGAAGCAAGAACTGAATATAAAAGAAGAAGAGGTAGACCAAGAAAAGAGTGGGACAACATAATAGAGGACATAATAATCAAGAAAGGAAAAACAGTCAAGCAAGCAAGAGAACTGGCGAAGAACAGAAAGGAGTGGAAAAAATTTACAAATGTATAAACAACAGTAATTGTAAACTATAATGTTAATAATGTTAATGTAATAGCCTACACCGAAAGGTAAAAGGCAATTGATAATATATATATATATATATATATATATATATATATATATATATATATATATGTATATATATATATATATATATATATATATATATATATATATATAACAAAATGACAGTGGAAAATGGAAAGTCTAAACCTGGCCAACTTGTTCCTTCTATTTATTTTTTTCCGCTCCTTCCTCAATTTTAGTGTCTGGACCGATAAAAAAATTATGCAACATATTTTGTTTAATTTTATTACTAATCTTAGTGCAGAACATATCAGTGCACCAGATGGCCGAAGGAAATTGGATTTTTTTAATTAATTTTTGTTCGGTGACCAAATCTAACATATTTCATTATTATTATTTTTACTAACCCGCGATCATATAATTGATTTGAAAAAAGTACACAATGTTTATAACAAAATGACAATAGAAAATGGAAAGTCTCAACTTGGCCAACTTGTTCCTTCTATTTATTTTCAATTTTTAACTTTTCCGCTTCTATCTGGACATGCCGATTTTAGAGGCTGGGTCGATAAATAAATTATGCAACATATTTTGTTTAATTTTTGTTTGGTTCTTGATTCAGAAAATATCAGTGCAAGAGATGCCTGAAGAAAATTGGAAAATGTTGATTATAAGTATTTCTTTTTCGACGACCAAGTCGAACATGTTTAATAATTATTATTTTTACCAGCATGTGATCATACAATTGATTTGAAAAAATTACACAATGTTTATAATAAAATTACAATGTAAAATGGAAAGTCTCAACCTGGCCAACTTGTTCCTTCTATTTATTTTCAATTTTTAACTTTTCCGCTCCTATCTGGACATGCCGATTTTTGAGGTTGGGTCAATAAAAAAATTATGCACCATATTTTGTTTCAATTTTTTTTGGAACACAACATATCAGTTTAAGAGATGCCCGAAGGAAATTGAAAAATTTTGATTATAAGTATTTTTTTTTCGTCGACCAAGTCGAACATGTTTAATAATTATTATTTTTACCAGCCTGTGATCATACAATTGATTTAAAAAAATGACACAATGTTTATAATAAAATTACAATGTAAAATGGAAAGTCTCAACCTGACCAAGTTGTTCCTTCTATTTAGTTTCAATTTTAAACTTTTCTGCTCCTATCTGGATATGCCGATTTTAGAGGCTGGGTCGATAAATAAATTATGCAAAATATTTTGTTTAATTTGTTTGATTCTTGATTCAGAAAATATCAGTGCACGAGATGCCTGAAGAAAATTGGAAAATTTTGATTATAAGTATTTTTTTCGGCGACCAAGTAGAACATGTTTCATTATTATTATTTTTACCAGCCCGCGATCATACAATTGATTTGAAAAAATTACACAATGTTTACTACAAAATGACAATTGAAAATGGAATGTCTCAACCTGGACAACTTGTTCCTTCTATTTATTTACAATTTTTAAATTTTCCGCTCCTATCTGGACAAAGTCAAACTCGTAATACTATTGGTATAATAAGTATTTTAAATGAATTCTAATTCTTAAAGTAGGGAGTTGATTAATAAGTAATAATAATCCCAATCGGACATGGGAATTTCGCGCAGCCATATAAATGATCAAATTACGTAAAAGGCCTGTAAAAATATATAAAGGTGGATCCGTGTCAATCTAAAAAAATACTTGTAACCAGTATTGCGTTAGCAACATATGGTGAACATAATTTTGTTTAATTTTCCATCATAACCCACGGAGTTTTTTTTTCAAATGTTCACAATTTGTTGCTAACGCAATACTGGTTACAAAAAGTATTTTTTTAGATTGACACGGATCCACCGTTATATATTTTTACAGGCCTTTTACGTAGTTTGATCATTTATATGGCTGCGCGAAATTTCCATGTCCGATTGGTATTATTATTACTTATTAATCAACTCCCTACTTTAAGAATTAGAATTCATTTAAAATACTTATTATACCAATAGTATTACGAGTTACAATATGTAAAAAGCCTACACCCTCGATGGTGATTCGAACCTTCGACTCTGAGTTTTATAATGACAGCAGAACAAACGATAGCTCGCTCTAAAAACATTGACTACGATTTTATATACAGTTTTTTATGCAATAGAGATATTCTGGATTCGTATGTTATATAAGGTAATTGTGCACTACAAATTATATTGGAATGAAATGTGCCTAAATTAATTACCTCGAAGCAGCCTTACAAATAAAAAGGATCAATATTTTCCTATATTGTGAAACAGATGAATTTTCCACCTTGTCTCTTAAGAAATGGCTTTCAAATTTTGTTGTAGAACGCTGTACCAAGATTTTAACAGAACTTAATAAAAATCCTGATTATGCAGTTTACACATCAATAAGGTGTTCCATATTATTAGATGAGTCAATAGAAGATGCAAGTGTCTATACAAGTTTGCCATTGTTAAAAAGAAAACTATAATGGCCAATAGACAAGAGTTCAACCATTTACTCTTTACACAGAACACAATATAATTTAGAAGTCTAATAGCACTTAATTTGATACTTGAACAAAACTCCGTGGGCTATGATGGAAAATTAAATAATATTTTTGACTTTGACTGTCCAGATACCGAATAAAACTCTTCATATGTGAATTTTGAATCACCCAGTACCCGTGCCATGTAGTATTTAGAGCTACGTACACTTGCCTCCCATAATCCACCAACATGTGGAAATTGGGGAGGGATGACGTGCCATTCAATTTATTCCTGTGCCGTAGCTACTTCAACCTTATTCTTACTTTTAATTCGAAATTTAGATAATTTCTTAAGGTCTGCATTGGTACCTACACAGTTTTTCCCATTGTCTTTCTCGTCTAGAGGAAAATCGACGCGAGGTCTTATTGCCAAATGTACCAGCGTAATCAACGCAACGCACCAGTCTATCAAATTATTATTATTTTTTTTTTTTCATTTTAATAAATTTTATTTTTTTATTTTTTTGGAAAATAGATCATAGGAAAACTATCTCTTTTAACAAAAACTTTATGTATGCATTTAGTTTCCGGAATTTCACATTTAATAACCGAGATGGGCCACTCAGTTTTTGGCGTTCCCAGCCACGTAGGTCCATGCCATCAGAGATTTCCAGACTCTCTTGGGCTCTTGATAACAAATCTACCGGATTATCCTCTGCACGTATATGTTTCCAGCCCAAGTTTTCTGTTAATGAGATAATTTTAAAAACTCTATTCGCAACAAATACATGTAATAAGTTTGGATTTGTCTTTATAGAGTGCAAGGCAATGGAGGAATCAGACCAATACATTCAACAATTGAAATCTAATTTTAATGATGCTCTAATTTTAGTTGATAATTCTGCTAGAATCAGAGCTGCTGATAACTTCAATCTGGGAATTGTCATAATTTTTATATCTTATCTTTGAACATAATAAATTAACATGAATGAGTCGCGTTGTATTTGACGAAGAATCTCCAAATCAATTAAAATTTCAATGTGAATCTAGACTCGTTCCATTCTTTCAGGAGTGTATATGGAATTTTATCATACCAAGAAAGTGTTATCGATGATCGGCGTAGACGGGGTTGGTGAAGGAAGCTGCAGTCCGTCGCCGGGGTCAGCTCTTCGTAAGACAGGCACGGGGAGGGTTAAAAACCGTCAGGCCGCCTTACAGGGAATATAGGATCAACGCTCGGCGTCGAGGATGTTCTTGAAACGGTTCTCTGAGTCGTGGTGAGGGAGAACCGTCACAAGAGGGAGATGGGGCACAATTATTAGTGTAAGCTGATAGCTGCAAGGGAATAAATCGATCCTCTGAGTCTTGGTGTGGGAGGATCGATTTACCAAAGGTAAAAAGTTAAACTGAAGTATCGGTTTCAAGGCGATAGTCGGGTAATACGAATCAGCCCTCTGAGTCTTGATGAGGGAGAACTGACTGCCGTTTAGGGGTGCGCGCACGTTATTTATAGGGGGCGATCGGGCCCCCTACTCTTAGCATCCGCTGAAGAGGCGCACGTAGCCCGGGTTTTACCTACCCTACTGAGCGGGGGTAAGCGGCATATTCGCCGAAACGGTAACAAAAGCTTCAGCAAACATAAATTTTGCAACATAATCTAATCACACATGGAGATAATAGCCCTACCAGATCAAAAATCTGACATACTTCTGAAAGAATTACTCGTTCTGTAACCAGCACGTTTGATTTTTCTACATTTTTATCCTTGATGCTATCGCTATGACCTGAACCAATAAACTGTACATTATAAATTAAAACTCAAGAAGAAGATTTAGCAGAACCATCAACGACTAGTTTTGTAGACAAATTATTTTCATTTAACACTCCATGGTGGGGCAAGTAGAAGCAAGGATCATCAGTAACCTCATTTGTGGGTAGCTTAAGTGATTGACTAGTTCTGGATAGTTGGCTGGAGGGTAGCATAGCAATAGACACTTAGGCCTCAAAATGGGCCCATTGTGAAACCTCCCTTTAAGGCTGCTCACTCGTTCCACCAGTCAATTTTGCGTGCAAGCTGCAAAACTCTGGCGGGCGAGGAGCTGCCAATGCTGAACTTACTAGGCCAACACTCCCCCAGTGTTAGATGCCTAGTGTTTACTAGAGCTGGGCAGAGGTTTATTACATGCTCTGCTGTTTCTAGTTCTTCATTGCACCCTCTACACAACGGTCTGTCCACCAGACCCATCGTGTGTAGGTGTTTGTTTAGCCGGCAGTGGCCAGTTAGGATGTTTGTCAATAATTTCAGATTAGTTCTAGATAAGTTAAGGTGGGCCGTGGCTGCAATTTTACAAGGTTGCATAATTGCTACCTTTGATTGCTTGCAACCCGGCGTTTCTCGCCATCTTACCTTGTGAAGAGCATGTGTCCTATGCTCTATTATTTTTTTCAGAGTACCTGCAGACAGTATTTCATCCTCTTGGGTTGTTAGAGGATGTAAGGATCCCTTCCTAGCAAGTTCATCTGCTATTTCGTTCCCCTTTCTGCCACTATGTCCTTTGATCCAGCAGAGTTCTAGTTTGTTATATTTAGCTAGCTCCTCCAGGCTGTGTAGACATGAATATAGCTGTTTCGAGACAAATGTGTTGGCATTTAGTGTATTTAGAGCTGCTTTGCTGTCGGTGAGTATTTGGATATGTTTATCCTTAATATTCCGTTCAGCTAAAATTTGAACACACTTTAGTATTCCTGTTAATTCAGCTTGGAAGACTGACGTGAGTCTTCCAAGTGGTGCACTTATTTTGAGATCGAGTTCTGGTGAGAATATTCCATAGCCAGCTCTCGTCTTAGTTTTGGATCCATCAGTATACATAGTTATGTTGGCGCCTTGTGGGATACCATCCATTGTGATGATGGTCTGAAAATGTTTGACAAAACAGTATTTGGGTAGAATTCTGTCGAACTTACCTTCTATGAGGGGGTCTAGTTTGATAGCTTCACTCAGTATGCTCCTGTGTCCAATGATTCTACCTTTATCATGCCACAGGTTGAGTGAAGATAGCCTTAATGCTGTTTTTACTGCATTCTCCCTTATAATAAGGTCGAGTGGTTGTAGACAACAGTGCTTCAAGAGCTACTGTGGGCGTTGTTCTCATAGCGCCAGTGATGGCAAGACACGCCACCCGCTGGATGTGTGATAGCTTTGAAATTGTTGTAACTTGTTTGGTTTCCGACCACCAGACTATTGCACCATATGCGATAGTTGGTCTTATGATCGCGGTATATATCCATTGGGTGATCTTGGGAGACAGGCCCCATGTTTTACCAACCGTCCTGCGGTATTGCCAAAATAAGATGCAAGCTTTTTCCAGCTTGGATGTTATATGCTCATTCCAGTTCAGTTTTGTATCCATGATTAAACCTAGATATTTTACTTTATCTGTGAGAGTCAGAGGGATCTTAAAGAGAGTTGGCTCGAGTTTCCTCTTCCTCGTAAACAATATCAGCTCTGTCTTTTTTTGGGTTAACTGTTAGCGAATGGCTATCGCACCATTTCTCAACAATCTTTAGGGCACTCTGCATGAGATTACAGAGTACACCTTCAAAACTTTATCATGATCACTATGTCGTCGGCATAGCCAACGGCATAGTAACCTGAGTTGTTTAATTCCAGGAGGAGGCTATCAACTACAAGGTCCCATTAAAGTGGTGAGAGGACTCCACCTTGAGGACAGCCCCTTCCTGCAACTTTTTTTGATGTTACGTCATCTAGTGTTACTAGGATTTTTCTTAGACCAAGCATATTTTTTATCCAGCCTCTAATAGTGGGGTGAATCCCGTGAGATGTTAGAGCATTATCAATACTCTTAAATGTTGTTTTGTCAAAAGCACCTTCAATAACAATGAAGGTGGCAAGCAACGAACTTTTATGCTCTAGTGTTTCCTCTATCTTAGAGGTCACCAGATGTAGGGCTGATTTCGTTGAGCGTCCTGGTTGGTAGGCATGCTGTTTCGGATGTATGGGGTACGTTCTCAGCGACCCGTCCCTGATTTCACGATCACAGAGCCTTTCCAACGTCTTCAATAGAAATGAGGTTAGGCTGATGGGCCTGAATGACTTGGAAAGTGTGTAATCTACTTTGCCTGGTTTGGGTATAAAGGTCACTTTCGCCTCTTTCCATGTATTGGGTATGTACCTAAAAGCAATGCAACTTTTAAATATATACACCAATGTGTTTATAATGTGTGTTAACCCCCATTGTAGCAGTGCTGGGAATATTCCATCTAGTCCTGGGGACTTAAAAGATGAAAAGCTTGATATTGCCCATTCTATTTTAGTTATACTTATCATTTGGTCAGCTAGCAGCCAATCTTCCTCATTAGGTAGATGAGGATCAGTTGCTAAGTTGAGACCTCCAGGTAGATTGCCAGGAAAGTGGGTATCTAGGAGTACCTCGATATTTTGAGAGGGTGTTACCGTGAAGGTGACATCCTCCCGTTTTAGCGAGTTAAGTTGTTGTTCAGGATCTTTTGAGATTACTCTCTTCAGACGAGCAGCTGCTGCTGTGGATTCAATGCCATTGCAGTAGGCTCTCCATGTATTTCTTTGTCGCTTTCTGACTTCACTTTTGAATTGTCTACGGGCTTACCTAAAAGCTTCCCATAGAACTATATCATTTCTATTTTTGTTGAAGGTTTTTCTGGCCTTGGATCAGCTTCTCTAATTGTGGACCGTGGATTTTTTGAAGAAAACACTGGTTTTATATTAAAATACTTTATTATACAGCGAGAGACATGTTACTCGTCTCGCTTACGGTGTAAAACTCTTCGTCTCAAACGATATTACGCACCCTCTCCTCTCATGCATCATACCCACTCAAGGGTGGTATATATATATATATATATATATATATATATATATATATCAATATATATATATATATATATATATATATATATATATATATATATAAACCAGACGGAACACAGACGTATATTGAGAAAATCATGGGTACAGAGCGTCACTAACGTCCTTAACCGCAAGGGAAAGAAACTCCTGGTCACAGTTAAAGAGAGAAAGATTCGGTACTTGGGGCACGTCACGTTGCGAAATTCTAGGGCTTAACATCGAATCTCATTGCTGAAGAATCTGAGAAGATGGCTAGGATGTGCATCAATAGACATCCTTAGAGCGGTAGCATCGAGGACAATATTAGTCATATGGATCGCCAAACTTCGTAAAAGACGGTGTATTAAGAAACTACGACTGCATTCGTTATTTCGATGTGCGTGCTTTCGCTTTGCTTATTTGCAAATAGTTAAATCCGCCACTAGCTAGAACCCTTTAGTTACGGGATTAAACATAATTTAAATATGTTTAAACTATATCTTTGAGCCTGTGAGAATGAAAATGGCGAAAGTCACATTTAAGTTGTTTTGAATGGGAGAAGAGTTTACTTTTAGTATGTATATATATATATATATATATATATATATATATATATATATATATCGACTAGCGAATCTATAGACTTGAAATCAATTTATTCATAAATAAAAATATTACTGCGCACGTCTTCTTCTTCTTCTTCTTAATGTAGGACTAGTCCTGTTAATTGCGCACGTCGATTTACAGAAATATCAAACGCAAACCCTTCTTCTTCTCAAAATAATTTAAATGTGACTTATGCCGCTTTCTCTCTCATAGGTTCATTTAATTCATTAACAATAAATCTTAAAATTCTCTAGATGTTTATACCGCAACTGATATTATTCTTACCAATATTGCGATAAGCTCTAGTGGCCTATAAAGTGTATTTGTATTATTTTGAATAAACACAGTAAACTCATTAATCATACATCGTTTAGAAATATAATACATAAAATGATCAGGTTTCTAAAAGGTGTGCTACAAACAACAGATAAGATAGTGTACCGTATGATAAATAATTGCCGACATGTTTAATAATATCTGCTGATGCAATATCTAGCTTTGAATATAATCATTAAATATTTATCTAATCGGTGCAAATTTGATCGAGAGTTTTTTTTCGAGTTTATTGTTTATACTTTTATTAATTACTTATTGCATGTGAGAACACATGAGCCAATTTCGAATCAGTTATCAATAAGGTCACAAAAGAAAATTTAAGCGGAACCAACCAAAGAGGAAATAATGGATGACTTTAGACCTGACAAAGTCCATGAAATAAAAAGAAGAAATT
Source organism: Lordithon lunulatus (assembly GCA_963942505.1). Classification (NCBI taxonomy): domain Eukaryota; kingdom Metazoa; phylum Arthropoda; class Insecta; order Coleoptera; family Staphylinidae; genus Lordithon; species Lordithon lunulatus. The sequence continues at coordinate 9,846,169 of OZ012675.1, forward strand.
ACATAAAAAGAGGCGAGACTAAGTACAAAGAACTTAAAAATATTTTATTTATTTAATTTAATATATAATAATAATATCTAGCTTTAAATATAATCATTAAATATTTATCTAATCAGTGCAAATTTGATCGAGAGTTTTTTTTTTCGAGTTTATTGTTTATACTTGTATTAATTACTTATTGCATGTGAGAACACATGAGCCAATTTCGAATCAGTTATCAATAAGGTCACAAAAGAAAATTTAAGCGGAACCAACCAAAGAGGAAATAATGGATGACTTTAGACCTGACAAAGTCCATGAAATAAAAAGAAGAAATTACATAAAAAGAGGCGAGACTAAGTACAAAGAACTTAAAAATATTTTATTTATTTAATTTAATATATAATAATAATATCTAGCTTTAAATATAATCATTAAATATTTATCTAATCAGTGCAAATTTTATCGAGGGTTTATTTTTGAGTTTATTGTTTATACTTTTATTAATTACTTATTACAATTCGATTCGATTCGGTTTTTTGCCAAATTAAATATTATCATTAAAAGCATTATCTATTGCAACATAGATAATAAATTTAACTATAATGATTTTCATAAACGATAATTTATTAAATGTAGTGATTTTATCATAATTAAAAATGGTAAAAAATCAATAAAATCAATTAGTAACTAAGGAATTTGTTTATATTTTCTGCAATGATTAACACTTACAAGGTCAGCATAGGTTGGAATAAAATATTAAAAAATTACGCCCTACTATTTTTTGGCGGCAGTCAAAGACAAAATTATTTAATTTTCCATCATAGTCCACACAGTTTTTATTTTATTCAAATTTTCACCATTTGTTGCTAACCCAATAGTGGTTCCAAAAAGTATTTTTTAAGGTTGGCAGGGATACAATTATTTTTTATATCGATTTTAAATTAATTAAACCATGTACGTTGATGGTTAATTACAGATTGATGTGAATACAAACCTTTGTTTAAATCAAACCATATTGTTGCTAAAATATGGCTTTAGTGGTTTCTGAAAAGTCCTATTGTAAAAAATTATAGCAAGTATTTTATAGAAGCTCTCAAATTTAAAACGAAATCTATGGTTGGACTTTGTTACTGAAGGAATTACGAATTATTTACCAATATTAAAAAAAAAGACCTCTATTTGGCATGTCAGTCAACCCTTCCCTTTTACACACATTCCCAAACAGTACTTTCACAGAAAGAAATAAAAAAAGACACACATTAACATAAAATACATTTTTCTAAATTTATTAAAATAAACCCCCTCTGCCCTCGCCAATTTCCTTTCCCACGTCAGCCTCCTGCAGATTTTCACGTCTTTTCCATCCTCTCCTAACCATTCGTTCAGTTTTTAGCACTCTCCAACCCACTCTTCTTTCACTCCCTCACATTCTTTGCTAAGGTGACACCACGTGTCACTCCCCTTCCTACACAGCGCACAAGCGGTGTACCCCAGCCCCATCCACACTTCCTCGCTCTTCTGAACCACACCTCGCTCTTGCCATGCATACTTTGTCCTCTCTGCTCCACTCTCCCCTGGCTAAGTAGCTCGGGAGATTCCCCTGCACTTGCCACTCTACGTAGCCAGGGTTGTATGATCTCTCAGCCATTCTCACTTGCCTTTCTTGCCATTCAATATCCCTCAATCTCTCCCTTATATCAGTTCCTAGGTTACCCCTTTCTCTCAGCTTCTCCTCTACCCACACCTCAGACAAACCCACTCTTTCATACATCCTTTCTCTATCCTTCCTCCATCTACTCTCTGTTCTACTCTTACACCTCATCCATACCTCCCGTACCAGTCTTTCCTCGCCCAAATCCTGCAATCTTTCCTCAAACTTCACAACCCTCACACACGACTCCCACCACATACTCATACGACTTGTCTCCTGCAACAGCACTGCCCTGGGTGTCGACCTTTCGAGCCCTAGCAGATTCTTCAGAAACCAACCTTGTTCCCTTTCTATTACCTCCCATTCACGCAATCCCCACACTTCCACTCCATACAACAATATAGGTTTTTGCACGCCATTACGAGGTTACCACCCCACAAACTCCCTCATTTTCTGCACGCAATCCCCCAAGCCATTCTTGCTTTCGCCTGCATACACTCCACATGCATCCTAAGCCCTCCTCCACAGTCAAACCAAAGGCCAAATATTTAAAGCCATTCACTCTCTCAATCAGCCTTTCCTTCCATTTCAGCCCTTCGTCCTTACCCCTCCTGCCCCTATTCCTAAACAACATCCATTTGGTCTTTTCCACATTCACCCCTAGCCCCCTCTTATCCAGGTATGATGGAGCGAAGTAGAAATTCTATCCAACATCTCTTGCATCTCTTCCACTCTCTTGGCCACCAGCACCACGTCATCTGAATACGCCAACATCCACACCTTGGATCTACCTCTCCTCAGCACCTCTTCCAACTCGCTCGAGTACAGATTAAACAGGAGGGGGCTCAGCGGGCATACTCCCATATTCACCCTAAATTTCTCAGATATTTCTCCATTCACTCTTGCTTTCGCCCATGTGTCTTTATACATCCTTCTCACCCACTCCACTCCTTCCCCTTCCATATCCAATCTATCCATACATTCCACCAGTTTCCCCCTAGGAACTGAGTCATACGCAGCTTTTAAATCCACAAACACCGCATACACTCTCCCTTTGCATTCCAGCGCTTCCTCCACCATTCTCGCCAGCGTGAAAAACTGCTTCCTCGTCCCTCTACCCCTCCTGAACCCACCCTGGCATTCCGGCAGCAGCCCTTTTTGTTCCACTTCCCTATCCATTCTATTTTTCACCATAGTCATCATCAATTTATAACCGGCACTCATAATGGTGAGCCCCCTTTAGTTTTTTTCGTCCGAGGCCTCTCCTCCTTTATGAACCGGGACCACCACCCCCACACGCCACTTTTCCGGCACTTCCTCCTCTCCACTCCACACCTCGTTAATACTCTGCCGCACCTTCTCCCTTCCTCCCTACGGTAACATTTTGAAAGCCTCTGCCTTCAGCCCATCTTGCCCCGCTGCCTTTCCTAGTTTTAACTGTGCCAGGGCCACCTCCACCTCTTTCCGTGAAAAGGCCTCCCTTCACACCACCTGTCTCGCACTCGAACTGCCCAGCTGCACCTCAGACTCCGCCATCTGTTTACAACTCCTCTCCCACTCTACTAGCTCTATGTTCACTTTGCCCTGATTCACCCTTCCCTTTAAGATCTCCCACATCCGTTTCTCTACTACACACTCCCTCAACCTCTTTTCCACTTTCTGCAACTCCTCTATTTTTTTCCTCTCGCACGTATTCTCGAACTCCCTTTTCGCCTGATTAATCTTTTCGACTGCACATCTGCCATACCTCCAATTCACCATTTCCCTCCGCCACCTCCTCTTCTTTATCTTACACGCCTCGTCGAACCAACATTCCCTCTGGCCTCTACTCTTCTTCCTCACCACCAACGCAGCCGCCATCACTCTCTCCAACTGGAGCATCGACTGTACATCATCCCACTACACGCCCATTAGGTTTCTCTCATACACCGCAATTTCTACTTCGCTTCATCCAAACCCTTGCTGCCCCTTTTTCTCCACCCTCTTCGAACGTTTTGTTCTTCTCAAGACAACCTTCACCGGCACATGATCCGATCCCCCCCCCCCCCACATTTTCCACCTTGAAACACTCCAACTCCTCCCTTCTGATACCTTTGACCACCACATAGTCCAAAACCGAACCCCCTCCGTGTCCACAGAAAGTCTTCTTCCCTTCCCAGTCCCCTTCTCAGCAGCGATTCAGTACATTCCGACTTTCTCACCCATTGGATCCATTCTCTACTCTCCTGGTTGGTCACTTTATCCTGCGATCGTCTTTCTCTCCATTCCCCTCCCTCTCCGATTCCTCCTTCCAGCTCCCCCAGCCTCACATTCCAGTCACCCTCGACGATCCATTCATCTGTCTCCGTATCGAGCCCATCCAGTTAGTTCTAAACGGTTTTTGTTACAGTACACGGCCCCTACCCACACCGACCTTCTATCCATTTCCACCTTCCCTATTACCAATCCCGTCAATTCCCTCGAAGACTCTCTGATCCATTCTCCCACTGACTTCCTCACTCCTAACAAGATTACTTCTTTGGCTCTCCCCATCCTCGCTTCTTTCGTTGCACCTTGCATTACCCAGTGCCACCCTGTCGGCATGCAGATTTCTACCTACCTCCACTCCTCTTCTGTCATCCACGTCTCCAGTAGCCCCACTATGTCCTTTGAGATGAACCACTTCTCCAGTTCCTTTTCCCATACTCCCCCTAGCACTTTTTTCCTTAGACCCTCAACGTTCCAAAAACCCACACTGCACTTGCTCCACTCATACTCCCGCCTCGTCGATCTCTCCCCCTTCATTCCTTTTCTGACAAGCAGTCCCCCTGCCAGACCCACCAGACGTCCGCAATCTTCAGTTTTCGATATACCTCCCTAGCTTCCAATCCTTTGCCTATTTCTTCCTTAGCTCTTTCTTTAATTTTTCATTGTACTTCCCTCTCCTCTACGGTTAGATCGTCATCAATGTATATGTTCGTGCCCTTTAGTTTATATTTTTATCGCATTATGCCCATTTTGTCGTCCCAGTTGGTTAATTCTATCAGGATTCGGCCACCTCTTTTCCCTAGCTCTACTACCTTGCGTAATTACTCAGCTTCTCCAGCATTGCAGCTACCCCTTCTCCTCCTATACCCGACACCACCACGCTATGTTTCCTCTCCATCCTCTGCCTGGCTTCCTCTCTCTTCTCGATTGTATCGACCTTTTTTTCAACCACCCGGACCCACTCCGGTGCCGTTCTCTCCCCTTGCTCGTCGCTTTTTTCCCGTTTTACCAGATAATAAATTAGTAATAACTATAAGTAATCTTATTTAAATTTGTTATTAAATGTAGTTTATTTCATTAAATTTTGATAATCACAACTGAAGTTATAGCGATTTTACACAAACAACATCCGTGAAATCTGGATGAACAACTTTAAAAATTCGTAAACAAATATAATATTGAAGGTAATAAATTGGTTATAACTATAAGAAGTAATCTTATTTATATTTGCTATTAAATGTAGTTTATTTCATTACATTTTGATAATCACAACTCGAGTTATAGCGATTTCACTCAAACAACATCCGTGAAATTTGGATGTACAACTTTTAAAATTCGTAAAAAATATAATATTGAAGGTAATAAATTGGTAATCACTATAAGTAATCTTATTTATATTTGCTATTAAATATAGTTTATTTCATTAAATTTTGATAATCTCAACTCGAGTTATAGCGATTTCACTCAAACAACATCCGTGAAATTTGGATGTACAACTTTTAAAATTCGTAAAAAATATAATATTGAAGATAGTAAATTGGTAATCACTATAAGTAATCTTATTTATATTTGCTATTAAATATAGTTTATTTCATTACATTTTGATAATCACAACTCAAGTTATAGCGATTTCACTCAAACAACATCCGTGAAAGTTGGATGTACAACTTTTAAAATTCGTAAAAAATATAATATTAAAGGTAATAAATTGGTAATCACTATAAGTAATCTTATGTATATTTGCTATTAAATGTAGTTTATTTCATTAAATTTGGATCATCACAACTCGATTTATAGCAATTTTTTTCAAACATCATCCGTGAAATTTGGATGTACAAATTTTAAAATTCGTAAAAAATATAATATTGAAGACAATAAATTGGTAATTACTATAAGTAATATTATTTATATTTGCTATTAAATGTAGTTTATTTAATTAAATTTTGATAATCAAAACTCTAATTATAGCGATTTCACTCAAACAACATCCGTGACATTTGGATGTACAAATTTTAAAATTCGTAAAAAATATAATATTGAAGGTAATAAATTGGTAATCACTATAAGTAATCTTATTTATATTTGATATTAAAAGTAGTTTATTTCATTAAATTATGATGATCACAACTCGAGTTATAGCGATTTCACTCAAACAGCAACCGGGAAATTTGGATGTACAAATTTTAAAATTCGTAAAAAATATAATATTGAAGGTAATAAATTGGTAATCACTATAAGTAATCTTATTTATATTTGCTATTAAATGTAGTTTATTTCATTAAATTTTGATAATCAAAACTTGAGTTATAGCGATTTTACTCGAACAACATCCGTGAAATTTGGATGTAAAACTTTTAAAATTCGTAAAAAATATAATATTGAAGGTAATAAATTGGTAATGACCATAAGTAATCTTATTTATATTTGCTATTAAATATAGTTTATTTCATTAAATTTTGATAATCAAAACTCGAGTTATAGCGATTTTACTCGAACAACATCCGTGAAAGTTGGATGTACAACTTTTAAAATTCGTAAAAAATATAATATTGAAGGTAATAAATTAGTAATCGCTATAAGTAATTTTATTTATTTTTGCTATTAAAAGTAGTTTATTTCATTAAATTATGATGATCACAACTCGAGTTATAGCGATTTCACTCAAACAGCATCCGGGAAATTTGGATGTACAAATTTCAAAATTCGTAAAAAATATAATATTAAAGGTAATAAATTGATAATCACTATAAGTAATCTTATTTATATTTGCTATTAAATTTAGTTTATTTCATTAAATGTTGATCATCACAACTCGAGTTATAGCGATTTTACTCAAACAACATCGATGAAATTTGGATGTAAAACTTTTAAAATTCGTAAAAAATATAATATTGAAGGTAATAAATTGGTAATAACTATAAATAATCTTATCTATATTTGCTATTAAGTGTAGTTTATTTCATTACATTTTGATCATTACAACTCGAGTTATAGCGATTTTACTCAAACATCCGTGAAATTTGGATGTACAACTTTTAAAATTCGTTAAAAATATAATATTGAAGGTAATAAATTGGTAATCACTATAAGTAATCTTATTTATATTTGCTATTAAATGTAGTTTATTTCATTACATTTTGATAATCACAACTCGAGTTATAGCGATTTCACTCAAACAACATCCGTGAAATTTGGATGTACAAATTTTAAAATTCGTAAAAAATATAATATTGAAGATAATAAATTGGTAATCGCTATAAGTAATACTATTTATATTTGCTATTAAATATAGTTTATTTCATTAAATTTTGATAATCAAAACTCGAGTTATAGCGATTTTACTCGAACAACATCCGTGAAAGTTGGATGTACAACTTTTAAAATTCGTAAAAAATATAATATTGAAGGTAATAAATTAGTAATCGCTATAAGTAATTTTATTTATTTTTGCTATTAAAAGTAGTTTATTTCATTAAATTATGATGATCACAACTCGAGTTATAGCGATTTCACTCGAACAACATCCGTGAAATTTGGATGTACAACTTTTAAAATTCGTAAAAAATATAATATTGAAGATAATAAATTGGTAATCGCTATAAGTAATATTATTTATATTTTCTATTAAACATAGTTTATTTCATTAAATTTTGATAATCAAAACTCGAGTTATAGCGATTTTACTCGAACAACATCCGTGAAATTTGGATGTAAAACTTTTAAAATTCGTAAAAAATATAATATTGAAGGTAATAAATTGGTAATCACTGTAAGTAATCTTATTTATATTTGATATTAAATGTAGTTTATTTCATTAAATTTTGATCATCACAACTCGATTTATAGCGATTTTTTTCAAACAACATCCGTGAAATTTGGATGCACAACTTTTAAAATTCGTAAAAAATATAATATTATAGGTAATAAATTGATAATTACTATAAGTAATATTATTTATATTTGCTATTAATTGTAGTTCATTTCATTAAATAGGGTAAAATCGAAAATCCAAAAATTAGGCTCAATAAGTTTTTGACGGTGGTCAAAGTCAAAATTATTTAATTTTCCATCCTAGCCCACGGAGATTTTTTTTCCAAATTTTCACCATTTGTTTCTAACCCAACAGTGGTTACAAAATGTATTTTTTTAGATTGATACGGATCCACTTTTATATATTTTTACAGGCCTTTTACGTAGTTTGATCATTTATATGGCTGCGCGAAATTCCCATGTCCGATTGGGATTATTATTACTTATAAATCAACTCCCTACATTAAGGATTACAATTCATTCAAAATACTTATTATACCAATAGTATTACGAGTTAAAATATGTAAAAAGGCTACACCCTCGACGGTGATTCGCACCTTCGAGTCTGGGTTTTATGACAGCAGAACATCTATTTATTTAATGCTATAATTATAATGTTCTTGGAATATATTTATTTAATGCGTAGTGTGTCAAGTTACCTATTATTTGAGGACATATAACTCAACCAAATATAAATAAACATGTGATAATTTTTTTAGAATCATATTTTATTCGGGAATAAACCTGCTTATCGCAAACTATTTTTGGACGGCCCGCTCATCAAGGAACGACCTGAGCGAGCGCTAGCGGTCAGTACGGTCAAGACAACTGCGCGAGCTCTGCATTCTCACCAATTTTCCGGATAAAAAAATAAATTGGTATTTTCTGTGAATGTCATAATTTTTTCTTGAATTGGCATATTGTTATAAAAAATTGCTATTTTTGTTTAACATTTTGCCCTTTATAAAACTGTAAATAGAAAATAGTTTTCTTTCCGATCCGAAAAGAAAATACTTATATTCAAAATATTCCAAAATTACTTTGACTGCCATCTGAAGTACTTTGTTATAAATAATATTTAGTTATGAAAACAAAGAATTTGCATTACATACATTTTTAATCGCTCATCCAACTAATGGTGATTACTTAGATTTAAGTATGAACTATACTATATAATCGAAAATAATTTTCTTCATCAAACGGTATATATGTCAGTATGTTTTTATGAATTAGTATAACGTTTTAAACAATTAATTTTTTTTTTTAATTTCCTCTTTTTGAAACAGCTTTAAGAATAACAAAAAAACTTCTATCTTTATTGGGCTATCAGCCGTGAGGCTTTTCCGCCGGTCAAGGGAGAAGCTCAGAGGAGCTATATACCTTAACTTCACAGAAAACCTCTGAAAAACTGTGAAAAGTGATTCGCGAAAATTCGCCCCGCCGCGGTTCGAACTCAGGGTCTCAAAGCTCAGTACTAGTCGGACGACGCCTCTAACCACTCGGCCACTGACCTGGGTGCTTAGATTTTAGATATTAGTCGACATTACACGTAATTGTAGCCAAGTTAAATAATATAATAAAATTCTGTTATTTATTGTTGCTAACAATCAACTGAAAGAAGTTTGAAAATTGAAGTTCTTGGACATGCACTGTGTCCTTTTAGAGGCGTTTCAGTAATTTCAAAATATGCGATTTAAACTTTAAAATTAGATAAAAAAAAATGATTTAAACTTTGGTGCGGCAAATATTTCTATCGGTACATTGTTGTTGATCTTTAAACACGCTGTGCTAGTTACAAAATGTTCTGCTTTTTAAAACTAGTTCAAAAAATTACACCATATATTATTTAATAACACCCATAATTGAAAGAATAAAAAGCAAATTATATATTATGATTCATAATTGTTAAACAAACAATTTTGCAAATTTTGTATTTTATATTTCATTCTAATTGGTCACTGCTCAGACTCAAAGTTACGGCGCGTCGCCGGTCCGCGCCCACGCTCGAACTTGATGGATGGGAACGTTGGTGGATAAGATAAGGATAAGAGGAAGGGCAATCGACATGTAGTCCCAGAGGGGAAATGCAAATGTGGTATGCAACAATGGACAATTTTTAAAATGTCCATAATGCCACGTGTGTAATATTTCAGCTTTTTTCGAGAATATTCGTGCAATTTTAATTGTATTACGGTGGCTAAAGATTAATAATGTATCATTAATGAATGTACAGTACTTTAAATGGGTATTTTAATACTAAATATTTGATTAAATGGAAATTATTAAGCACATGTCTGTATCTTTTGATTACATCTGAGGTACGTTTTGGCTTAAAAAATGACTGTATAGTTACAAACCAAATTTCGCATGTGGCTATTATCTAATCTAGTCTAGAATAATGTTTGGCGGAAACGTACAAAGGTATGTTCATGTTAAACAACTCCGCTTACTGAATTTGTATCAAAAGTTCATACATTTTTTTTATAGATTTTTCCACAATATTCGAATTCTTTATTGTTTCTCTATTTTCTTTTATTTCTGAATAATATATATATATATATATATATATATATATATATATATATATAGGGTAGTTTTTCACCGAAAACTAGTTAGAGGGAGAATGTTGGGATTGCGGCGACTAGGGCTGAAAGAAACCTCTTCTCTTTAGATCGATATTTGGCTCTGACTCCACAGCTTCATCAGGATGTACTAAAAAACCAGCCTGTTAACAATAATATTTCTAATATTTCTACAAAATTTAAATAAAGATAATGAATTTAAAGTTAAGGATAATGAATGTAAAGATGAATTAATATTAAATAGTTCAAAAGTTATATATTATATATATATATATATATATATATATATATATATATATATATATATGTATATATATATATATATATATATATATATATATATATTTTATAATTTAAGGACATAGTGGGGCTACTGGAGACGTGGATGACAGAAGAGGAGTGGAGGCAGGTAGAAATCTGCATGCCGACAGGGTGGGACTGGGTGATGCAAGGTGCAACGAAAGAAGCGAGGATGGGGAGAGCCAAAGAAGGAATCTTGTTAGGAGTGAGGAAGTCAGTGGGACAAGGATCAGAGAATCTTCGAGGGAAGCGGCGGGATTGGTAATAGGGAAAGTGGAAATGGATAGAAGGTCGGTGTGGGTAGGGGCCGTGTACTGTAACAATAACCGTTTAGAACTAACGGAGATACTGGATGGGCTCGAGACGTAGGCAGATGAATGGATCGTCGAGGGTGACTGGACTGTGAGGGTGGGGAGCTGGAAGGAGGGATCGGAGAGGGCGGGGAATGGAGAGAAAGACGATCGCAGGATAAAGTGACCAACCAGGAGGGTAGAGAATGGATCCAATGGGTGAGAAAGTCGGGGTGGGATGTACTGAATGGGTGCTGCGAAGGGGACTGGGAAGGGAAGAAGACTTTCTGTGGACACGGAGGGGGTTCGGTTTTGGACTATGTGGTGGTCAAAGGTATCGGAAGGGAGGAGTTGGAGTGTTTCAAGGTGGACAATGTGGGGGGGGGGGGGGGGGGGTCGGACCATGTGCCGGTCGAGGTTGTCTTGAGAAGGACAAAAGGTTTGAAGAGGGTGGAGAAAAAGGGGCAGCAAGGGTTTGGATGCAGCGAAGTAGAAATTGCGGTGTATGAGAGAAACCTAATGGGCGTGAAGTGGGAGGAGATACAGTGGATGCTCCAGTTAAAGAGAGTGATGGCGGCTGCGTTGGTGGTGAGGAAGAAGAGTGGAGGCCAGAGGGAATGTTGGTTCAATGAAGAGTCTAAGATAAAGAATACGAGATGGCGGAGGGAAATGGTGAATTGGAGGTACGGCAGATGTGCAGTCGAAAAGGTTAATCAGGCGAAAAGGGAGTTCGAGAGTACGTGCGAGAGGAAATAAATAGAGGAGTTGCAGAAAGTGGAAAAGAGGTTGAAGGAGTGTGTAGTGGAGAAACGGATGTGGGAGGGAAGGGTGAATTAGGGCAAAGTGAACATAGAGCTAGCAGAGTGGGAGAGGAGTTGTAAACAGATGGCGGAGTCTGAGGTGGAGCTGGGCAGTTCGAGTGCGAGACAGATGGTGCGAAGGGAGGCGTTTTCACGGAAAGACGTGGAGGTGTTCTTGGCAGAGTTAAAACTAGGAAAGGCAGAGGGGGAAGAAGAGCTGAGGGCAGAGGCTTTCAAAAAGCTACAGGAGGAAGGAAGGGAGAAGGTGCGGCATAGTATTAACAAGGTGTGGAGTGGAGAGGAGGAAGTGCCGGAAAAGTGGCGTGTGGGGGTGGTGGTCCCGGTGCACAAAGGTGGAGAGGCCTCGGACGAAAAAAACTATAGGGGGATCACCATTATGAGTGCCAGTTATAAATTGATGATGACTATGGTGAAAAATAGAATGGATAGGGAAGTGGAGCAAAAGGGACTGCTGCCGGAATGCCAGGGGGGTTCAGAAGGGGAAGAGGGACGAAGGAGCAGATTTCCACGCTGGCGAGAATGGTGGAAAAACCGATGGAATGCAAAGGGAGAGTGTATGCGGTGTTTGTGGATTAAAAAGCGGCGTATGACTCAGTTCATAGGGGGAAATTGGTGGAATGTATGGATAGATTGGGTATGGAAGAGGAAGGAGTGGAGTGGGTTAGAAGGATGTATAAAGACACATGGGCGAAAGCAAGAGTAAATGGAGAAATATCTGACAAAATTAGGGTGAATATGGGAGTAAGGCTGAGCCCCCTCCTGTTTAATCTGTACACGAGCGAGTTGGAAGAGGTGCTGAGGAGAGGACAGGCAGGAGGGGTCGTGGTGGTTAGATCCAAGGTGTGGATGTTGGCGTATGCAGATGACATGGTGATGGTGGCCAAGAGAGTGGAAGAGATGCAAGAGATGTTGGAAAGAATGGGTAGGTACTTGGATAAGAGGGGGCTAGTGGTGAATGTGGAAAAGACCAAATTGATGTTGTTTAGGAATAGGGGCAGGAGGGGTAAGGGCGAAGGGCTGAAATGGAAGGAAAGGCTGATTGAGAGAGTGAATGGCTTTAAATATTTGGGCTTTTGGTTTGACTGTGGAGGATGGCTTAGGATGCATGTGGAGTGTTTGCAGGCGAAAGCAAGAATGGCTTGGGGGATTGCGTGCAGAAAATGGGGGAGCTTGTGGGGTGGTAACCTCGTAATGGCGTGCATGATCTGGGATGCGTGTGCAAAACCTATATTGTTGTATGGAGTGGAAGTGTGGGGATTGCGTGAATGGGAGGTAATGGAAAGGGAGCAAGGTTGGTTTCTGAAGAATCTGCTAGGACTCGAAAGGTCGACACCGAGAGCAGTGCTGTTGCAGGAGACAAGTCGAAAGAGTATGTGGTGGGAGTCGTGTGTGAGGTACAACCCAGTTTGAGGAAATATTGCAGGATTTGGGCGAGGAAAGACTGGTACGGAAGGTATGGATGAGGTGTAAGAGTAGAACAGAGAGTAGATGGAGGAAGGATAGAGAAAGGATGTATGAAAGAGTTTGTATGTCTGAGGTGTTGGTAGAGGAGAAGCTGAGAGAAAGGCTACCCCTTTCTAGGAACTGAGATAAGGGAGAGACTGACGGATATTGAGTGGCAAGAAAGGCAAGTGAGAATGAATCATACAACCCTGGCTACGTAGAGTGGCAAGTGAAGGGGAAACTCCCGAGCTACTTAACCAGGGGAGTGTGGAACAGAGAGGACAAAGTATGCATGGCAAGAGCGAGGTGTGGGTCAGAAGAGCGAGGAAGAAAAGTGTGGATGGGGCTGGGGTACACCGCGTGTGCGCTGTGTAGGAAGGGGAGTGACACGTGGTGGCACCTTAGCAAAGAATGTGAGGGAGTGAAAGCAGAGTGGGTTGGAGAGTGCAGAAAGCTGAACGAATGGTTAGGAGAGGATGGGAAAGGCGTGAAAATCTGCAGGAGGCTGACGTGGGAAAGGAAATTGGCGAGGGCAGAGGGGTTTAGTTTATTTAAGTGGGTAGAAAATGTTAATTTGTATTCTTTTTTTATTTATTTTTTAGTTCTTTCTGTGAAAGTATTGTTTTTTTTTTGCGGCTGAAATTTGTAAAGGGAAGGGTTGGGCTGATATGCCAAATAAAGGTCTTATTTTTATATAATTTAATTTTGTTTTAATACGTTATTAAGTATATATTTGAGTAAATTAATTTCTTTTTTCAAATAACTTCATTCATTAAAGTACAATTAATGAACAAGAACTTGATGTATTGCCCTTGTATATTCCCTTTATATTTTTATGTTAAGGTTTAATTTAATTCATTTAATTATCATGTAAAGGGTTCTTTGGTATACACAAAAGTAAGACACTTTTTTGTTTATATTTCAAATTCGGTTGTATATTTTTTGTAGAAAAGATTATATGATTTAACTATGCTGCAAAAAGTTTCTATATAAAATTATAAGTAAAATAAATCTTAAAATTGAACTCATTATATCTGTTCTAGTTCATTTTATATTTATATTTCAAATTCGATTGTATATTTTTTGTAGAAAAGATTTCATGATATAACTATGCAAAAAATGTCTATATTAAATTAAAGTAAAATAAATCTTAAAATTGAACTAATTATATCTGTTCTAGTCCAGTTTATATTTATATTTCAAATTCGATTGTATAGTTTTTGTAGAAAAGATTGTATGAGTTAACTATGCAAAAAAGTTCTATATTAAATTAAAAGTAAAATAAATCTCAAAATTGAACTAATTATATCTGTTCTAGTCTATTTTATATTTATATTTCAAATTCGATTGTATATTTTTTGTAGAAAAGATTTTATGATTTAACTATACAAAAAAATTCTATATTAAATTAGAAGTAAAATAAATCTGAAAATTGAACTAATTATATCTGTTCTAGTTCATTTTATATTTATATTTCAAATTCGATTGTATATTTTTTGTAGAAAAGATTTTATGATTTAATTATGCAATTTCTATATTAAATTAGAAGTAAAATAAATTTCAAAATTGAACTAATTATATCTGTTCTAGTTCATTTTATATTTATATTTCAAATTCGATTGTATATTTTTAGTAGAAAAGATTTTTTTATTTAACTATGCTGCAAAAAGTTTCTATATTAAATTAGTAGTAAAATAAATCTCAAAATTGAACTCATTATATCTGTTCTAGTCCAGTTTATATTTATATTTCAAATTCGATTGTATATTTTTTGTAGAAAAGATTTTATTATTTAACTATGCAAAAAATTTCTATATTAAATTAGAAGAAAAATAAATCTCAAAATTGAACTAATTATATCTGTTCTAGTCTATTTTATATTTATATTTAAAATTCGATTGTATATTTTTTGTAGAAAAGATTTTATGATTTAACTATGCAAAAAAGTTCTATATTAAATTAGAAGTAAAATAAATCTCAAAATTGAACTAATTATATCTGTTCTAGTTCATTTTATATTTATATTTCAAATTCGATTGTATATTTTTTGTAGAAAAGTTTTTATGATTTAACTATGATGCAAAAAGTTTCTATAATAAATTAGAAGTAAAATAAATCTCAAAATTGAACTAATTATATCTGTTGTAGTCCAGTTTATATTTATATTTCAAATTCGATTGTATATTTTTTGTAGAAAAGATTTTATGATTTAACTATGCTGCAAAAAGGTTCTATATTAAATTAGAAGTAAAATAAATCTCAAAATTGAACTAATCATATCTGTTCTAGTCCAGTATATATTTATATTTTAAATTCGATTGTATATTTTTTGTAGAAAAGATTTTATGATTTAACTATGCAAAAAAGATCTATACTAAATTAGAAGTAAAATAAATCTCAAAATTTAACTAATTATATCTGTTCTAGTCCAGTTTACCTGATGCTTGACAAGAAAATACTCAATTCGTGCGTATTTATTAAAAAAATAAAATAAAACCCATATATGTCTTATAAGGCGCAATATAATATTTTCAATAATTTTACGGGTTCATATAGTCTCAGTCGACATTCACTTACGTCTGGGGTATGTTGGTAATAGTAAGTTGCCGGTATGTTGTTCCCCCTGTGATTTTTACGCTCTTCCACAGGACTACCAACATATTTATATTGTAGCACAATACCAATAGTACATTAATTATATACATATTTTTTTTAGTAGGGGAATTCCCGCATTACAATTATATATCGCGCGATAAGTAGGAATTGGCGGCTCGTCACATTGCAATATTTTGCCATGAGCGCGACGGACGTGAACGTGCTGCTCCTGGGCGAGTCCGGTGTAGGAAAATCGACCTTCATAAATGCATTCGCGAATTACAATCAATTCGTTGATTTTAAAACCGCACTCGCGTCTAACCTAGTGTGCCTCATCCCGACCAGTTTCACCATCGCCGACGAGGACTACAATTATACGTTAGTGCAGCTCGGCGAGGATGGGAACGAGGATTGCAATGTTGGGGAATCTGCCACACAAGGTATTTTCGTTATCAATGTTCGGATGTGTTTTATTAAACGCTGAGATTATAATATAGATAGAGCACGTCCAATGCCGAATATAGTATTGTTGTCGAGCTATGCGGTTAGTCAGGAGACATTTGTTATTATTGTGTTGTTAGGCTTTTCATACACTTTATTTTGAATGATAAAAGCTCAAGTCCTGGTTTCCTAGCAAGCGGTGTCGATAAATAGGGCCGTTTTTGACGTCATTTACACATTACAAGATACGTTTTAGGTACATGTAATTGAATAACCAGATTCCTGTGTAATTCATGACATTTTCTCAATACTTTGAAGTATACCGCTCCCTGGATTATAAAATTTATTTAAATATACATAAAAGAAATGTGTGACGTCAAAATGACGTGAAATAAAGCTGCTTTTGTCGACACCGCTTCCTAGGAAACCTAGGCTTCACGGTCGCATTACTGGCATTACGAGCGTTGCCGATCCAAGAGTTCATATTTTCCCGCCTTATATATAAAATACTTATCGTGGGCGACCACGGTTCAATAACCACGGTAACTTTTTCTGCACATTTGGAACATTTGGAGCTTGACTTAAATAAATTAACAATTGTGTAGGCTATTTTAAGAAACATAAAGAAAACAAATAGAAATATTACGAAAATAACTTATGCAATACTGTCATTACAGTCAGAAATGTTCGCTGAATAGATGACCGGTTATCCAAGATTATAATAAGCTAAAAGTAATTACAGGCATCGAAAAGGGAGTGATTGTTGCTTTAATATCTAAATGTTCGGCGGCGCTCTTCAAATACTGCCATTCTAGGACCGGTGTGAAAATATTTCCGATTTTTCGGGGTCGCGACGCGGGTTATGATTCTCCAGTAGTGGAGCATTAAAAAAAATTGATTCTTGGTACAATTGTTTACTCATGTCTTGGTAACCATAATATAAGAATAAAAAAAAATTAAGTTGATTTAGTTAGTTGTTATTGAATAATATTTGCAACAAAGCATTTTGCAATTTTTATCAACTTTCCCCACAGATTTTTGTCTCTAAATTTTCATGTTTTGTTTAGAATTTAATAGTAATCATCAAACATAATTTTTTAAAGGGGCACTGGCCTTAGTTTTTTTTTTAAATTAATTTTGAACTTAACCTTGTTAGTATACGGCGTAGTAAAAAATCAATAAAATCGACTAGAAACTAAGTTATGTGTTTATATTTTCTGTAATGATTAACACACAAGGTTAGCATAGGTTGAAATAAAAAAATAAAAAGTTACGCTAGTGGTTACAAAAAGTATTTTTTTAGATTGACACGTATCCTTTTTTTTGTTATATCGATTTTTAATTAATTAAACCAAATAAGTGGACGGTTGATTACAGATTGATGTGAATACAAACCTTTGTTTAAATGAAACCTTATTGTTGCTAAAATATGGCTTTAGTAGATTCTAAAAAGTCCTATTGTAAAAAATGATAGCAAGTATTTTTTAGAAGCTGTCAAATTTCACCCGAAATCTATGGTTGGACTTTGTTCCTGGAATTACGAAATATTTAGCAATATTATTTTTATTTAAATTATTGTATATTGTTTATACTAGATTAGGTCAACATAGGGTAAAATCAAAAATCTAAAAATGACGCTCTATCATTAGGATTTTAAGTAAACAGTACAGGCGTGTTGTGGAGCCGCGTAGAACCTATACAATAGGCGTCGACAGGTGAAACAACACAGGTGTGGTGAAAGTAGAGAATAATAGTGAGAATCAAAAAAAAACAGAAGAGAGATAGTGGGGCATGTGGCTGTAAAACAAAAATAAGCAACACGCAGAAGTTAAGTCGTCTCCGAGAAGACGATCCGGGCGACTAGCCTAGCGCTGCGCGACCGCAAGACGGGAGAACGGAGTAGGACTAAAAATAAATCTAATAAACAAAACAAAAACAAAATAATAAAATAAGTTGCTTGTGGAAAGCGCAAACAGGAAAAAATATAACAAGAAGAGAGTTAATGTCAGATAAAAGAAACAATGCAGACTTAGACAACAGTATCGAACTAGAAAAACAAACCAAAATAATAAATTCACAGCATAGAAAAGTTAGTGAAAACGAAGAAATGGAAAAGCTTGAAAAAATTATAGCAATACTAAGAAAAAGTAAAAATAATCACAAATGAAAACAAACTATTAAGAGAGGAAATGAAGAATCAAATAGAAAAAAGAAGAAAAAAGAAGGAGTATGAATGAGAAGATGAAACGGCTGGAAATAAAGATGGATCAGCTAGAGAAAAAGGAGAAAAAGAATAACATCACAATTAAAGGAATAACTTGGTATTACAATAGAATCAGGCAAGAAGAAGCTAAAAAATTCATACAGCAAAAGCTGGGAGTAGATACGAAAGTAAAAATGGTAAGAACGATAAAACAAAATGATGGAAATAGTATAAACATAGTGGAACTGGAACTTTTGAAGATAAAATGATAATAATAACAACCAAATACAAGCTGAGAGGACAACAAATATACATAGAAGATGATTTGACCCACAAAGAGAGAGAAATACAATACTAGATAAGGAAGATAGCAAGGAAGGAAAGACAGGACGGAAAATAGTGAAAATAGGATACAAAAAGATGTGCATAAATGAAAAATGGTACAATTAGAATGAAGAACAAGAAAAATTTGTACCGAGTACAAAAAACTAAGGAAAGAGGGAAGTAAGACAGAACTAAGCCATGTAAATTAAATAAATGTAATAAAATGTAAAACAAAAAATGTAAATAAAACAAACCATACACAGACAGAAACTAGAAAAAACGAAAGAGATACAATAGGTAAAAAAAAAACGAAAAAGAGAAAAACAAAATATGAAGAATAGCAACCTGGAACATAAGGAGTATACGCGGAAAACAGGAAGAACTGGAAAAAGAGTTCTAAAGAATGGAAGTAGACATATTGGAAATAACGGAGACAAAAAGAAAAGGGAAAGAAATATACACAACCAATATCAAACATAAAATAATATATAGTGGAGTAGACAACGGTAAAAGGGCAGCTGAAGGTGTAGAATGTATTATACACAGAGACATCGAACACCAGATAGAAACATGGCAAGAAATATCACCAAGGATACTAAGGATATTTAGGATTCATAGACCTAGAAAAAGCGTTTGACATGATCCCAAGAAACAGATTATGGACAATCCTGGAAGAGAGAGGTGTAGAAAGAAACGACAGTCGAATTAATACAAAACATATATAACAACAACGCTCATGCAATAATACACAAGGAACAAACATCAAGAATATTTAAGACAACCACTGGACTCAGACAAGGAGGCGAGCTCAGTCCTACGTTATTTATCATATACATGGATGAAATAATGAAGAGCATGAAACCAGAAATCAAAAAAGCAAATTTAGGGTACAAAAACATTCAAGTTGTAAAAATATCGGAGCATTCGCTGATGATGTCGTAGTGATGTAGCACAACCTTAGTGTATGGAGCAGACATCTAGAAAAGAATAACACTAAAATAAATTATAACAAAACAAAAGTGATGGTAATAGGAAACCGGAAAACACAAAATAAAGCAAGTAGAAAATTCAAATACCTAGGAGTAGCACTAACAGAAGACGGAAAAATGAAAGGTGAACTTAGTAACAGAATAAATAACACAGTTAAAACATACCAAGCATTGTGCAATATAATGACTAACAAACAAGAGATCAGCAGAAGGTCAAAAATAAATATATACAAAAGCATATATAGACCTATACTGACATATGGAAGAGAGACGTGGAATCAACGAAGAGGGACAAAAGTAGAATACAGGCAATGGAAATGAAATATCTCAGAAGAGTAAAACAAGTTACGAGAAGAGACAGAATAAGAAA
This sequence comes from Lordithon lunulatus, assembly GCA_963942505.1. Classification (NCBI taxonomy): domain Eukaryota; kingdom Metazoa; phylum Arthropoda; class Insecta; order Coleoptera; family Staphylinidae; genus Lordithon; species Lordithon lunulatus. The sequence goes on from OZ012675.1 coordinate 9,866,217, forward strand.
TGATGACATCAGAGAAGAATTGGGAATTGAAGCTATAGAAAAGTATATAGAAAAGAAACAACTAAGCTGGTGGGGACATTTAATTAGGATGGACAATAAGAATCAAACAAAACAGGCATGAGAAGCAAGAACTGGACATAAAAGTAGAAGAGGTAGACCAAGAAAAGAGTCTTCCAAGTGGTGCACTTATCTAGAGATCGAGTTCTGGTGAGAATATTCCATAGTCAGCTCTCGCTTTAGTTTTGGATCCATCAGTATACATGGTTCTGTTTGCGCCTTGTGGAATACCATCCAGTGTGATGATGGTCTGAAAATGTTTGACAAAACTGTATTTGGGTAGAATTCTGTCGCCTACGGTTGGTTCCTTCTTTGGTTCGCCATTATTCCTGATCTTAATTTAGGCGTCTGTGTCAGCGAAGAGAGTTCCTGGATTTTCCTCCTCTTTACTAGATTTATGTTTGTCAGCTCCACTCTGAGTCGGATTCCCTTGCGGTCCCCTTGTCTCAGCCTTCCTGCGGCATGGTAGAAGGATTATCTCATCTCCCCCATGTGAGTCCCCCTCGCACACCAGGTAGTGGGTGGTCTAGGTGACAGATGTGTTCCGTCCCCTGTGGTTGTCCACCTCCACCGTTCTGTTTATTGTTATTGCGTCGCCTTCTTGGGGGTCCTGTCCAATCAGGTCATCTTGAATTCTGCCCATCTTGGTTCCGTTTATATGGATCCCTTCTCGCCAGTCTCAGCACTTGAGTGCTCGGATAGGGTTTTCCCTCTCCTTCTTGGATCAACGTTGTCGTTGCAAATACCTCCTCTGGCCACTTCTCGTCTAGGAGGCCTTTCACCTCCTCGTACTCCGCGTTCACCCGAAGTTGGTCCTTGAATCTAGTTGCCATTTCTTTTTTTTTTTAATTTATTTAAAAAATTTATTAATCATTAAAAAAAAGACCTTTATTGGCATTTCCCTCACTGTCCCGAAGTTGGTCCTTGAAACTAGTTGCCATTTCTTTTTTTAAAATTTATTTAAAAATGTTATTAATCATTAAAAAAAGACCTTTATTGGCATTTCCCTCACTGTCCTCTCTCCTCCCACACAAACCACAACAAAAATATACAAAAATAAAAATACAAATATAAATAAAAGTAATACTCCGCAAAAAATTACAAATTACCCTCATCTATCACCGCTCCCTGGGCCCTCGCCACTTTCCTCTCCCACGTCAGCCTCCTGCAGATTTTCACGCCTTCCCCATCCTCGCTTAACCATTCATTCAGCTTTCTGCAGTTTCCCACCCACTCTGCTTTCATACCCTCACATTCTTCGCTAAGGTGCCACCACGTGTCGCTTCCCTTACTACAAAGCGTACACGCGGTGTACCCCAGACCCATCCACACTTTCCTCCCTCTCTCGTCTGACCCACACCTCGCTCTTGCCATGTATATCTTGTCGTTCCTGCTCCACTCACGCCTGGCTAAGTAAATCGGGAGCTTCCCACGCACTTGCCACTCTACGAAATTAGGGTTGTAAGAGCTCTTATTCATTCTAGTCTGCCGTTCTTGCCACTCAATATCTCTCAATCTCTCTCTTACCTCAGTTCCTAGGCTTCCCATTTCTCTCAGCTTCTCCTCTACCCACACCTTCATACATACTTCCTCTATCCTTTCTCCAGCCACTCTCCGTTCTATTCTTACACCTCATACATACCTCCCGGGCCAGTCTTTCCTCGCCCAATTCCTGCAATCTCTCTTCAAACTTCGCAACCCTTACACAAGACTCCCACCACTTACTCATACGATTAATTGCCTGCAACAGCACTGCTCTCGGTGTCGACCTTTCGAGACCTAGCAGACTCTTCAGGAGCAAACCTTGCTCTCTCTCTATCACATCCCACTCACGCAATCCTCACACTTCCACTCCATAAAACAGAATAGGTTTTACACACGCATCCCAGATCTTGCACGCCATTGCGAGGTTACCGCCCCACAACCTCTCCCATTTCCTTCTCGCTATCCCCCAAACCATTCTCGCGTTCGCTTGCATACATTCCATATGCACCCTAAATCCTCCTCCACTGTCAAACCAAAAGCCCAAATATTTAAAGACATTCACTCTCTCAATCATCCTTCCCTTCCGATCTTCCACTCTACCCCTTCTACCCCTATTCCTAAACACCATCCATTTGGTCTTCTCCACATTCACCACTAGCCCTCTCCTATCCAGGTACCTTCCCATTCTTTCCAACATCTCTTGCATCTCTTCCACTCTCTTTGCTACTAATACTATGTCATCCGCATATGCCAACATCCATACCTTGGTTCTCCCCACCACGACCCCTCCAGCCTGTTGTCCTCTCCTCTGTATCGCCTCCAACTCGCTTGTGTATAGATTGAACAGGAGAGGGCTTAGCGGGCACCCTTGCCTTACACCCACATTCACTATAAACTTCTCAGACACTTCTCCATTCACTCTCTTTTTGCCCACGTCTCTTTATATATACTTCTCACTCACCCCACACTTTCATCTTCCATGCCCAATCTATCCATACACTCCACGAGCTTTCCTCTAGGAACTGAATCATACACCGCTTTCAAATCCACAAACACCGCATACACTCTCCCTTTGCACTCGCAACGCTTCCTCCACCATTCTCGCAAGCGTGAAAATCAGCTCCCTCATCCCTCTTCCCTTTCTGAAACCCCCCTGGCATTCCGGCAGCAGCCCTTTTCTATCCACTTCCCTCTCTAGTCTATTTTTCACAACTGTCATCATAGCTTTATACCCCGCACTCATAACGGTAATACCTCTATAATTGTTTACGACCGATGCCGCTCCCCCTTTGTGTACCGGGACCACCACCCCCACACGCCACTCTTCCCTGACCGCTCCAAACCCTATTCAAAACCTGCAGCAACTTATCTCTTCCTTCATCTGGTAATCTTTTGCAGGCCTCTGCCTCCAGCCCATCTTCCCCCGCCGCCTTTCCCAGGTTCAGCTGCCCTATGGCCACGTCGACCTCTTCCCGCGAAAACGCCTCCCTTCCTACCACCGGTCTCGGACTCCGTAAATCCACCTCTGACCCCGCCATCTCTCTACAGCTCTTCTCCCACTCTTCCAGCTCTATGCTAACTTTGCCCTTTTTTACGCTTCCCCTCAGAATTTCCCACAACCCTTTCTCTGTCACACACTCCCTCAACCTCGTTTCTACCTTCTGCAACTCCTCTATCTTCTTCCTCTCGCAGGTTATCTCGAACTCCCTCTTCGCCTGATTGGCCCTTTCCACTTCACCTCTCCCATTTCTCCACTTCGCCATTGCTCTTCGCCAGCTCGACTTCTTCACCCTACATTCCTGGTCAAACCAACTCTCCCTCTGCCCCCACTCTTCTTCTTCTCCAAAGCAGCCACCATCACTCTCTCCAACTGGAGCATCGAATGCACATCCTCCCACTTGACGCGTTTTAGCTTTTTCTCATATGCATCCATATCCGGCTCGCTCCATCCAAACCTTCACAACGTTCGTCACCCTCACCTGTACCTCCACCGGTACATGATCCGACCCCCCTACGTTTTCCATCTTAAAGCAGTCCAACTCATCCCTTTCGATCCCTTTGACCACCACGTAGTCCAAAACCGAGCCTCCTCCTTGTCCGCAGAATGTTTTTTTCCCTTCCCAGTCCCCTTCACAGCAACCGTTGAGCACATCCCATCCTGACTTTCTCACCCATTGCATCCATTCTCTACCCTCCTGGTTGGTTACTTTATCATGGGAGCACCTTTCTCTCCAGTCACCGTCCTCTCCGATCCCTCCTTCCAGCTCCCCTACCCTCACATTCCAGTCGCCCCCGATGATCCATATATCTGCTGCCGTATCCAGTTCGTCTAGTACCTCCGTTAATTCTACCCGGTTTTTGTTACAGTACACTTCTGTGCATTTCCACCTTCCCTATTACGAGTCCTGTAGCTTCTCTTAGCGTCTCTCTTTTCCCAATATCTACCTCACTCCCAATAAGATTCCTCCTTTGGCTCTACCATCTTAGCTTCCTTCTTCGCTCCCTGCGTCACCCAGTCCCATCCTGTCGGCATACAGCACTATACCTGCCCGCACTCCTCTTCTGTCAACCACATCTCTACTAGCCATACTATGTCCTTTGAGCCCAACCAATCCTCTAGTTCTTTTACCCACACTCCTCCCAGCAGTTTTTTCTTTAGACCCGCAGTGTTCCAGAAGCCCACCCTGCAGTTGCCCTCGTCCCCTCTTCCATCCACCCCATACTCCCGCCTCGTCGTCCTCACCCCCATTCAGCACTTTTTTGCCAGACCATCGCTCTGCCAGATCCACCACCCGCCCGCAATATTCATTTTCCGGTAGCCCACTCTCACTTCTACACCTTTCGCTCTTTCCTCCTTGGCCCTCTCCCGTATTTTCTTCTGGACGTCCCTCTCCGCTACGGTCAAATCATCATCGATATATATGTTTGTCCCCTTCAATTTGTGTTTAGACCGCATTAGCTTCATTTTCTCCTCCCAGCTGGCCAGCTCTAGCAGCATTCTGTCGCCCTTTCTCCCCAGCTCCACCTCTCTCCGCACCTGCACACTAACTTCTAGTTTCTGTATAACTTCCTCCAATATTATTAATCATATATATATATATATATATATAAAGACAATTTAGTAAAAAAAAAATCCGCGCTGGATTCGATCTCCATGCTGGCAGGGGCTTTTGCCAGTTTCTCGATCTGCCCCCTCATGGTCTCCATGTCCCGTTTAATTTTGCCAGTTCCATCTGTTTCCATCTGTTTTTTGATTTCTTCGCCTTTAGCTTGTTTATCTGCTCCCTTAGTGCATCCTCCTCCCTGCTGCGGGGGATGTTTAGCGGCCTTCTCCTTCTCCACCTAGCAGCCTTTCGTAGATAGCACGTAGGGCCTCGGCGTCTGCTTTGGCTTCCCTGGGGATGTTCCTCGTCGCCACAGAAGTATCTGTGAGCCTGAGGACAATGTCCCTAGCCTCCGCTAGCTCCATTAGCGCGTTCCGGTCCACCTCGTGCTCAGCCCTACTACGGCCTTCCTCTTATCTGCCTTGATGCTAGTGGTGGCCTTTGTCACAGGAGGCGAGGACGCCTTCCTTTTAGTATAGGGCCTCGTGTTCGTCGACGTCTCCTCGTCGGAGATGTCTATGCTTTGGGATCTGGGCGAAATGCTGGGTGTACAACTGCTTTCCCCGAAGATCTTCTCGATGCCCACCCTGCAGTTGCCCTCGTTCCCTCTTCCATCCACCCCATACTCCTGCCTCGTCGTCCTCACCCCATTCAGCACTTTTTTGCCAGACCATCGCTCTGCCAGATCCACCACTCGCGCGCAACATTCATTTTCCGGTAGCCCACTCTCACTTCTACACCTTTCGCTCTTTCCTCCTTGGCCGTCTCCCGTATTTCCTTCTGGACGTCCCTCTCCGCTACGGTCAAATCATCATTGATATATGTGTTTGCCAGTTTCTCGATCTGCTCCCTCATGGTCTCCATGTCCCGTTTAATTTTGCCAGTTCCCTATCTGTTTTTGATTTCTTCGCCTTTAGCTTGTTATCTGCTCCCTTAGTGCATCCTCCTCCCTGCTGCGGGGGATGTTTAGCGACGTTCCTTCTCGGCGTCTGCTTTGGCTTCCCTGGGGATGTTCCTCGTCGCCACAGAAGTATCTGTGAGCCTGAGGACAATGTCCCTAGCCTCCGCTAGCTCCATTAGCGCGTTCCGGTCCACCTCGTGCTCAGCCCTACTAAGGCCTTCCTCTTATCTGCCTTGATGCTAGTGGTGGCCTATGTCACAGGAGGCGAGGACGCCTTCCTTTTAGTATAGGGCCTCGTGTTCGTCGACGTCTCCTCGTCGGAGATGTCTATGCTTTGGGATCTGGGCGGAATGCTGGGTGTACAACTGCTTTCCCCGAAGATCTTCTCGATGTTTCTGGCGTAGCTCTCCTTCATCTTCCTTGGGGTTCCTGCTGGCTTCGCCTCCCCGTGGCTAAAGTCACTGTAGCGGTCACTGTAGTGGTCGTTGGTTGACGTTCGGGAGACGCCCACTCCGACGATTATCCCGACCGGCACTTGGGTATCCCCCCTCTGCGGTAAACTTGGTGTCCTCGATTTCGTCCATTGCCATATTGCTTGTTGGGTTGTTTTGCAACCCCGTCCATGGTCTCGCTAGGTCGTCGTAAGTATCAGTCGAGAACGTCACAGGACGGTACTGAAAACACACAGACATATACTTTTTGGCACATACCTCTCGCCCCGTGGGTCGACCTCCCTCCTACCCCTTCTTTTTTTGGGCCCATACCTCTCGCTCCTTGGGTCGCCCCCCGCCCCCTCTTCGGAGCCCCGCTGCAAGGTGGAATTTGCGGCCCGGTGGTACTCTAGCCCTTGACTATCGGCGTGCGCGGCCCGACAACGAACCCCCTCCGCCCGCCCTGAGGATCGGCAGGTCCTCACGTCCCGGCTGAAAACGTCGTTCTACTGACCTGTCAGTCTGTCACCCCGGCCAGGCCAGAGAGTGGCAGAATGAAGGATGATTGTGAAGTTCTGTTAGTTATGTTATGTTATGATTTCTGTTGTCTGGGCCCCCTCTTGCCATGTGGATTAGCCGAGCTGGGTCCAGGCTCCTACCTTTTCCTGTTTTTCTTTGACTTTACTAGTTATGTTTTTCTGTTTCTGACGGCGGCACCGTCCCGGCCAGACCTAACTCTCTAACTAAACTATAGCATCAGTATCATACTCGGAACATCACCGAATAGAATCTTGCAATGCCTTGCCGAACAATTTTGCTTATTGAAAGTTTTAAAGAGTTAAATTATAGTTACTACTATTTGTATATGTCATGAGAATTAACTATTAAGATTTTATATTTAGGATTTATAACGTATCCAATGTAAATGTAGTTAAAACCGATATTTAACGTTATTTTATTTCAGTTATGAAAACGATATTTTTTTGTATGAAAACCTGAAGAACGAAAACGATGTTTATTTACAGCTCGCAAGGCTGAGAATGGCACCCAGTTGCTCACCTAAAATATTTTCACCACGACGCGTACCGCAAATGCTGATTGATTTTTTTTTTCAGCGAAACTAAAATAATTAAGGTGCATTCGTTTAAACGCCCCGTGGCGTGCTGTATCGCTCCCAAGTTTTGCGGGCGTGCACCGGTTTTATAGGACGAGGTAGGATTGTGCGCATCGGGAGCGATGAATAGAACAAGAGACAATACGCCCGGGGCAGCAAGTAGTGATAAACGAAAACAGCTTTAATAAAGATATAAACAATTGGGCAACATTTAGTTTCATGGGCCTAGAAGCAAATACAAATTCAGTACGACATTCTGTACACAAACTTTTCTGTTTATTTATATGTTAAAATATGTTAAAACTTACCTACTAACTAAACTACTATCTAATGTTGAACAAAACCTACCTACTAACTAAACTACTAACTAATGTTGAACAAAACCTACCAACTAACTAAACTACTACCTAATGTTGAACAAAACCTACCTACTAACTAAACTACTACCTAATGTTGAACAAAACCTACCTACTAACTAAACTACTACCTAATGTTTAAAAAAACCTACCTACTAACTAAACTACTACCTAATGTTGAACAAAACCTACCTACTAACTAAACTACTACCTAATGTTGAACAAAACCTACCTACTAACTAAACTACTACCTAATGTTGAACAAAACCTACCTACTAACTAAACTACTACCTAATTTTTTGTATTGAACCCGAATTGAAAATATGAAGCAATTTAATTTAACTCATTTAATTTGATATTTTCATCATATATTGTTCTAGAACCCAAGGAATACAAATTCCAAGTAGATGGACAGACAGTATGCCTAATCGATACACCAGGTGTGGGAGACTCCCGTGGTTTGGAACAAGACGAAAAAAATATTCGCAACATAATAACCTATATCCAGAGATATCAACATCTCAACGCAATATGCTTTCTACTGAAACCGAACGAATCAATTCTCACCGAATACTTTCGTTTCTGCATCACCCAACTCTTCAGCTGCCTGCCGAAGAGCGCTGCTGCGAACATCGTATTTGTCTTCACAAATACACGTAGCACATGCTACAGACCGGCAGAAACCATGCCGGTTCTAAAATCTCTGCTTAAAAAAATGCGCGAAGCAACGCACAGCGTGAACATCCCGTGTTCCATCAAAAACGTCTTCTGTGTGGACAACGAAGCGTTTAGATTCCTAGTTGCCCTGAAACGCGGCATGAAGTTCTCACAGAGAGAACGCGAAGATTTTAGCGAGAGCTGGAAAACTTCAGCAGAGTGCTGCAGGAGAATGTTGCAGCATACAGTGACCAGTTTGAAACCACACCAACTCCAAGAAGCCACTTCTATGAACGAGGCTAAAAACATAGTGCAGCTTCTGTGTCCGCTTTTGCTCACAATGTACGTCACTTACGAAGAGAACGCTTCTAAATTGCAAATGTACACCGCAAACTCGCCACCTAAAAAAGTCAGCACGGTGACGTATTTAAAGGAGACTGTGAAAATACCGAAGAGTGGTAAAAAGAAAGCCAACTATATACCGCTGGTAGTTTGCAGAAATGCAGGATGTTGCAAACAGGTATGTATTAAAACAGTTCTCTCCAAAAAAATAGTTCAGTTATTTTTTCTTGGTACTCATATTCGTTTAAGGTCGTTTTAGACAAGACAATTTCTTAACTCAAAAGTTGTCCAAGAAATAAATTCATATATCCTCCTCCATTCAATTTGTCCTTGACAAATAGAAAGCGTTATATTTTTACATTCGATCTATCAATTCATTCAATATTTCAAATAATTTGCTGTATGATACAAGTTAATTTAGATTGTCTCGCATCTTGACTAACTTTTGAGTCAAGAAATTGTCTTGTCTAAAACGACCTTTAGATACATTGTTCTGGTATTTTTTCATTCGTATGCAATAACGGATCGAAAGGATATACGGGTGATCACAATTCCCTGGACAATGCCTTTCTTTAAAGAAAGTGACAGTTTAATTTCTGCTTTTACATTTAAATATTTAAAGGTCGTTTTAGACAAGACAATTCAAAAGTTGTACAAGAGATGAATTCATATATCGTCCTCCCATACAATTTGTCCTTGACAAATAGAACGCGTTATAGTTTTCCGTTTGATCTATCATACAATTCAATATTTCAAATAATTTGCTGTATGATACGAGACAATTTAGATTGTGTCGCATCTTGACTAACTTTTGAGTCAAGAAATTGTCTTGTCTAAAACGACCTTAAATACGCTTTCGTGTTCATTTCAGCATGTCTGTTTCAGTATACTCAGAATAATTCTAGAATACCATATTAATAAATCTAAGACATTTATTAATTTTGAAATTTATTAATATGATACATATTTACAATTATTTATTACAATTTACGAATAATTATCCTGAAGATATAGAAATATATGTGTAAATATGGATAAACTAGAAAAAAAATAATTTTATCAATTTTCTCCTTAGTTACTATAAATGCTTATATTCTTCACAAATTATTTTGTAGTACTTTAACTCATTGTATCATTCTTAAAAATAAATATTCGATATAAATAATGATTTAACAAAAGTCACGTACTTTCAGGACTACACCCATCACATCTACAAACAGATATGTCACATGAATTGCTCTTGCATTAATTTCGATGTAACTGTAAAATCATGTTGTGTGTTTCATGGAAAAAAATGCAAACTATGTGGTTGTGATTCGTCGCATCACACTGCTATAAGAGCATTTGTAAATGTACCTCCAGAAATGAAGACGGATGAGGAGAAAAGCGAAATCGTGAGGATTCGTAATTATCAGGCAGCTCTGGAATCGGAAATTAAATTGGTAGTCCAAATGATGGCCAAGTTCTCGCACTTTGTGACGGAGAATTCGATGGGTCGCAATGCGGTCAGCTTTGCGGTCTTCATGGAGGACACAATTAAAAAGTACGTGGTATCTTTGTACGTTGTGTTGTTAAGTTTTATTACCGTTGCGAACTTATTGCCATTTCCCTGTTCATAGTGGTACATATGTATGGTCATTTTCGTAGTGGTCACAATGTCCTTTATATTTCATTAACAAATTTATTAAGAGTACTAACTACTAACGGCTGAATAGTCTATCATATATCTCATTAAAATTAAAATGGATCGTTATATCGCAATAAAGGTTGCGAGTCCTTTTGTTGCTCACTGATAATAACAATAGCAACACAAATAATTCAAGGTTCAATTAATCGTTTGATGGAAAATGCTTAAATGCAGTAGAAAATTTACTTAAATAACGTAGCTTCTTTACCGGTGTGAAGTTAACCTCTAAGATCACAGCCACTATACCGCGCGGCGCCGCCGGACCTTGCACACGGCGGATTGTTTGCGGGTCTGTACTGACCAATTGGGATGACCAATAAAATCCAAATTTTTAGGATTCTTTTGTTTATGTCTTGCAGACCATAATATATAGTTATATATTTTTATTAATAAAAAATTATGTTTTAAATTAAAATTTCCTTCGGGCATCTGGTGCACTGATGTATTCTGCACTAAGATCAGTACAAAAATTAAACAAAATTTGTTGCATAATCTTTTTTATCGACCCAACCTCTAAAATCGGCATATCCAGATAGGAGCGTAAAAATTAAAAATAAAAAATTAATAGAAGGAACAATTTGCCATGATTGAGACTATCCATTTACTATCGTCATTTTGTTATAAACATTGTGCCTTTTTTTTAAATCAATTGTACGGTGGAGTCATGGTAAAAAATAATAATAATGAAATATGTTTGACTTGGTCGCCGAAAAAAAAATACTTGTAATCGAAATTTTCCAATTTCCTTCGGGCATCTAGTTGCACTGATATGTTCTGCACTAAGATCAGTACAAAAATTAAATAAACTATGTTGTATACATTTTTTATCAACCCAGTCTCTAAAATCGGCATATCCAGATAGGAGCGTAAAAGTTAAAAATAAAAAATATATAGAAGGAACAATTTGCCACGATTGAGACTTTCCATTTTCTATTGTCATTTTGTTATAAACATTGTGCCATTTTTTCAAATCAATTGTATGGTGGAGTCATGGTAAAAATAATAATAATGAAATATGTTTGACTTGGTCGCCGAAAAAAAAATACTTATAATCGAAATTTTTCAATTTCCTTCGGGCATCTAGTGCACTGATATGTTCTACACTAAGATCAGTACAAAAATTAAACAAAATATGTTGCATAATGTTTTTATCGACTCTAAAATCGGCATATCCAGATAGGAACGTAAAAGTTAAAAATAAAAAATAAATAGAAGGAACAATTTGCCACTAAGAAGATTTTCCATTTTCTATTGCCATTTTGTTGTTAACATAGTGTCATTTATTCAAATCAATGGTATGACGGAGTCATGGTAAAAAATAATAATAATCAAATGTGTTAGACTAGCTCGCCGAAAAAAATATAAAATTTCCAATTTCTTTCGGGCATCTGGTGCACTGATATGTTCTGCACTAAGATCAGAAAAAAAATTAAACAAAATATGTTACATAATTTTTTTATCAACCCAGCATCTAAAGTCGGCATATCCAGATAGGAGCGTAAAAATTAAAAATTAAAAATAAATAGAAGGAACAATTTGCCGTGATTGAGACTTTCCATTTACTATTGTCATTTTGTTATAAGCATTGTGGCTTTTTTTAAAATCAATTGTTATTTGGACTCATGGTAAAAATAATAATAATGAAATATGTTTGACTTGGTCGCCGAAAAAAAATAATCGAAATTTTCCAATTTTCTTCGGGCATCTAGTGCACTATGTTCTGCACTAAGATCAGTACCAAAATTAAACAACATATGTTGCATAATTTTTTTATCGACACAGTCTCTAAAATCGGCATACCTAGATAGGAGCGTAAAAATTAAAAATTAAGAATAAATAGAAGGAACAATTTGCCACTATTAAGATTTTCCATTTTCTATTGCCATTTTATTGTTAACATAGTGTCATTTATTCAAATCAATGGTATGACGGAGTCATGGTAAAAAATAATAATAATCAAATTTGTTAGAGTAGCTCGCCGAAAAAAAATATAAAATTACCAATTCCTTTCGGGCATCTGGTGCACTGATATGTTCTGCACTAAGATCAGTAAAAAAATTAAACAAAATATGTTGCATAATTTTTTAATCGACTCAGTCTCTAAAATCGGCATATCTAGATAGGAACGTAAAAGTTAAAAATAAGAAATAAATAGAAGGAACAATTTGCCACAATTGAGACATTCCATTTTCTATTGTCATTTTGTTATAAACATTGTGTAGTTTTTTTCAAATCAATTGTATGACGGAGTCATGAGCAAAAATAATAATTTACGTTACAACATATATTAAACAATTATAGAGGTATTACCGTTATGAGTACGGGGTATAAAGCAATGATGACAATTGTGAAAAATAGACTAGAGAGGGAAGTGGATAGAAAAGGGCTGCTGCCGGAATGCCAGGGGGGTTTCAGAAAGGGAAGAGGGACGAGGGAGCAGATTTTCACGCTTGCGAGAATGGTGGAGGAAGCGTTGGAGTGCAAAGGGAGAGTGTATGCGGTGTTTGTTGATTTAAAAGCGGCGTATGATTCAGTTCCTAGAGGAAAGCTCGTGGAGTGTATGGATAGATTGGGCTTGGAAGATGAAAGTGTGGAGTGGGTGAGAAGTATATATAAAGAGGCGTGGGCAAAAGCGAGAGTGAATGGAGAAGTGTCGGAGAAAATTAGGATGAATGTGGGTGTCCGCTAAGCCCCCTCCTGTTCAATCTATACACAAGCGAGTTGGAGGCGGTGCTGAGGAGAGGACAAGCTGGCAGGGTCGTGGTGGGGAGAACCAAGGTGTGGATGTTGGCATATGCGGATGACATAGTATTAGTAACCAAGAGAGTGGAAGAGATGGAAGAGATGTTGGAAAGAATGGGAAGGTACCTGGATAGGAGAGGGCTAGTGGTGAATGTGGAGAAGACTAAATGGATGATGTTTAGGAATAGGGGTAGAAGGGGTAGAGTGGAAGAGCTGAAATGGAAGGGAAAGATGATTGAGAGAGTGAATGTCTTTAAATATTTCGGCTTTTGTTTTGACAGTGGAGGAGGATTTAGGGTGCATGTGGAATGTATGCAAGCGAAAGCGAGAATGGCTTGGGGGATAGCGAGAAAGAAATGGGAGAGGTTGTGGGGCGGTAACCTCGTAATGGCGTGCAAGATCTGGGATGCGTGTGTAAAACCTATTCTGTTTTATGGAGTGGATGTGTGGGGATTGCGTGAGTGGGATGTGATAGAGAGAGAGCAAGGTTTGCTCCTGAAGAGTCTGCTAGGTCTCGAAAGGTCGACACCGAGAGCAGTGCTGTTGCAGGAGACGAATCGTATAAGTATGTGGTGAGAGTCGTATGTAAGGGTTGTGAAGTTTGAAGAAAGATTGCAGGAATTGGGCGAGCAAAAACTGGTGTGGGAGGTATGGATGAGGTGTAAGAGTAGGCCGGAGAGTGGTTGGAGAAAGAATAGAGGAAGGATGTATGAAAGAGTGGGTATGTCTGAGCTGTGGGTAGAGGAGAAGCTGAGATAAATAGGAAGCCTAGGAACTGAGGTAAGAGAGAGATTGAGGGATATTGAGTGGCAAGAACGGCAAACTAGAATGAATGAGAGCTCTTACAACTCTGGCTACGTAGAGTGGCAAGTGCGTGGTAAACTCCCGAGTTACTTAGCCAGGGGTGAGTGGAGCAGGGAGGACAAGGTATGCATGGCAAGAGCGAGGTGTGGGTCAGACGAGAGAGGGAGGAAAGTGTGGATGGGTCTGGGATACACCGCGTGTGCGCTGTGTAGTAAGGGAAGCGACACGTGGTGGCACCTTAGCGAAAAATGTGAGGATGTGAAAGTAGAGTGGGTGGGAGACTGCAGAAAGCTGAATGAATGGTTAAGCGAGGATGGGGAAGACGTGATAATCTGCAGGAGGCTGACGTGGGAGAGGAAAGTGGCGTGGGCAGAGGGGACGGTGATAGATGAGGGTAATTTGTATATTTTTGCGGAGTGTTACTTTTATTTCTATTTGTATTTTTATTTTTGTATATTTTTGTTGTGGTTGGTGATATGGAAGGGCAGTGAGGGAAATGCCAATAAAGGTTTTTTTTTGTTTTTTTTTAGTCTCATTATCTCCATCTCGTTGCCTCTGTTTCGCCTTCAATGCCTCCAACTGTTGTTTGAGATCTTTTTCTAGTGGTGTCCCGATTTTCCCGAACAGCGGCTCGTATTGTTTACGAACGACCGTCGCATTTAGTTCAAATTTCTTAGGTATATCCCTTGTCGCCACAACCGTGTTGGTCTTAGTACTGTATCATCTGGCTGTAGGCGTCCTCTCCTTCGCCTTCGTCCACGGTGTCTCTTCGAGTGTGTTTTTTGCGGTGCTTCAGCATCTCTGTTGGTTCTACCTACACGTCTCCTTTTCCGGAGGCGATGTGGCTTTGCTCTTGTCTGACTGAGTTGAGTGGCTTGCTTCCTCTGTGTCCGAATACCCAACTTTCGCTATTATCCACTCGACTAGCCATTCTCTTCTGTTTTCCGAGGGTTTCTGCTTGGTTCTACTTCCGTTGCAACCAAACAATGCCCGTCAACTATTTCAAAGGACTTGAACTCTGCACTATACTATTATCTATAACTATCTATGATTCAATTAAATTCATTTATTAATTTACGCCTAATATATAAAAAATAATGTGAGAAATAATGTAGTACAGAGTCCAAGTCATTTGCAATAGTTGACGGGCATAGTTTTGTTGGTAGGGGCAGCCCGCCCACCCCACCTTCGCTCGCATTGTTTTTTCAATGGATATAGACGTTTTATATTGTTTAAACTATTCCAAGAAGAGTGTTATCCTATGGAAAAACTATTCAATCAAAGGTGGGGTGGGCGGGCGGCCCTTACCAACCAAACTATGCCCGTCCACTATTTAAAATGACTTGAACTCTGCACTACATTGTTATCCGTTACATTCTATAATTCAATTAATTTTATTTATTAATTTACGTTTAATGTATATAAAAAAGAATGTGAAAAACAATGTAATGCATAGTTCAAGTCGTTTGAAATAGTGGACGGGCATTGTTTGGTTGATAGGGGCCGCCCGCCCACCAAGCCTCTGCTTGCATAGTTTTTCCATAGGATAAAACTCTTCTTGGAATAGTTTAAACAATATAAAACGTCTGTATCCATGGAAAAAAAACTATGCGAGCGAAGGTGGGGTGGGCAGGCGGCCCCTACCAACCAAACAATGTCCGTCCACTATTTCAAACGACTTGAGCTATGCACTACATTGTTTTTCACATTTTTTTTATATACATTAGACGTAAATTAATAAATAAAATTAATTGAATTATAGAATGTAACGGATAACAATGCAGTACATAGTTCAAGTCATTTTAAATAGTGGACGGGCATAGTTTGGTTGGTAGGGGACGCCCGCCCACCCCACCTTTGATTGAATAGTTTTTCCATAGGATGCCACTCTTCTTGGAATAGTTTAAACAATATAAAACATCTATATCCAACGATAAAACTATGCGAGCGAAGGTGGGGTGGGCGGGCGGCCCCTACCAACAAAACTATGCCCGTCAAATATTGCAAATGACTTGGACTCTGTACTACATTATTTCTCACATTATTTTTTATATATTAGGCGTAAATTAATAAATGAATTTAATTGAATCGTAGATAGTTATAGATAATAGTGTAGTGCAGAGTTCAAGTCGTTTGAAATAGTTGACGGGCATTGTTTGGTTGGTAGGGGCCGCCCGCCCACCCCACCTTCGCTCGCATAGTTTTTTCAATGGATACAGACGTTTTATATTGTTTAAACTATTCCAAGAAGAGTGTTATCCCATGGAAAAACTATGCAAGCAAAGGTGCGGTGGGCGGGCGGCCCCTACCAACCAAACAATGCCCGTCCACTATTTCAAACGACTTGAACTATGCACTACATTGTTTTCACATTTTTTTTATACATTAGGCGTAAATTAATAAATAAAATTAATTGAGTCATATAAAGTAACGGATAACAATGTAGTACATAGTTCAAGTCATTTTAAATAGTGGACGGGCATAGTTTGGTTGGTAGGGGACGCCCGCCCACCCCAACTTTGATTGAGTAGTTTTTCCATAGGATAACACTCTGCTTGGAATAGTTTAAACAATATAAAACATCTATATCAAACGATAAAACTATGCGAGTGAAGGTGGGGTGGGCGGGCGGCCCCTACCAACAAAACTATGCCCGTCAAATATTACAAATGACTTGGACTCTGTACTACATTATTTCTCACATTATTTTTTATATATTAGGCGTAAATTAATAAATGAATTTAATTGAATCGTAGATAGTTATAGATAATAGTGTAGTGCAGAGTTCAAGTCATTTGAAATAGTTGACGGGCATTGTTTGGTTGGTAGGGGCCGCCCGCCCACCCCACCTTCGCTCGCATAGTTTTTTCAATGGATACAGACGTTTTATATTGTTTAAACTATTCCAAGAAGAGTGTTATCCCATAGAAAAACTATGCAAGCAAAGGTGGGGTGGGCGGCCGCCCCCTACCAACCAAACAATGCCCGTCCACTATTTCAAACGACTTGAACTATGCACTACATTGTTTTTCACATTTTTTATACATTAGGCGTAAATTAATAAATAAAATTAATTGAATCATCATCAAGAAAGTAATGGATAACAATGTAGTACATAGTTCAAGTCAATTTAAATAGTGGACGGGCATAGTTTGGTTGGTAGGGGCCACCCGCCTACCCCACCTTTGCTTGCATAGTTTTTCCATAGGATAACACTCTTCTTGGAATAGTTTAAACAATATAAAACATCTATATCCAAGGATAAAACTATGCAAGCAAAGGTGGGGTGGGCGGGCGGTCCCTACCAACCAAACAATGCCCGTCCACTATTTCAAACGACTTTAACTATGCACTACATTGTTTTTCACATTTTTTTATACATTAGGCGTAAATTAATAAATAAAATTAATTGAATCATAGAAAGTAATGGATAACAATGTAGTACATAGTTCAAGTCATTTTAAATAGTGGACGGGCATAGTTTGGTTGGTATGGGCCACCCGCCCACTCCACCTTTGCTTGCATAGTTTTTCCATAGGATAACACTATTCTTGGAATAGTTTAAACAATATAAAACGTCTGTATCCATTGGAAAAACTATGCGAACGAAGTCTTCTGATCGTTGGGGTCCTGTGTATGACGCCGCTTCCTCCAAATGGGTTGGTATCTTTTACGGTCTCTGGTTCCGTGTTTGTTTCTTCTACTAGTGTGCCTTTCGTTTACCACTCTTGGTTAGTATGGGCTTATTGTTTCTTTTTCTATTTGTCGCTTTCGATGCGCAAAATTCTACCTCGACCCTTACAACCGGCGGCATACGACCACGATACAGCACGCCACGGGGCGAGTAGTAATGTTAGACCATGCTAAACGAAAGCGCCTTAGGTGGTTGTCGGATGACAGTCCCCCCGACTGTCTTCCGACAACCACCTAAGGCGCTTTCGTTTGGCATGGTCTAAAATTATTAGTCGCCCCGTGGCGTGCTGTATCGCGGTCGTATACCGCCGGTTGTAAGGGTACCCCCCGTACCCAAATGCGATGCCCTCACCGACCGATCCTTTGCACAGTAAATGATATATTATTTTTATCCTTGTCTATTAGTACCTTTTGTTCCAGGGTAAAACTAGTGTCATTCCATGGTCGTATGCAGTGGTCATTGTGTTTATTTTACTCAGTGGTTACCTCCACTCTTCTTCTCTTTTTGCATTTTTTGGCTCTTGCTCACTTGTTTCAGTTCTCGGAGTTACGTGGGCGGGTCCTACTGATCCACTCCCGATCCTCGCTGTCGCCTGGTGATGTTGTGGCCCGGCGGGATACGCTGACGTCTGGGCCTCATGCAGACGTCAGCGTATCCCGCCGGGCCACAACATCACCAGGCGACAGCGAGGATCGGGAGTGCATCAGTAGGTCCCGCCCACGTAACTCCGGCCAGAGTAGGTGAGCCAGTCGTCCTTCTCTATAGGCAAGCAAGCCTTCAAATAAATTTACCCAAACGGTTAAAATGATTAGGGGGCCTAATAAATAGGATTGGGCTAAAAATTTGATTTGTTTCAGGACGACTACTATACTTTATACTTACTTCGAGTTAGTTTGAAAATGGCTATAGTTTTGCCGAAAATACTTGCAAAGTATCTATATCCAATGGTGACAAAAATAAACCAAAGCCAACTCGTTTACTCATGATTTAATAATGAATTATCACACAGTAAATGCCGTAACAATACCACATTTATTTCCATCTCCAATATTAAAACTATCGAGGAATATCGGTATTTAAAAAAAACTTCTATCTTTATAGGGCTATCAGCCGTGAGGCTATTCCGCCAGTCAAGGGAGAAGCTCAGAGGAGTTTAATCACCCGGTACTTACTTTAACTTTTCAGAAAAACTCTGAAAACTGTGAAAAGTGATTCGCGAAAATTCGGTCCCAGCTGGGGATCGAACTCAATCTCCCCAATGCTCAGTATGAGGCGGACGACGCCTCTAACTACTCGGCCACTGAGCTAAAATACCTTTTTTTTTCTCGTGAGGAGGAATCTTCTAAAGACGCCCATGCTCATTAGAGAGTATGGGCAGTGTGGGATTCACCGCGTCATTCTGATGGGGCGCCTACCGACTAAACCTCCTCACGTCCCACGGTGGAGGCTTGTCCGCCTTCGAGGCACTACTAAGCGCTCCACGCGCTGCCTGGGCCTAGGGTTGGGATCCCGGGGTGTTCGGGGTTGTTATTTTGCCTTTTATCTACCCTAGTTCTCTTATGTAATCCCTTTTTTGGCTCCTAAGTTGCGGTGGGTTGCCCCCCTGCGCCATCGGCTCTGGTCTTGTGCCTGGCCTCATCCCTGGCTTTTCTTTTGATCGGGTATCGGCGACCCCCTGCTGCATGGCCTTCTGCCTTGCAGATCGCGCAGTAGGCAGTTGGCTTCCTGCATTGCCTGGCCTGGTGGCCTTCTTTGCCACATCTCAGGCACAGGTTGCGTCGGTCTTCCCCGTTGCACTCGCGGGCTGGTGGCCGTCCTGCCAGCAGCGGCTGCTGCTCTGCGGTAGCTCTTCTCGCCTGGTGGCTTTGCTTTGTACCATGCCGACTTTTATCCTCGTTCTTTCGAGTTCGTTGGCACCTCTCGAGGTTGTTATAACCGTTATATTGATTGTCCCATTTCGAGCCGGTCTCGGCTCGCCTATCCAGTACTCCTCTCCGCAATTTGTTACCTTCTGGATGGCCGTCTCGACCTCAGTTTTTGTGGTCAGGAGGTCCAGGCCCCTTATGTGCAAGGTTACGCCGGACCTCCTGACTCTGGCCTCAATGGTCGGTTCCCTTGTCTTGATGGCGTCGCACAGTTTGTCCACTTTGGCGCTACTGCCTCTCATCCTGATCTTGAGGTTACCATTGTCTGTTCTTTCTATTCGGACGACATTGTTGTCCCCGCTGTCGATGTCCCTGATCCGCCGAACTAGGTCTGCGTAACTTTGTCCTTCTGCCGGCTTTGTCATGATTGTCTCTTCCTTCCTTGCTTTAGGTTTTGCCTCTGTGGCTGTTCCTTGGGGACTGCTCGGTGTGCGGTGTCCTTCAAGATCCCATACTGTCGCTTTTACTCTTGAGCCTACTAGGATAAACTCGGCCATCTTCCTCAAAACGTGTGCTTGCAGCCTCGGGTTCTCGATTGCCAGCTCCGTTGTTTCATTCGCCTCTGCGATTCTTTTCTGAATGCCCCGGTAGGTGCTCTCCTTTAAGACTAAGCTCGTTGGTCGCATCACACACAATATAATGAGTGAACCTCTCCGTTTTTCCCGTTGGGCCTTCGTTAAGATGCACTTCTGTGGGGTGGGCTATTGTGGCTACGTCCCCCACCTTTAAATTTAGATTCGTGAGTTCCTCTATCAGTCTGCCGGTTTTCTTTTTCCGGCCACTTGTCACAGCTCTGTATTGTGCGTCGATGTGTTTGACCACCTCTACGCATGGTGGCCATTTTGTGGTCTCCCTGCCCGTCACTTTCACGTTTAGGAAGGTGCCCTCAGGCCTAGTGTCGCAACCGCCGCGTTGTAGGTGCGGTACCTGCTAAAGGCGCTCCTTATTCTGGCTGTTGCTTCTTCCGGTGGTTCTTTCTTCTCTAACGTGGGGTCTGGTTGGATTGCTTGGCTAGTTATTTGGTCCAACCATGTCTGCATCTCCTTCATATCTGCTCTCATTTTCTCCATTTCCTTGTTCCATTTCGCTTTTTCAGCCCTCAGCTCTTCAAGCTAGCGCCTTAATTCCGCCTTATTATTCTTGGGGAATTTGAGCGGGGTTCCAGATTTTCCGAAGGCCCGCTCATATTCCTCTCGGAGTATTGCCGCGTCCACTTTCGCGTCCTTGGAGATGTTTCGTGTGGTTACTGCTGTGTCAGTCAACCTTAGCACGACCTCCCTGAGTCTCGCCAACTGTGTGACGGCCAATTGGTACTCGTCCTCGTTCTCACTGCCAGTCAGTTGGTGATTAGACTGCTTTTTCTTGCCCCTGTTCGTTCAGCCTTCCCGTCCCCTCCTTCCGGTGGCCAGGAGGCTTTCCTCTTGGTGGTTTGAGCTTTGTTTCCTTCCTCCGAGTCTGAGTTGTCCGGGTTGTTGGCCCTTGCCAGTATTTTAAAGATTCCTTACTGTTCCTTCTCGGCCTTGTCTCCGTCTTCTCCCTGGCCTTCTTCTTGCTTGGTGACGACGGGGTTATAAAGATCTCGTTTCCCATGTCAGTGTTGCCGGTCGCTTCTTGTAGGCCCCCATCCGGCTGGCTGGAGGGTCATGGCGGACCACCGGAACAGGGGTGTCCCTCCCCTGTTCGGTATGGATCCTTTCTATTTCCTTGTTCATGTCATATTATGTGCTTTGTTCTAGAGAGTTTTCCTTCTCTTCGCACACTAGGGCCGACTCGTGTTACTGCTTCAGTTTGTTACAATTCCTGGTCTGGGTCTGGGGCTGTCTCCTCCTTTTCTTGGCGGGCCATCGGCATCGGCAAGCCATCCACGGCCCACGATAGTGTTGCACCCGGCGTCCCGACCCGGCTGTGTAGTGGCTGGTCTCGTCTCGTCCTGGAGGTTTTTTTTTGAAATTTTTCTTTTTAATTTTTTTTTAAAATTTTTTATTTATTTATTTAAAAAAAAAATTATATTTATTATATATATTTTTTTTAATTTATTTTTTATTATCGGTGAAGAGAAGATAGTTTGACCCCTAGCCCTCGAGTAGCTCTAATAGCGTCGGGGTCAGAAAGAAGTCAAGAGAGGCTGAAGATGTGGCCAAGGGAGACCGATAGTTCAAAGGTGTGAAGTGGCTCAGCCCGCCGCGCTAGGAATTGCGGTGGACTGCAAAGGTTTAAGACAGTAATTTGACCCTTAGCCCTCGATACATAATAGCGTCGGGGTTAGAAAGAAGCCAGGGTGGCTGTAGAGGTTGGCCAAGAGAGGCCGATAGGTCAAAGGTGGTTGGCTCTATTAGAGAGACCCATTGTCGCAAGGAGTTGCAATGGCCCCCGAACATCTTAGCAATGCGACGATTTCCTAGTCCCAGCTATGTATACCCTCATAGCTGGGCCGTTTGCAGATGTCGCCTCACTGGGCTCCCACACCGCGACAAGGTGTGTTCTGTTCGTGGGGGGTATTTAAATACCTAAATATACTAAATTCAACATTCTGGATATCGAAATCCTGGTTTTACAATCCTTAATTCCAATGAGTTTTATTATTATCATGATACCGTTCTTGCGTCAGGAAGGCTTTGGACGACGGCCATATCTATAATATTTTTTAAGTAATATGTGTGCAATATCAATTCATGTGGCGTCGCCAGATGGCGTTTAACTTTCTCACTAGGGAGAATTTTGTATTATTTAATATAATTATTTGCTATTGTTTTTTGTTTCAGTGAGCAACGCCTTGGTGATGAGAGCAACCTTCAACATTTAAAATACTACAAAAAGCTTCAGGAGGTACATGCAACAGAAAAACAAAAGCTTGACATGGCTCTAGCAAAAGCCAAGACTACTAATAACGATTTGGCCGTCACCGTAGTATCGCATGAAGAGGTACGCACGTGCATGGAAGAGTTGCTCAAATTAAAAATAACCGGTGCTATATTATCCGAATGTAAACTGAATAAAGACCCAGCCGCAGCTGCCACCAAAATTCTTCGACCATCAATCGACAGGACTAATGATAAATTCGATATGGTTACTATTAGTGACATAGATAACCTACAACGCGTACTAACAGAGAATGATTTATCATTCCTAAACACTCTTACAGAGCCTTGCAGGACATTAATAAGCAATATGTCAGTTGTCCAACTGATCTCATTTGTAAAGGAGTATTTAAAACAAATGGATAGAACGGAGAGTGATACGCACAACATCAGCACTGATTTAAATATTCTAGACAATTTACTAATGGATATTGACTTAAATAAAATTGATGAAATGAAACAAAATGACGTTAACAGAAAGTCAACGAAATCAGAAAATGTATTGAAAGGTGCAGGTGCATTAGAACGTGAGGGTAATGGTATCAAACCTATTGTTAAAACGAATCTAGAAAAATCACAGGGAAATAAAATTAATATTACACAACCCGGTGTTATTAAAACTTCAGAAACCAATAAATCACTAGTAATACCAACTAAAAACGGCTTAAATATGTCCACTAATGTTAATAAATCATTAGGTTTGGCCAATACTAATGATTCTTATAGTTCTGCTAAACTTAATACTACTAATGGTACGGCTATTCCTAATAGTTCTGCTAAAGCCAATAATTCTTATGGTTCGGACATTTCTAATAGGTCTGCTAAACCTCATGGTACGGCTATGCCTACTAGTTCAAAAAATGACTTGAATACATCCATTAATGCTAATAATTCATATAGTTCGGCCAATGCTTATGGTACTGCTAAAGCTAATATTGCTAATAATGTTTCGGCCTTTCCTAATAGTTCTATCAAAGCTCATAATTCTCACGGTTCTGCCCATGCTAATATACCTCATAGTTCTGTGAAAATAAATACACCTGATACTGTCGACACAAACAGAAATAGATTGCCTCAACTGCATTCTTATTCTGCTAAGCCAGAACAAAAAGACTCGATCTTAAATATTCGAACTGAAAAAAACCCCAATCGTCCACCACCGCAACATATGACTAAAGATTCTGATTTGATAAGTAGTGGACATATAAAAGCGATACATGGCTCAAGAATTTTTAACCAAAATCATCCGTCACCTGGAACAGGCCTGAGTGGTCCAAGCTCGAAGAGTGAGAATAAAACAAAGAAAAAGAAGGGTAAAATGTTAAAGGAGAGAAAGAAAGTTCAAGACGATATTGAATTGGGATATGATGCCGTAGTTGAGCCGCCAAAAAAGAAATCTACGTTCCAAAAATTTTGCAGCTTTTTGTGGCCGTGGTCGTAAATACTACATTTGAATAACTGTGAAGAAACAGGTGAATTATGTTATGTATGTTTATGATGTTATTCTACTATTATTACCAGCTTTTTGTTTAATTAAATATGACTTTTTTATTTATATAGAATTTTTAAGTAAATAAACTTTATATTTTACATTTTGTTGTTACCTTTAAAAGTGAGTAGTAGTATAGACGTTGAACAGAGTAGACGTCTCGAGAGTGTGCACGTGCAAGTGAGGGTGAAAACGTTTTTAGTGAGCAGTAGCGAGCTCAAAATATCGGTGGTTGGTGATATATATCCCCGCTCTGGGAGTAACTAAGTGCGGGAAGGTGAGGTGTTGTTGAAAAAAACGCGAAAAACTGTCAGATAGTTGAAACAAAATAAAGACTTATTGGCTACGTAAACGCTGACGAGTATAAAAGTTATTGGGAACGGGCAATACCTAAATATAAACACAACTGAATTTCGTCTCGGTATTTGTGGGTTTTTATTCGCGCGAAAGTGGTCGGTTTTTATACGCGCGCTGGTTTGCCCGGGCGGGTATGGAAAGCGGCGACGAAACGAAGGAACGCAGCCCGATCAGGCCGCAGACAGGAAAGTGCGCGGCGACCCCGGATATGAAAAAAAGAAAGTGGGAGAGGTTGACTCCGGAGCAAGTGAAGGACGGCAACGTCGAAGCTCTGAAAAAAATGTGGGAAGTGGTAGAAGAGATGGAGGAGGAACTTAAGAAATCTCGAGAGGAGAGCCACAAATGGAGGAGACTTTTAAGAGAGGAGAGAGAAGAATCACGAATAGAGAGAGAGGAGTTGAAAAAGGAAAGAAAGGAGTGGCAACTGATGATGGACGGATGGAGGGAAATGCAGAGGGAATGGACACGGGAGAGAAAGGAGATGATGGGGAAGATAGACCAGCTGGTAAAAATGGGGGAGAGTACTAACGAACCGGAGGGGAAAGCAGCGCCGGAGTGGGTAAAGGAGGTGAAAAGGAAAGTGGTCACGATAGAAAAGAGAGAGGAGGAGAGACAAAGAAATGAGAGGAAAAACAATGTAGTGGTGTCGGGGATAGGAAAGGAAGGGGTGGTGGGAGTTATACAGAAGCTGGCTGTTAGTGTGCAGGTGCGGAGAGAGGTGGAGCTGGGGAAAAAGGGGGACCGAATGCTGCTAGAGCTGGCCAGTTGGGACGAGAAAATGCAGATAATGAGGTCTAAACACAAATTGAAGGGGACAAACATATATATATAGACGATGATTTAACCGTAGCGGAGAGGGACGTTCAGAAGAAAATAAGGGAGAGGGCCAAGGAGGAAAGAGCGAAAGGTGTAGAAGTGAGAGTGGGCTACCGAAAAATGAATGTGGCAGGCGAGTGGTGGATCTGGCAGGGCGATGGTCTGGCAAAAAAGTGCTGAAGGGGGTGAGGACGACGAGCCAGGAGTATGGGGTGGATGGAAGAGGTGACGAGGGCAACTGCAGGGTGGGCTTCTGGAACACTGCGGGTCTAAAGAAAAAAGTGCTGGGAGGAGTGTGGGTAAAAGAACTAGAGGATTGGTTGGGCTAAAAGGACATAGTGGGGCTAGTAGAGACGTGGCTGACAGAAGAGGAGTGGGGGCAGGTAGAGTGCTGTATGCCGACAGGATGGGACTGGATGACTCAGGGAGCGAAGAAGGAAGCTAAGATGGGTAGAGCCAAAGGAGGAATCCTATTGGGGGTGAGGAAGACAGTGGGAAAATGGAATAGAGAGACGCTAAGAGAAGCTACAGGACTCGTAATAGGGAAGGTGGAAATGCATAGAAGTGCAGTGTGGGTGGGAGCAGTGTACTGTAACAAAAACCGGGTGGAATTAATGGAGGTACTAGACGAACTGGATACGGCAGCAGATATGTGGATCATCGGGGGCGACTGGAATGTGAGGGTGGGGGAGCTGGAAGGAGGGATTGGAGAAGACGGTGACTGGAGAAAAAGGTGCTCCCAGGATAAAGTGACCAACCAGGAGGGTAGAGAATGAATGCAACGGGTGAGAAAGTCAGGATAGGATGTGCTCAACGGTTGCTGTGAAGGGGACTGGGAAGGGAAAAAAACGTTCTGCGGACAAGGAGGAGGCTCGGTTTTGGACTACGTGGTGGTCAAAGGGATCGAAAGGGAAGAGTTGGTGTGCTTCAAGGTGGAAAACGTAGGAGGGTCGGATCATGTACCAGTGGAGGTGAGGTGGTCGTTAGGGTGAGGAACGTTGGGAAGGGAGAACAGAGGAAGGGACAGCAGAGGTTTGGATGGAGCGGGCCGGATTTGGATGCATATGAGAAAAAGCTAAAACGCGTCAAGTGGGAGGATGTGCATTCGATGCTCCAGTTGGAGAGAGTGATGGTGGCTGCATTGGAGAAGAAGAAGAGTGGGGGGCAGAGGGAGAGTTGGTTTGACGAGGAATGTAGGGTGAAGAAGTCGAGCTGGCGAAGAGCAATGGCGAAGTGGAGAAATGGGAGAGGTGTAGTGGAAAGGGCCAATCAGGCGAAGAGGGAGTTCGAGAGAACCTGCGAGAGGAAGAAGATAGAGGAGTTGCAGAAGGTAGAAACGAGGTTGAGGGAGTGTGTGACAGAGAAGGGGTTGTGGGAAATTCTGAGGGGAAGCGTAAAAAAGGGCAACGTTAGCATAGAGCTGGCAGAGTGGGAGAAGAGCTGTAGAGAGATGGCGGGGTCAGAGGTGGATTTAGGGAGTCCGAGACCGGTGGTAGGAAGGGAGGCGTTTTCGCGGGAAGAGGTCGACGTGGCCATAGGGCAGCTGAAACTGGGAAAGGCGGCGGGGGAAGATGGGCTGAAGGCAGAGGCCTTCAAAAGATTAACAGAGGAAGGAAAAGACAAGTTACTGGAGGTTTTGAATAGAGTCTGGAGTGGTGAGGAAGAACTGCCGGAAGAGTGGCGTGTGGGGGTGGTGGTCCCGGTGCACAAAGGGGGAGCAGCATCGGTCGTAAATAATTATAGGGGTATTACCGTTATGAGTGCGGGATACAAAGCGATGATGACAATTGTGAAAAATAGACCAGCGAGGGAAGTAGATAGAAAAGGGCTGCTGCCGGAATGCCAGGGGGGTTTCAGAAAGGGAAGAGGGACGAGGGAGCAGATTTTCACGCTTGCGAGAATGGTGGAGGAAGCGTTGGAGTGCAAAGGGAGAGTGTATGCGGTGTTTGTGGATTTGAAAGCGGCGTATGACTCAGTTCCTAGGGGGAAACTGGTGGAATGTATGGATAGATTGGGTATGGAAGTGGAAGGAGTGGAGTGGATGAGAAGTATATATAAAGAGACGTGGGCAAAATCGAGAGTGAATGGAGAAGTGTCTGAGAAGTTTAGGGTGAATGTGGGTGTAAGGCAAGGGTGCCCGCTAAGCCCCCTCCTGTTCAATCTATACACAAGCGAGTTGGAGGCGGTGCTGAGGAGAGGACAGGCTGGAGGGATCGTGGTGGGGAGAACCAAGGTGTGGATGCTGGCATATGCTGATGACATAGTATTAGTAGCCAAGAGAGTGGAAGAGATGCAAGAGATGTTGGAAAGAATGGGAAGGTACCTGGATAGGAGAGGGCTAGTGGTGAATGTGGAGAAGACTAAATGGATGATGTTTTGGAATAGGGGTAGAAGGGCTGAAATGGAAGGGAAGGATGATTGAGAGAGTGAATGTCTTTAAATATTTGGGTTTCTGGTTTGACAGTGGAGGAGGATTTAGGGTGCATGTGGAAAGTATGCAAGCGAAAGCGAGAATGGCTTGGGGAATAGCGAGAAGGAAATGGGAGAGGTTGTGGGGCGGTAACCTCGTAATGGCGTGCAAGATCTGGGATGCGTGTGCAAAACCTATTCTGTTGTATGGAGTGGAAGTGTGGGGATTGCGTGAGTGGGATGTGATAGAGAGAGAGCAAGGTGTGCTCCTGAAGAGTCTGCTGGGTCTCGAAAGGTCGACACCGAGAGTAGTGCTGTTGCAGGAGACGAATCGTATGAGTATGTGGTGGGAGTCGTGTGTAAGGGTTGTGAAGTTTGAAGAAAGATTGCAGGAATTGGGCGAGGAAAGACTGGTGCGGGAGGTATGGATGAGGTGTAAGAGTAGGACAGAGAGTGGTTGGAGAAAGGATAGAGGAAGGATGTATGAAAGAGTGGGTATGTCTGAGGTCTGGGTAGAGGAGAATCTGAGAGAAATGGGAAGCCTAGGAACTGAGGTAAGATAGAGATTGAGAGATATTGAGTGGCACGAACGGCAGACTAGAATGAATGAGAGCTCTTACAACCCTGGCTACGTAGAGTGGCAAGTGAGTGGGAGACTCCCGAGTTACTTAGCCAGGGGTGAGTGGAGCAGGGAGGACAAGGTATGCATGGCAAGAGCGAGGTGTGGGTCAGACGAGAGAGGGAGGAAAGTGTGGATGGGTTTAGGGTACACCGCATGTGCGCTGTGTAGTAAGGGAAGCGACACGTGGTGGCACCTTAGCGAAGAATGTGAGGGTGTGAAATTAGAGTGGGTGGGAGACTGCAGAAAGCTGAATAACTGGTTATGCGAGGATGGGGAAGGCGTGAAAATCTGCAGGAGGCTGACGTGGGAGAGGAAAGTGGCAAGGGAAAAGGGAGCGGCGATAGATGGGGGTAATTAGTAATTTTTAGCGGAGTAGTACTTTTATTTATAGTGTATTTCTATTTTTATTTTATTTTATTTTTATTTTTGTATATTTTTGTTGAGTTTTGTGATGTGGAGGGGCAGTGAGGGAAATGCCAATAAAGGTCTTATAGAACTCATCAGTGTAGCTCAACTAGTGAGGATGAATTCACACAATATCTCGAGTGGTTAGATACAAAAATAATACAACTAACCCCCTAGGAGGAAAGTTAAACGCCATCTGGTGGCACCACATCAATTAGTAATGCACACCCATATGGTAATAACCGTCAACATGCTCATGATATTAGGATCACCGTGTAGTGCCCTCTATGGAATAATATTCCAACAGAGTGCTTGAGATATCAGCACAAGGCCAATCTTATAAAACATATATAAGTGTGAATTCACCCCTTAGCAATCTACACATCTAGATTTCGATCTTATTTGTGGTATTCATCATCATCAACAAGCAGCCTGTATCGTCCACTGCTGGATATAAGCCTCCTTTAGTTTCTACCATTCTTCCCGTTGTTGTGCTGCTTGTATCCAGTTGGATTTGATACGTTTTAAATTGTCGCTCCATCTCGTAGGAGGTCGGCCTCTGCTTCTATAGGCCTCTTGTCTAGGCCTCCATTCCACAATTCGTTTTGTCCACCTATCATCCGTCATTCGTGCTACGTGGCCTGTCCAATTCCACTTCAGGCAGGTAATCCTCTCTACAGCATCTACGACTTCAGTTATCTGCCGTATTATAGTGGTTGGAATTTTGTCTAGTAGTTTTATTCCTAAAATGGACCTCTACACAGCTCGCTGTGTTACCTTGATTTTGTTTATAGATTTTGTCAGTGTAAGCGTTTCAGCTCCGTACGCTGGGACAGGCAATATGCATTGGTTGTACACCTTTCTTTTAAGGCACATCACTCAATACCAGATTGGTCATAATTTGTGTTTTAGCGTAGTTGATCTTTAGGCCAACTTGGTGTGAGGCAGAGCTTAATTTCTCGAGCATTCTTCTAGCTTCTTCAACACAGTCTGCTATAAGCACAATATCGTCGGCGAAACGCAGATGGCTTCGTTTCTCTCTGTCGATGTTGACCCCCAGATGTTCGAAGTCCATCTTCTTAAACATGTATTCAAGTAGTGTAGTAAATAGTTTGGGCGAGACGTTGTCTCCCTGCCGTACCCCTCTTTCTATGCCGAATTTGTTGGTGTCTGCGTGCAGTCTCACGCATGCAGTTGCTGGTGCAGTCTAAAGAATTAAAAGACATATGATGGCATACCGTATGATAAGCCATCGTACCTTCAGCTGCTCGAATATAGTCTTCATCTAAACCAGATTTCACAACATAAGTATCCATGCTTGAAGTTCCCGCGTTACTTCTAATTTTTGTTTGAAGTTTTTGGGTATTTATGTAGTCCTTTATATCAATAGCACTTTTACTTGTAGTCGAAATATTCGCTGAGCAAATCGAACAGAACATCTCGGAAATATCCATTGTAAATCGGCATTAAACGAACATTTACGCTTAGGCATTTTAGATTCTAAAAATAAGTTGTAATATGTTCATGACGATTAAATATGATAATTGATACACGTTAACTTTGGTAACGATGAAATTGTCTATTTAAAACAATTTATTTGATCAACACTAAAATTACAGAGTAGAACGTTTCTAATGTCGAGTACAAATTACAACTGACTAAATTATGTCTGGGGATACATTATATAATACATCTTATCTCTAAATACGCAATAAACAAGTATAGGGAAATAGTGTTACTAATATTAACAATAACAACAGCTGCAACACAGATGAGTCTTACACAGATGTCTGGTGTTATTGTCGCACTTTCTAGGAATAGATACGAAGCGTGGCGTGATCATGATGTATCACGCATCTTGGTAATGTGTCGGCAAAGGGTGTTGAAGAGCGCAATATAACTCCTCCCTTATCAAAATGAAGCTTCTCATGAAAGGTGAAGTTCATGAAGTAGGACCTCATTCTCAGCGCGTTCTCTTGAAAGGGGTGGAGATGGATAGTTTTTTCTTGATTTTCTTCATTAGAAAATTACTTCCAATTCCAATTATAACAACATAGACTAACACCATAAAATAAGTTGAAACAGGTGTTTGAGTTTCCTCTTGCATTATTATTACTTCTGGTTCCATTGAAATATCTTTAATATTTAAATCTCTTAATTTAATTTGAAATTGTGAAACATACATTGGTTGAATTCTCAAATCCATCTCATCAATTAAAACTAGTTTTCCATTGGTAGAATCACGGTAAAACAATTCCTTTTGGTAAAAATAGACCTTACATCCATCTTCTTTTAGTAAGAATGAGGTGTCTTTAAAACTGAGGGGTATTCCCTTCAAGTTTAGACTCCTCATGGTTTAAACATTTTGCTTTTCTAGCTTGTGAAGTTGGAAACATTCCTAAATATTGGTTTATGTTAGGGATGATTTTCATATGGTTGCTTTTTATAGTAATTTTTATGAAACGGCATTGGTCTGGATTCTCTTCCAATCGTAGTTTTTCTTCGCATCGTCCTTGCAAGAGTTTGTAGATTGGATGAACATTGATACAATTTTGATTTATAACAAATATTACTTCTTCTTCTTCTCTAGTTGCCTTCTCCATTACTGGCAACAATCGTGGCAAATTTCGCACGTTCTTGTGTCGCTCTGAATAATGAGTGGGAGTCCAGGCCAGTCCAGTCCCTTATGTTCTTTAACTAGGAGCATTTCCTTCGTCCTGGACCACGGCGACCCTCTATCTTGCCCTCCATTATTAATTTTAGAAGGCTATATTTTGCACTTCAGAAGATTGGCTTGGATATCTGGTGTTCTAGTGATAACCATTTTTTTCGTTTTGGCCGTATTTAATTTCACCTTCTGCTCTTATTTGGTTTATCAAACGTTGTAGGCCAGCTGCGCTGTCTACAATTATAGTCGTATCTGATGTTGTTCAATAATTCACCATTGATCTTGATTCCATCTGTAAAGCTTTCTAAGGCTTTCAGGAAGTCCCATAAGAAAGGCGGGCTTGAGAGCCTCTGCACCTCCTTGGTGGAGTGCGTGCAGAGATCAACTGTCTCCGATCTAAGGCCAGAAAAACTTTCAACAAGGCCAACAATAGAAATGATATAGTTCTATGGGAAGCTTTTAGGGAAGCCCGTAGACAATTCAAAAGTGAAGTCAGAAAGCGACAAAGAAATACATGGAGAGCCTACTGCAATGGCATTGAATCCACAGCAGCAGCTGCTCGTCTGAAGAGAGTAATCTCAAAAGACCCTGTACAACAACTTAACTCGCTAAAACGGGAGGATGGCACCTTCCGGTAACACCCTCCCAAACTATCGAGGTACTTCTAGACACCCGCTTTCCTGGCAATCAACCTGGAGGTCTCAACTTGGCAACTGATCCTTATCTACCTGATGAGGAAGATTGGCTGCTAGCTGACCAAATGATAAGTATAACTAAAATAGAATGGGCAATATCAAGCTTTTCATCTTTTAAGTCCCCAGGACTAGATGGAATATTCCCAGCACTGCTACAATGGGGGTTAACCTACATTATAAACACATTGGTGTATATATTTAAAGGTTGCATTGCTTTTAGGTACATACCCAATACATGGAGAGAGGTTTATACCCAAACCAGACAAAGTAGATTACACACTTGCCAAGTCATTCAGGCCCATCAGCCTAACATCATTTCCATTGAAGACGTTGGAAAGGATCTGTGATCGTGAAATCAGGGACGGGCCGCTGAGGACGTACCCCATACATCCGAAACAGCATGCCTACCAACGGACTCTCAACGGAATCAGCCCTACATCTGGTGACCTCTAAGATAGAGGAAACACTAGAGCATTAAAGTTCGTTGCTTGCCACCTTCATTGATATTGAAGGTGCTTTTGACAAAACAACATTTAAGAGTATTAATAATGCTCTAACATCTCACGGGATTCACCCCACTATTAGGGGCTGGATAAAAAATATGCTTGGTCTAAGAACAATCCAAGTAACACTAGATGCCGTAACATCAAAAAAAGTTGCAGGAAGAGGCTGTCCTCAAGGTGGAGTCCTCTCACCCCTTTTATGGGACCTTGTAGTTAATAAGCCTCCTCCTGGTATTAAACAACTCAGGTTACTATACCGTTGGCTATGCTGACGACATAGTGGTCATGATAAATAGCAGTTTTGAAGGTGTACTCTGTAATCTCATGCAGAGTGCCCTAAAGATTGTTGAGAACTGGTGCGATAGCCATTCGCTAACAGTTAACCCAAAAAAAGACAGAGCTGATATATTTTACGAGGAAGAGGAAATTCGAGCTCATGATAAAGTAAAGTATCTAGGATTAATCATGGATATAAAACTGAACTGGAATGAGCATATAACATCCAAGCTGCAAAACGCTTGCATCTCATTCTGGCAATGCCGCAGGGCGGTTGGTAAAACATGGGGCCTGTCTCCCAAGATCACCCAATGGATATATACCGCGATCATAAGACCAATTATCGCATATGGTGCAATAGTCTGGTGGTCGAAAACCAAACAAGTCACAACAATCTCAAAGCTATCACACATCCAGCTGATGGCGATTCTTGTCATCACCGGCGCTATGAGAACAACACCCACAGCAGATCTTGAAGCACTGCTATGTCTACAACCACTCGACCTTCTTATAAGGGAGACTGCAGTAAAAACCGCATTAATGCTATCTTAACTCAACCTGTGGCATGATAAAGGTAGAATCATTGGACACAGGGGTATACTGAGTGAAGCTATCAAACTAGACCCCCTCATAGAAGGTAAGTCTGACATATTTCTACCCAAATACAGTTTTGTCAAACATTTGCAGACCATCATCATACTGGATGGTATCCCACAAGGCGCCAACCAACATAACCATGTATACTGATGGAACCAAACCTAAGACGAGAGCTGGCTATGGAATATTCTCACCAGAACTCGATCTCAAAATAAGTGCACCACTTGGAAGACTCACATCAGTCTTCCAAGCTGAATTAACAGGAATACTAAAGTGTGTTCAAATTTTAGCTGAACGGAATATTAAGGATAAACATATCCAAATACTCACCGACAGCAAAGCAGCTCTAAATGCACTAAATGCCAAAACATTTGTGTCGAAGGAGCTATATTCATACCTACACAGCCTGGAGGAGCTAGCTAAACATAACAAACTAGAACTCTGCTGGATCAAAGGACATAGTGGCATCGAGGGTAACGAAATAGCAAATGAGCTTGCCAGGAAGGGATCCTCACATACTCTAACAACCCAAGAGGATGAAATACTTTCCGCAGGTACTCTGAAAAAAATAATAGAGCATAGGACTCATGCTCTACACAAGGTAAGATGGCGAGAAGCGCCTGGCTGCTTGCAAATCAAAGGTAGCAATTAGGCAATCTTGTAAAATTGCAGCCACGGCCCGTCTTAACTTATCTAGAACTAATCTGAAATTATTGACAAACATCCTAACTGGCCACTGCCGGCTAAACAAACACCTACACGTGATGGGTCTGGTGGACTGCCCGTTTTGTAGAGGGTGCAATGAAGAACTAGAACAGCAGATCATGTAATATACCTCTGCTCAGCTCTAATAAACACGAAGCATCTAATACTAGGGGAGTGCTGGCATAGTATGGTCAGCATTGGCAACTTCTCATCCTCCAGTTTTGCAGCTCGCACTCAAAATTGACTGGTGGGACGAGCGAGCAGCCTTAAAGGGAGGTTTCACAATGGGCCCATCTTGAGGCCTAAGTGTCTGTAGCTATGCTACTCTCCAGCCAACTATCCAGAACTAACCAGAACTGTCTTCAATATGTGTCTGCATTTTAATGTTTTGGCACAAAGGTATTCTTGATGTACAATACAGTGAAATGCGAATAGATTATTAGTATCAACATTTCTCTTTAATAATTCTGATTTTATTTTAGACACCACTCCCATATTTTTCATAGCGGGAGCTCCATCTGCAGTTACACTGCTTAATATTTGTTAGTCCAGATTAAAAACACTAATAACATTAAGAATATCTTTAAAAATGTCTTGTCCCCTTGTGGTCTTTCATTGGTCGAAGTGCTAGCAAATCTTCAGTTATTTTGAAATTTTGTTCGACTGACCGAATAAATATTGCTAGTTGCGCTATTAGTACTATCAGTGCTTTCGTCCAATGCCATGGAAAGTGTGACACATGTTTCCTCCACTCTTCAAGAGCGCCTTTCATTGCATTTATTACCTCCGTATTCACCAACGTTCCATAAATCTATCAATAGCTATTGAACCCGTAAGTATTCGTTGTTATAGCAACAATAAATACATTATTTAGGGAATGTAGTTACTTTAGATTCTCTCTATTGGAAACACTGAATAATTAAACAAAAGGTGTCATTAAAGCTGCAATTGCAAGTGCTATTCAAGGTGTTTGACAGTTGTTTTGGCATATGCTATCACAATGGGAACAAGGGGGAATTTGAAACCCCTACAGGGCGCGTCCCCAGGTGGCGGATAGGGGAATGCCTCTCAGATATGAGTGGTAGGAGGGAAATCAAATACCTCCCGCGGACCAACAAGTAGTTTGAAGAAATTGAGAAGGCAATCACTGGGAATAAAGCATATTACTTTCTTATAATTGGCGACTTTAATAGTAAACTAGGCAAACAAATGAAGGGCGAAAATTGTTTAGGGAAGTACGGAATTGGAAAGAGAAACAACCGTGGCCAAATGCTCATCTCATTCATGCAACAACACAAACTCAGATGTATGAACACCTTCTACCATAAGAAGGAAAGCCGAAAATGGACATGGGAAAGCCCGGATGGTAGAACGAGAAATGAAATTGATTTCATCATTAATAACAAGACCAAGGTAAATGACGTCACTGTACTAAACCGATTCAACACAGGAAGTGATCACCGACTCGTAAGATGCAAAGTACAACTGAACACCAAGCTCGAGCGGCGTAAGCTAATAACGAAAGGCTCAAAGAAGATCAACTTACATCAGATACAAGAAAGCCCGGAAAAATTCTGTGAAAACTTGGAAAATCGATTCAACGAACATAGGCCCGCAGAACAAATTACAGCGGACAACCTAAGCGAATACATCAACAATAACCTTAAGAACGCAACAGAAACATTAATAACGAAACCAAGCACGAACAAACCTCCCTCAAAACTGACAGACTTTACAAAACAACTGCTAGCTGAGCGAAACGATAAAAGACATTGTATAACTTCCGATGAACTAAGATATCTTAATAAAAACATAAGAAAGCATGTAAGGAAGGATGTTTCTAAAGCCAAAGAAGCTTCTATTCTAGAAGTAATCGATCAAAATAAAGGAAGGAAAGTATTTCAGAAGAAAATCTCCGAAGGTAAGAGATAATTAACACAGCTTATAGATGAACAAGGAATAGTAATCACAGATCGAGATAGCATCCTCCGAAGAATCGAACGATTTTATACGGAGTATATATATATATTCTTCAAAAGTGCAGAAACCAACCATCAATGCAAACGAACCAAGAGCAAAGCTAGCAAAGTATTATACTGAGGATATTCCCGAGATCGATGAAAACGAGATCAACATCGCTTTAAAGAGCACGAAGAAAGGTAGAGTATCCGGCAATGACGGTATAGTAACGGAGTTACTACAAGCAGGCGGACCAATTCTGATAAAACAACTAGAGACTCTTTTTAACCACTGTCTAGACACAGGAACGATACCATCCGAATGGAACGGTTCTACCGTCATACTAATATACAAGAAAGGTAGCAAGCAAGATCTAAAAAACTACCGACCGATCTCACTATTATCTCATGTATATATATATATATATATATATATATATATATATATATATATATATATATATATATATATATATATATATATATATATATTGCTAACGAAAGTCATAACTAATCGAATATCCAACCTCATGGATTCGCACCAATCACCGGAACAAGCGGGTTTTAGAAAAGGCTTCAGCACCATGGACCACATCCATACAATTAAACAGGTGGTGGAAAAGACTGAAGAATACAACCAACCTCTATACTTAGCTTTTATCGACTTTGAGAAAGCGTTCGATACAGTGGAGTTCTGGGCACAAATCGATGCATTACAGCGATGTAAGATCGACTACCATTACGTCCGACTCTTCAAAAATATGTACAAAAATGCATCCTTAACAGTACATACCTTCGACTTCACAAATGCTATCCCAATCAAACGCGGAATCCGACAAGGGGACACAATCTCGCCCAAAATATTCACCAACACCCTAGAGGATGCCTTTAAAACACTAGACTGGCAGACAAAAGGCATACATATAAACGGAGAATATTTATCGAACCTACGCTTCGCAGATGATATAACACTTCTTTCACATGATCCCGAAGAACTAACACTTATGCTAGAGGAGCTAAGTTCTGCAACGAGAGGCGTAGGATTACAAATGAATATTGGAAAAACTAAGGTGATGTCAAATAGAACAATTCTTACACCAATCCACATCCAGTAAGACATTATCGCAGTAGTGGGTGAATATATATATATATATATATATATATATATATATATATATATATATATATATATATATATATCTTGGTCACTCTCTTGCTTTTAGAAAAGACGCTCAAACCTACGAAATAGAACGACGGAAAAACTCGGTTGGGGCGCCTACGGAAAACGCTACAATGTATTTAAAAGTAACTCTCCTCGACACCTCAAAACTAGAGTTTTTGAACAGTGCATCATGCCAACTCTCACGTATGGATCCGAAACGTGGACTCTCACCGAGAGTAACATGGAAAAAATGAGAGTTATTCAGAGAGCGATCGAGAGATCGATGCTGGGCATTACACTCGCAGATTGGCGGACAAACGAGTGGACTAGAGCCAAGACAAAAGTAAGAGATGTGGCCCAACGGATCGCTACATTGAAGTGGCAATGGGCTGGTCACCTGATGAGAACTGTGGATGATCGATGGACCAAGAAGGCAACGGTATGGAGACCTTGAAATAGTGCCAAACGAAGTATTGGTCGCCCTAAACCAGATGGAAGGACGATATCGTGAAGATTGCAGGTGCACAGTGGACACGACGCACAGAAGATAGAATAGCCTGGAGACACTTGGGGGAGGCCTTTGCCCAAAAGTGGGACGAAAACGGCTGACAATGATGATGATGATGTCACAATGACGTTGTCAATTTATCCATTCAATAGCTTATGGGACCTATAAAGCTTATGGGTTGTTGGTGAATACGAGCATTAGTCTTGTGACGTCGTCTGGACACAATATGTTTACAACTTCTAAAGGTTGTCCCAAAATTAACGAAGGTTTTTAGTTTGCCGCCATTTGTATAGAATTTTTTTGGCAACCCTGAAAAAAAAAACGATTTAACAGTTGTAAGTTTAGGATTTACGTGTTTACGTGTTTTCATTATTGAACAATATCTCAAAAATAATGAGTTTGTCGGCCTCAGTTCAAAAATTTATAAATAAGTAGAATAACCTGGTCCCTAATTGCCTGACGGATGAACGCGGATTCAAAAACGGAAGGTTTAAATTATTATATGAATCGAAAATATCCTAGATGCCATCTGGTAGTAAATAGCTGAGAGAAAATTGTAAGCTACTATTGTATTATTGTATAGGCATTGAAGGGGAATCCCCCGATGTGTAAAAAAATCCCCGATGTACTTCGTATCATTTCTAGGAACGCGAAGTCTGCGCTGTGCATAGCCACACATTTCGTGCAGTCTTGTGATCGTGAGCTGTTGTGACCGTGTACTCTAATGGCGAATATAAAGCGGGAATCTCCTAATGGAGATTATGCAGTCCTATTTCTGGGCGAGTCAGGTGTGGGAAAGTCAACACTTATTAAAGCAATCTTAAATTATCGGTCTTATGGCAAGAACTTCCAACGTGCATCGCAATCAAGGTTTTCACCAGTCCAATCGACAGTGAACCAATCTGATCACCAAATTCATCAAGGTAAAGGTGAGTGTTTAATAAATAAATCATTAATTAAAAACTAATGTTACGGTTAAAACGGAATTTCTGTTTAATGTACCGACTGATATAAATGTTATTCGCAACGTTGTTATCTCATTGTAATCGTTAGGAGATAGACGCTATAATTGCGTCAACACCACCCACACTGTGTTTGCCGGATATATCATGCGTCTAACTATAATTTTGTGGAGGTTGATTGTATTATAATTGTATTATTAAAATTAATATTTAAATTTTAATGAGTAATGTCACATTTTAAATACCGAATTGTTGGTAAAAAGTTTTAATTCGCCCAGAATATAATATAATATTATGTTATTATTCTTTAAGGTGGAACTTTATATATTTTCTCCGATTCGCGGCGACGTATATTCTATTTCAAATAGTTTGTACTACAAGCACACCGGTATGCGCACAAACTGACCGTTGAATTTTTCCGCTACGATCAATTCCATGCTTCCCGCTTTCCCGGCTTTCCACGTTTCCACCGCTTTTCCCACCGGACTTATGGTGCCCGTCGTATATTGTATTTCCATTCCAAGAAGAGTGTTATTCTATGAAAACACTATGCGAGCAAAGGTGGGGTGGGCGGGCGGCCCCTACTAACCAAACTATGCCCGTCCACTATATCAAACGACTTGAACTATGCACTACACTATTATCCGTTATTTTCTATGATTAAATTAATGTCATTTAATAATTTAAGACTAATTAAAAAGGTATATGTGAATAATAATGTAGTGCATAGTTCAAGTCGTTTGAAATGGTGGATGGGCATAGTTTGGTTGGTAGGGGCCGCCCGCCCACCCCACCTTTGTTCGCATAGTGTTTTCATAGGATAACACTCTTCTTGGAATGGAAAAAAAAATATACGACGTTTGTATCCATTGAAAAAACTATGCGAGCAAAGGTGGGGTGGGCGGGCGGCCCCTACTAACCAAACTATGCCCGTCCACTATATCAAACGACTTGAACTATGCACTACACTATTATCCGTTATTTTCTATGATTAAATTAATGTCATTTATTAATTTAAGACTAATTAAAAAGTTATATGTGAATAATAATGTAGTGCATAGTTCAAGTCGTTTGAAATGGTGGATGGGCATAGTTTGGTTGGTAGGGGCCGCCCGCCCACCCCACCTTTGTTCGCATAGTATTTTCATAGGATAACACTCTTCTTGGAATGGAAAAACAATATACGACGTTTGTATCCATTGAAAAAACTATGCGAGCAAAGGTGGGGTGGGCGGGCGGCCCCTACCAACCAAACTATGCCCGTCCACTATATCAAACGACTTGAACTATGCACTACACTATTATCCGTTATTTTCTATGATTAAATTAATGTCATTTAATAATTTAAGACTAATTAAAAAGGTATATGTGAATAATAATGTAGTGCATAGTTCAAGTCGTTTGAAATGGTGGATGGGCATAGTTTGGTTGGTAGGGACCGCCCGCCCACCCCACCTTTGCTCGCATAGTTTTTTCAGTGGATACAAACGTCGTATATTGTATTTCCATTCCAAGAAGAGTGTTATTCTATGAAAACACTATGCGAGCAAAGGTGGGGTGGGCGGGCGGCCCCTACTAACCAAACTATGCCCGTCCACTATATCAAACGACTTGAACTATGCACTACACTCTTATCCGTTATTTTCTATGATTAAATTAATGTCATTTAATAATTTAAGACTAATTAAAAAGGTATATGTGAATAATAATGTAGTGCATAGTTCAAGTCGTTTGAAATGGTGGATGGGCATAGTTTGGTTGGTAGGGGCCGCCCACCCACCCCACCTTTGTTCGCATAGTTTTTTCATAGGATAACACTCTTCTTGGAATGGAAAAACAATATACGACGTTTGTATCCATTGAAAAAACTATGCGAGCAAAGATGGGGTGGGCGGGCGGCCCCTACCAACCAAACTATGCCCGTCCACTATATCAATCAACTTGAACTATGCACTACACTATTATCCGTTATTTTCTATGATTAAATTAATGTCATTTATTAATTTAAGACTAATTAAAAAGTTATATGTGAATAATAATGTAGTGCATAGTTCAAGTCGTTTGAAATGGTGGATGGGCATAGTTTGGTTGGTAGGGGCCGCCCGCCCACCCCACCTTTGTTCGCATAGTATTTTCATAGGATAACACTCTTCTTGGAATGGAAAAACAATATACGACGTTTGTATCCATTGAAAAAACTATGCGAGCAAAGATGGGGTGGGCGGGCGGCCCCTACCAACCAAACTATGCCCGTCCACTATATCAATCATATTGAACTATGCACTACACTATTATCCGTTATTTTCTATGATTAAATTAATGTCATTTATTAATTTAAGACTAATTAAAAAGTTATATGTGAATAATAATGTAGTGCATAGTTCAAGTCGTTTGAAATGGTGGATGGGCATAGTTTGGTTGGTAGGGGCCGCCCGCCCACCCCACCTTTGTTCGCATAGTATTTTCATAGGATAACACTCTTCTTGGAATGGAAAAACAATATACGACGTTTGTATCCATTCAAAAAACTATGCGAGCAAAGGTGGGGTGGGCGGGCGGCCCCTACCAACCAAACTATGCCCGTCCACTATATCAAACGACTTGAACTATGCACTACACTATTATCCGTTATTTTCTATGATTAAATTAATGTCATTTATTAATTTAAGACTAATTAAAAAGTTATATGTGAATAATAATGTAGTGCATAGTTCAAGTCGTTTGAAATGGTGGATGGGCATAGTTTGGTTGGTAGGGACCGCCCGCCCACCCCACCTTTGCTCGCATAGTTTTTTCAGTGGATACAAACGTCGTATATTGTATTTCCATTCCAAGAAGAGTGTTATTCTATGAAAACACTATGCGAGCAAAGGTGGGGTGGGCGGGCGGCCCCTACCAACCAAACTATGCCCGTCCACTATATCAAACGACTTGAACTATGCACTACACTATTATCCGTTATTTTCTATGATTAAATTAATGTCATTTATTAATTTAAGACTAATTAAAAAGATATATGTGAATAATAATGTAGTGCATAGTTCAAGTCGTTTTAAATAGTGGACGGGCATAGTTTGGTTGGTGGGGGCCGCCTGCCCACCCCACCTTTGTTCGCATAGTTGTTCCATAGGATAATACTCTTCTTGGAATGGTTTGATCAATATATTTTTTTCCATTGTCTCTCCGAACTTTTCCCATTCCTTGGTTTTTGTTATTCTAACCTCGTTTTTTACTATTTTTCTCTGGTCTCTGTATTTTTGTAGTTTTTGTCGTTTAGGTATCTTTGCCATGCTTTTTTCTTTTCTTTTGCTTTCTCTCGTATGTCCTCCGACCACCAGACTGACTGTTGTTTCTTGTTTGTGCTTTTCTTCGTACCACATGTCTCTTTTGCTGTCTCAAGCATGTTTTTCTTTAGGTTATTCCACATTTCCTCTACTTCTTCTCTATCGTTAGTCACTTCTATCTTCATCTCCATTTTCTCCATATATTGTATAGCTGTTTCTTTTTCTCTAAGTTTGTATGATCTTATCTTGTTGTAGTTTATTGCTGTATTTGGTCGCTTGGTCCTTTTGTCACTGTCTTGGTAGTCTTCATTAATTGTCCTCACAACTAGATAGTGGTCAATTTCGTAGCTTCTCTTTACTCTTGTATCTATTATTTTGCTCCTTTTTCCTTTTTCTATTAAAACGTAATCTATTATAGATTTTTCGTTCCTACTTACCACTTCTCTTGTATATTTGTATATGTCTTGTGTTTGAATAGTGTGTTCGTTATTACTAGGTTGTTCATTCTACAGTAATCTAGCATTTTCTTTCCATTTTGGTTTAGTACGTCTTCGCCATATCTTTTTCTCATCAAGTCGTTATCTTTTACTTCCTTACCAATTCTACTGTTGAAGTCACCCGCAGCGAAAACTTCTCCTTTGGCTGTTTCGGTTGTTTCGCTGAGTTGCTCCCAAAATGCTTTTTTGTTGCTTACTAAATCATCCTCATTTGGCCCATATACTATAATTATTGTTCTGGTTCTGTTAGTTTCTTTTAGTGTTACGGTTAGTATGCTTGGTGATATTTCTTGCCATGTTTCTATTTGGTGTTCGATGTCTCTGTGTATAATACATCCTGCACCTTCGGCTGCCTTTTTATCCTTTCTACTTCGCTATATATTATTTTATGTTTGTTATTGGTTGTGTATATTCCTTTTCCTTTTCTTTTTGTCTCCTTTATTGCCAATATGTCTACTTCCATTCTTTCTTTTTCCCGTTGTTCCTCTTTTCCTTAAAAATATAACAGCCGCATTCCACTCGGTAACATCTCTATCAATGGTTTTCAACGACAATCATTGCATTGCAGTTCGGACAATATATGATATATCTTTCATCTCACAGTGTCGTTATACATTAATTAAATATATTATTCTATAGGTCTGACCTACTACGACATGCCGCTGTCTGCATGCAGCACAATGCGTATGTACGACACCACCGAATCCTTCAACTGGCGTGATCTCATCGCCATACCATCACTAAACGCAATTTGCATCCTACTAAAACCTGAAACTTCGCCCGATTTCAACCATATATTAGGCGGATTGCTATCAAGTTTCGACCTAAAATCCTGCGAACGCAACATCATTTTTGTGATTACAAAAACATTCGAACGCACCAGCGTTGTCACCGACTTGAAGGCATATGTTGAGAACTACAACCATCGACGACAGCTTAAAATTCCTGTTAAAAATATTAATACATTCTATATCAACAATGGTAGCTTCTGCATTCTGGATACAAATGGTGGTGTAGATGATCACGATTTTAACCTAATGGAAAAAGACTGGAGGAATGCCAGTGATGTTTGTGAATCATTACTGAAGCGTGTAACGATGATTCCCTCTGTTTCAATGGAATCTTCTGTGGCACTGAATATGGCGAAGACCATTCTAGGAAGTGGACATCGACTACTTATGGCGTTGGATTTTCTACAGGATAATGTAGAGTTGTTAATATATAACCAATCTAATTATTCAGGTAATAAAGTGGACCCTTTGAAAATGGAGGCAGTTTCGACGGGTTATGCGACTAGTATTTGTACTGCTGCCAAGTGCACAACTTTCTGTAATGTAAGTTTTTAATTTGTAGATTTTTAGGATAAGTTACTATTCAAACTTAGCACCTAGAGCTAAATTTATTATTAAAATCGGGACTA
Source organism: Lordithon lunulatus (assembly GCA_963942505.1). Classification (NCBI taxonomy): domain Eukaryota; kingdom Metazoa; phylum Arthropoda; class Insecta; order Coleoptera; family Staphylinidae; genus Lordithon; species Lordithon lunulatus. The sequence goes on from OZ012675.1 coordinate 9,909,707, forward strand.
AAATCACCTCTAACTGAATAATTAAAACAACACAACTTTTATGGTAAAATCTTTGACGCCCACCAGAATAATATTCCAATGGAGTTTTTGATATATTATCTCAATGCTACTTATAAAATGTATATAATATTGATAATATTGGTTTCTTTATAGATCTCTGGTTTTAAGAAATACCTTCATAAGAATTGCCATATTCCTTGCAATTGTCCTTATGCTAGTACTTGCGTACAGTTTCAAGTAGACAATACATGCAACCATTGCGGTTGTGATAAAAAACTGCACCTTCACTATCCAGATCTTTATATTTGGAATGTAGAACATCTAAAATTATATGGAGATGGTCATTTCGGGGACAATATGAATGTTCAATCACCTATAATGCAGAGGCTACAGGAGTTGACGGATGAAAAACAGGCCATCTTGACCATGGTTAGCGTGCTGGGTGAAATGTATACTGGACGCAGTGTGATAGTGCAAAATACCCTGAAACAAACGTTAGAGAAACAAATACAATGGTAAGTGGTAGAGCTATTTTACTTAAATTAAATGGACTACGTATGCGTTTAATGTGTAATCGCTAGAGGCCGAGTTCCAAGCCTCAAGAAGAGGGAGGAAAAGGAATGTTACCTGTAACCACGCCTATGAACTGGCTGTATAAAACAAGGCTGTTTCATGCCGTTAGCTGTGTACAGCTGTTCCCAACACGGTTAAACCAGTTTTAAACTCTATTGAAGCAGTTTTCAATAGAGTTTAAAACTGGTTTAACCGTGTTGGGAACAGCTGTACACAGCTAACGGTATTAAACATCGTTGCTTTATACAGCCGGTTGATATGTTAACAGTTACAGCATTCCACCTCCTGCATCCTCGTGAGGCTTTGAAACCGGCCTCTACTCTCTACTATTGTAAAATAATGTACCTACTTCAGTATTCAATATTATTCAATCGTTATTACAAAAAAAAATGGCAGTAGTTAATGGGGCGGTTGGGCCTGCGAACCAAATCGGGACCGTGAGAACTTTTCTAATCAGGAAAGGTGTCCTGATAGATAATCTCACCTGTCAGATGTCAAGGACATTATCTCACCTGTCTGATCTCAAGAACATTATCTCACTTGTCTGATGTCTAGGTCGTTATCTCACCTGTCTGATGTCAAGGTCATTATCGCACCTGCCCGGTGTCAAGTAGGTAATAGGGCGGTTGAGTCTGGGAACCAAATCGGGACCGTGGGAACTTTTCTTATCAGGAAAGGTGTCCTAATAGATAATCTCACCTGTCAGATGTCAAGGACATTATCTCACCTGTCTGATCTCAAGAACATTATCTCACTTGTCTGATGTCTAGGTCGTTATCTCACCTGTCTGATGTCAAGGTCATTATCGCACCTGCCCGGTGTCAAGTAGGTAATAGGGCGGTTGAGTCTGGGAACCAAATCGGGACCGTGGGAACTTTTCTTATCAGGAAAGGTGTCCTAATAGATAATCGCACCTGTCAGATGTCAAGGACATTATCTCACCTGTCTGATGTCAAGAACATTATCTCACTTGTCTGATGTCTAGGTCATTATCTCACCTGTCTAATGTCAAGGTCATTATCGCACCTGGCTGGTGTCAAGTAGGTAATAGGGCGGTTGAGTCTGGGAACCAAATCAGAACCGTGGGAACTTTTCTTATCAGGATAGGTGTCTTAATAGATAATCTCACCTGTCAGATGTCAAGGACATTATCTCACCTGTCTGATGTCAAGAACATTATCTCACTTGTCTGATGTGAAGGTCATTATCTCACCTGTCTGATGTCAAGGTCATTATCGCACCTGCCTGGTGTCAAGTAGGTAATAGGGCGGTTGAGTCTGGGAACCAAATCGGGACCGTGGGAACTTTTCTTATCAGGAAAGGTGTCCTGATAGATAATCTCACCTGTCAGATGTCAATGACATTATCTCACCTGTCTGATGTCAAGATCATTATCTCACCTGTCTGATGTCAAGCTCATTATCTCACCTGTTTGATGTCAAGGTCATTATTTCACCTGCCTGGTGTCAACCTCTTATCTCATATCATCAACTGTTATCATCTTATCACCTGTTATCATCTTATCTTGTCATCTCATCTAAAAATCAATTCAGCATAATATTGAATACATAGAAATCCCTTCTTCCTTTGCACTATTCTCTCACTTGAGATGGGAAAGGCGTGGAAATCAGCCCAAAGCTGGGATGGAAGAGGAAGTGGGTGACTTCCTCTTCCATTCCAGCTTTTGGCTGATTTTCACGCCTTTTCCATCCTCTCTTAACTCATCTTTCTGAAATCCCTACCCATTCCGCTTTGACTTGCTTTACATTCTATTCCGAAATGCTATCCCCTATCTCTCGCCATACCACAAAGTACACACGCGGTGTAATCTTGCACGATCCATGCATTTCTTCCTCTCTCTTCCGAACCGCATCTCGCTCTTGTAGCCTTACACACATAGTCCCTGCTCCACCCTCCCCTGGTTAAGTGGCTCGAGGCTTTCCCCCGCACTCGGCACTCCACATAACCAGGGTTGTACGAGCTCTCAGTCATTTTCACCTGCTTTCTTGACACTCAACATCCCTTATTCTCACCATTCACCATTCTTTCAGCTTTTCCTCCACCCACATCTCACACCCACTTTCGCATACATAGTTCTACTACGCAACAGTCCCTCTTCCTCCAACTATTGTAATCTCTCCTCGGAGTTTACTACTCTCCCATAGGACTCTCACCACATATTTATCAGATTAGTTTCCTCCAGGAGCACCGTTATAGGCGTCAATCTTTAGACTCTTCAGAAACCAGCTTTCTTCCTTTCGATTATATCATCTCTCGCAATCTCCACGCCATATTGGCTTTACAAACGCATCTCAGGTGTTACGCGTATTACTAGGTTACCATCCCACCGGCTCTCCCATGTTCTCTCGGCTATAAGTCAAGCCATTCTCGCCTCTGCTTGCACACTCCAAAGCTTTCTAGACCGATCTCTGCAGTCAAGTCAAAAGCCAAACTACTTGAAACAATTCACTCTTTCAATCGTTAGTTCCCTCCATTTCAGTTTTTCGCTGTAGTTATCCTACCCTTATTTTTTAACCGTTGTCCAATTGGTTTTTTTTCCACATTTTCTACTAATCCCTTCGTATCATTCTTTCCAACATCTCTTATGTTCATTTTACCCTTCGTTGCCTTTCAAAATCACCCACAGCCCTTTCTCCAATACACTCCTTTAGCCTTTTTTCCACCTTCTAAAAGTTTTGTTCGTTTGCACACACCCTCCAAATTCGCCTGGTTGGTTTCTTAACTCTCCATTGCCGTCTCTCATCTTTTCATTCCGCCATCTCCTTCCGCCATCTCCTTCCGCCATCTCCTTCCGCCATCTCCTTTCAACATCTCATTCCGCCATCTCCTTCCACCATATCAACTTCTTTTTTCTACACTCCACTCCTCTTTCTTTCTGTTCTTCCCCTCATTTTCACTATCTTGCACACTCAGTAATCAAACTCAAACTCTCAAGTAATCAAACCAATTGCCCAAAAACTTTCTAGACCCATCTCTGCAGTCAAATCAAAAGCAAATTGAAACAATTCACTCTTTCAATCGTTACTTTCCTCCATTTCGGGTTTTCGCTCTAGCTATACTACCCTTATTTCTAAACGTCCAGTTGGTTTTTCCACATTTTTTACTAATCCCCTCTCAGCAAAGTACCTTCCCATTATTTCTAACATCTCATATGTTTACTTTACCTTTTGTTTCCCTTTAAAATCACCCACAGACCATTCTCCAATACACTACTTTAACATTTCTTTCCACCTTCTAAATGTCTCTCAGTTTTGTCCTTTTGCACGCACCCTCAAAGTTTGCCTGGTTGGTTCTCCAACTTTCCATTTTCTCTCACCTTCTAAATGTCCTCCAGTTTAGTTCTTTTGCACGCACCCTCCAAGTTCGCGTGGTTGTTTCTCCAAGTCTCCATTGCCGTCTCCCATCTCTTCATTCCGCCGTTTCCTTCCACCATATTAACTTCTATTTTCTACACTCCCTTCCGCCTTCTTCCTGTTTTCCCCCTCATCCCCACTTCTACCACTTCAACCCCTCCGCTTATTTTTACCAATACCACCGAACCTGCTCTGTAATCGCGGACAGTTTTCTTCTCACGCCCCTCTCTGTACATTCATTCAAAACAGCCCACTCCTTCTTTCTAACCCATTTCATCCACTCTCTTCCTTCCACATTGAGCAACTTGTTCTAAGAGGATTGTTTTCTTCACTCTCTACACTCCGCATTCCAACTCACATATCCTCACATTCCAGTGCACCGCCCCTCCCGAAGACCAACTCCACTCCATCCGTTTCGAACTCCACCAGCACCTTTGTCAGCTTCAGGTATATGTCCTCCAGTTTTGTTCTTTTTCACGCACCCTCCAAGTTTGCGTGGATGTTTCTCCAACTCTCCATTGCCGTCTCCCATCTCTTCATTCCGCGATTTCCTTCTACCATATTAACTTCTTTTTTCTACACTCCCCTCCGCCTTCTTTCTGTTTTCCCCTCATCATCACTTCCACCACCTCAACCCCTCCGCTTACTTTGACCAATACGTAGTCTACCACCGAACCGCCTCTCTAATCGCGGACAGTTTTTTTCCATTCCCAGCCCCCCCCCCTCTGTACATTCATTTAACACATCCCACTCCTCCTTTCTAACCCATTTCATCCACTCTCTTCCTTCCACATTGACCAACTTGTTCTGAGAGGATTGTTTTCTTCACTCTCTACACTCCGCATTCCAACTCACATATCCTCACATTCCAGTGCACCGCCCCTCCCAAAGACCAACTCCACTCGATCCGTTTCCAACTCCACCAGCACCTTTGTCAGCTTCAGGTATATGTCCTCCAGTTTTGTTCTTTTTCACGCACCCTCCAAGTTTGCCTGGTTGTTTCTCCAACTCTCCATTGCCGTCTCCCATCTCTTCATTCCGCCATTTCCTTCTACCATATTAAATTCTTTTTTCTACACTCCTCTCCCCCTCTTTCTGTTTTCCCCTCATCATCACTTCCACCACCTCAATCCCTCCGCATACTTTGACCAATACGTAGTCTACCACCGAACCGCCTCTCTAATCGCGGACAGTTTTCTTCCATTCCCAGGCCCCTCTCTGTACATTCATTCAAAACATCCCACTCCTCCTTTCTAACCCATTTCATCCACTCTCGTCCTTCCACATTGACCAACTTGTTCTGAGAGGATTGTTTTCTTCACTCTCTACACTCCGCATTCCAACTTACATTTCAGTGCACCGCCCCTCCCGAAGACCAACTCCACTCCATCCGTTTATAACTCCACCAGCATCTTTGTCAGCTTCAGGTATATGTGCAATAGACTGTCCCCTCTAAAATAATTCATCTACCCAATCCTAATTTCCCTTCTACTAACCCCGTAGTTTCCTTCACCGACTCCCTCTTCCATCCTCCCACTACATTCCTCACTCCTATTACAATTACGCCTTTGGCCCTCCCGCTTCTTTCTTCGCCCATGCATCACCCAATTCCATCCTGCCTGCATATTGCTTCTTACTTGCTCCCACACCACACATTTTCTGGCGCTCCAGATCTCCAGTAAGCGTAATATGTTCTTCGTGAAAAAAGACCTTCTCTGGCATAACCACACAAAAATTCATCCCTTCTACAAAATTCCTCCAAGAAACAATAACATAAAAAAAAAAGTATAAATAAAAATATAAACATATTCGCTTATATGTTCTCCACACTAGACCCTCTCTGCACTCGCCAAATTTCTGTCCAACTTCAGCCTCCTGCAGATTTTCACGCCTTGTCCATTCTCTCCTTACGATTTTAACTCTTTTTTGTTAAATCGAACTTCAAATCTGTGGCGCTTTCTATGATATTATACAGGGTGATACTGTGCAGATGCAAAATTGCCCGGGATGGTAATGTTCGAAAATAGAAACAGTCACATTTTGTTATACTATTTGCAATATGTGAATGTGACTTAGCCTGCTAAATTCGTCCGTATAAAGTCCGTATAAACTCCAGCCCTATGCAGATGAACAATTGTGCATGAAGGTATTGAGCAGGAATAGAAACAGGCACATTTTGTTATTAGAAATTGTTTGTAATTGGCCATAATGGCTACTTACAATATGTGAATGCTCCCTTTGTCAGACTTGGCCTGATAAATTCCACACCCTCACATTCTTTGCTAAGGTGCCACCACGTATCGCTCCCCTTACTATACAGCGTTACACGCGGTGTGCCCTAGCTCTATCCATGCTTGCCTTCCTCTCTCTTCTGGCTAAGTATCTCGGGAGTTGCCACTAGCTCTATCCATGCTTGCCTTCCTCTCTCTTCTGGCTAAGTATCTCGGGAGTTGCCACTCCACGTAACCAGGCTCTTAGTCATATTCGCCTGCTTTCTTGCCACTAAACGTGCATGATTCTCGCCATGATCTCAGTTTCTAAATTTCTCATTCCCCTCAGCTTCTCCTCTATCCACACCTCAGACATACCCACTCTTTCATACTTCCTTTCTCTATTCTTTTTCAGTTAACTTTCCGTCCTATTCCTACACCTCATCCATACCTACCGCACCAGTCTTTCCTCACCCAAAGCCTGCAATCTTCAACAGCCCTCACACACGCCTCCCACCACATGCTCATTCGATTCGCCTCCAGCAACAGCACCGTCCTATGTGTCGAATTTGCCAGAACCAACCTGGCTTCCTTTTAATTACATCCTCCTCCCGCAATCCCCACACTTCCATTGCATACAACAGCATAGGTTTTACACACGCATCCCAGATCTTGCACGCCATTACAAGGTTACCGCCCCCCAAACTCTCCTATTTTCTCCTCGCTATCCCCCAAGCCATTCTCACTTTCGCCTGCATACACTCCATATGCATTCTAAACCCTTCGCCACAGTCAAGCCAAAATCCCAAACATTTAAAGCCATTCAATCTCTTAATCATCATTTCTTTCCATTTCAGCTCTTCCACTGTACCCCTCCTACTCCTATTCCTAAACATCATCCATTTGGTCCTTTCCACATTCATCACTGGCCCCCTCCTATCCAAATACCCTCCCATCAGCTCCACCTCAGACTCCGCCATCTCTCTGCACCTCCCACTCTGTCAGTTCTATGTTCAGTTTGTTCTTCTTCTGTCATCCCTTCAGGGTCTCTCACAGCCCTTTTTCTCTTACACATGCTTTCCAACATTTCTTCCATCTCTTTCGCTCTATTGACTTACAGCATACGCCAATATCCACACATTGGTTCTACTCAACACGAGCCCTCTTGCCTGTCCTCTCCTCAGCACCTCCACCAAATAGCTAGTGTACAAATAGAACTGGAGGGAGCTTAGAGGGCACCCATGCCATGCTCTCACATTCATCTTAAATGTTTGCGATACTTCATCATTCACTTTTACTTTCGCCCAGGACGGTTTATATATCCTTCTCACCAATTCCTCACCTTCCTTCAAATCCAATCTTTCTCCATACACTCCACATGGTTACCCATAGGAATTTGGTCGCTAACAGATCTACAAACATCGCAAACACGCTACCTTTGTATTCCAGAAAAAAGACCTTTAGTTGGCATTTCCCTCACAAAAAATGCTCTTCAACATCAAAAAACCACATAAAAAATACATAAAAATAAAAATACAAATAAAAATAAAAGTAACACTCCGCAAAAATTACAAATTAACATCATATCTAAATACCCCTCACTCCCTCTGCCCTCGTCACTTTCCTCTCCCACGTCAGCCTCCTGCAGATGTTCACTTTTGCATTCCAGTGCTTCCTTCACAATTCCCGCTAACGTGAAATTCTGCTCAGTCGTCCCTCTTCCCTTTCTAAACGCACCCGGAATGCCAGGGTGGGTTTAGAAAGGCAGCAGCTCTTTTCTGTCCATTTCGCTATCCACTCATGACAGTGGTCCCCCTATAGTTCTTTACGTCTCAGGCCGCTCTCCCTTTATGAACTAGGACCACCACCCCATACACACGCCACTCTTCAGGCACCACCTTCACCATTGCTATCATAATAATATAGCTCGCACTCATTACAGTGATCGCCCTGTAGTTCTTTACGTCCAAAACCGCTTTCCTTTTATGAACCGGGACCACCACCCACACACGCCACTCTTCCAGCATTACCACCTCCACACGCCACTCCTCCAGCATCAATACCCCATACCCCACTCTTCCAGCATTACAACCGCCACACGCCACTCTTCCAGTTCCACCTTCACCATTGTCATAATCATATAGCCCGCACTCATTACAGTGCTCGCCCTGTAGTTCTTTACGTCCAAGACCGCTTTCCCGTTATGAACCGGGACCACCATCCCCACACGCCACTCTTCCAGTATTACCACCCCACAAGCCACTCTTCCAGCATCACTACCCCCACACGCCACTCTTCCAGCATTACAACCCCACACGCCACTCTTCCAGCACCACCTTCACCATTGTCATCATAATCATGTAGCTCACAATACAGTGATCGCCCAGTAGTTCTTTACGTCCAAGTCCACTTTCCCTTTATGAACCGGGCATTACAACCCCGACACGCCACTCTTCCAGCAACACCACCCCTACACGCTACTCTTCCAGCATCACTACCTCCACACGCCACTCTTCGAGCATTACAACCCCCACACGCCACTCTTCCAGCATCAACATCCCCACACGCCACTCTTGCAGCATCACCACCCCCACACGCCACTCTTCCAGCATCACCACCCCCACATGCCACTCTTCCAGCATGACCACCCCCACACGCCACTCTTCCAGCATGACCACCCCCACACGCCACTCTTCCAGCATGACCACCCCCACACACTACTCTTCCGTCACCACCTTCACCATTGTCATCATAATCATATAGCCCGCACTCATTACAGTGATCGCCCTGCAGTTCTTTACGTCCAAGACCGCTTTCCCTTTATGAACCGGGACCACCACCCCCACACGCCACTCTTCCGGCTCTCCACTCCACACCCTATTAATAACCTGCAGCAACGTCTCTCTTCCTTCCTCCAGTAGCCTTTTGAATACCTCTGCCTTCAGCCCATCTTCTCCCGCCACGTTTCCCAGTTTCAGCTGTCCTAGAGCTACTTTCCATGAAGACGCCTCACTTCCTGCGACATGTCTAGAGTTTCCCAGCTCCACCTCAGACTCCGCCATTTCTCTGCACCTCCCACTCTATCAGTTCTATGTTCAGTTTGTTCTTCTTCTGTCATCCCTTCACGGTCTCCCACAGCCCTTTCTCTCTTACACACATTTTTTCCACCTACTGCAACTCATTTTTTTTTCCCACTTGTACGTTCTCTAGAATTTTCTCTTCGCCTGATTCGCCCTTTCCCCTGCACCTTTCCTATCCCTCCAATTCGTCAATTCGTCATTTCCCTCAGCCTCCTCGTCTTCTTCATCCTCCACTCCTAACCAAGTGTCCCTCTGCGCCCCCTTCCCCTTCTTCCATGCTATTGCAGTCACCATAACTCACGCCAACTGCAGCATGGAATGTACCCCTTCCCACTTAACGCACTTTCGCTTTACCCATACTCAGCCCTTTCTGGTTCGCTCCATCCATACCACTTCGAGACCACCTACTCCGTTAGTTCTTTCCCCAGCACTTTTTTCCTTGGACTCGCAACGTTACAAAAACCCACCTTGCACTTGCCCTATTTCCGTCCAGCCCATACTCGTGCCTCGTCGATCCCATCCCCTTCAATCCTTTTTTCTCCAGCATCTTCTCCTATCTGCACACCAACTAGAGCATGGAATGTACCCCTTCTCACTTAATGCCCTTTCTGGTTCGCTCCATCCATACCACTTCGAGACCACCCACTCCTCTAGTTCTTTCCCCAGCACCCTTTTCCTTAGACCCGCAACGTTACAAAAGCCCACCCTGCACTTGCTCTGCTCCTCATCCCCTATTTCCGTCTAGCCCGATCCACGAGACATGAGTATGTCTCGTCGATCCCATCCCCTTCAATCATGTTTTCTCCAGCATCTCCTATCCCGTCACCACGACGTTGATATTTCTCTCAATCCTTTGCCTGACTTCCTCATTCTCAGTTGTTTCTACATTTCTTCCTACCACATGGTCCCACTCTGGTGTCATTCCCACCTCGCGTTTGTCCGTCTCTTCTAGTATTACTAGCTTGTTCAGGTTATCCATCATTTCATTTTCTTCCGCTCAGGCGTACGCGGGCATACGACCGCGAATTGAATGGGCCCAGTTCGTAAATATTCACTCTCTAGCTCTTTTCCCCACATTTCCCTCAACAATTCTTCTTCAGTTCGGCTATATTCCAATATCCCACCCTGAATTCGTCGTGCTCCTCCTCGACTTCTCTACCGACCCCAGCCTCCTGCCTCACCGTCGTCTACTCCTATAGTACTCTTCTATCAAACAGGCCATAATCAGCACTCATCCACAATCTTTTTTTCAATATCCCACACTTGCTTCGCTTTTCTTTCCCGGGTTCACCGCCCTTTCCCCTGGATATTTAGACACTTCACCCAGTCTCGGATCTAGGACATTTCTCAGTAGAGGCAAGTCAGCTGCATGCCGCCCCTGTATCTGTTTTCACATGAAGTTATAAAAAAAGGATCCATTGTTCCATCCCAATTTGCCGTCCACCGGACGTGCTGCCCGGGGCAGTTGCCCCCTTTTGTGGGCTATCGTTATACCGTCACTTTCGATACCTACTAAAGGTATGCCCGCCCTGAGGCGTTGGGCATCGAAGCTATACAATATTTAACTGCATCGTTATATGCTATTAAGCCTGGTCCGCCTTGAGGCGGAGTTGGGCATTAGCGGCTTAATTCTTTTGTATCCTTTGGTACGTTATTAATTTTGTTTTGTTTTAGGGAATTTACTCAAGGAGAGTGTAAGGCGGATTACCTTATTCAGCGATATACAGCCTTCTTAAATTGGAAGAACGAAACAACAAGTCCAGCAACATATAACTTAGTTAAGTTATTTCAGGAGCTTACTACTCTACGCTCCTTGAAACACTCGGGTAAACTTCTGCAATTTGAAGAATTGCCTTTCGATTACATTCCCGCCGAGCCCATGGAGGTTGATAAGAATATAACGAGTGATAAACAGCTGGATGATTGGAAAACTAAAACCGAACATGATATAAAAGAAACCGTTAAAAATGTTTCTACAAACTCAAAGGATCTAAAATTAGTCAATGCTGAAGTAGAGACAAATATTAATATGAAAACTTGCGCTACTAGAGAGGATGAACCACCCAAGTCGATTGATTCTTCAAAGGGAATACCAGATATATCTAGTCCTCCAAAGCAGGCTATTGAAGAAATCTGTGCTAAAACAGATACTCTCATTAATAGAAACAAAGAAGCTGATAAATTACCTAAAGATATAACAAGTGATAAACAGCCTGATGATTTGAATACTAAAACCGAACATTATATTGGTGAAACCGTGAAAAACTTTTTCGCTAATGCTTCAAACGTTGCACAATTATTGAATGCTGAAATGGAGAAAAATATTAAAATGCTAAGTTGCATTGCTTTAGAGGATGAACCGTGTAAGTCTACAAAAAAAATTCCAGAAACATTTAGAGATCAGACTAATGAAAACAATTCTGCTCAAAAAGATGGTTTGTTTAACAAATATAAAGAAGCTGATAAAACAACAAAATCAAGAATTGAGGGTGTTAAATCAAGTTTGATTTCAGTAGGTACAAAAGGAATGTTAGGTGACATGGCAGATAAACAGAGTGATCAATTAAGACATGAAATAACTTCGGATACGAATAAAGTGAGTATAGTACAAAACGCGCAATATAGTAAGGAACAATCAGTATCTAATAAACAAGCAAATTCGGCATTGAGTATCAAGGACAATGCTACTAATGAAATCAGTACTACCCATAAATTGGCTCTAAATAGAAACAATCGCAGGAATGAAGATGTGCGGCTACTAAAAAGTACGTTGGAGACTGAAAGCATTTTTACATTTCATCCAGTAATGAAAAAACTTAGTATTGAAGGAGCATTAAAAGATAAGCTATCAACGTTTAGTATCATGGATATTTATGATTTTGTAATGAACTATATAGAGGATACAGTTGAAATTAATGAGCTTGCAATTGGAAACGAAAACTCAGACTCAGTTCTAAATAACAATGAAATTTTGGATCATAAACATAGCTCTACTACTAAGGCTATAAGTGAGCAAACTAATACAATCGTTTCTGATGCGCATGATAAAACTGCTGATTTCTCAAGTAAAGTGCATCAACCCAAAACAAAAACGTTTGGCAATAAAAACTCAGACTCAGTTCTAAATAACCATGAAATTCCTGATCATAAATATAACTCTACCACGAACGCTATAAGTGAGCAAACTAAAACATTCGTTTCTGATGAGTGTGATACAACTGCTGATATGTCAAGTAAGTTAGCTAACGTTAAAATAGGAACGCCTGAACAGTCAATTGGTCACATAAATGTTGGCAGTGGCAATATAGAGCCTAATGTAATTTCAGATGAAGTCACCAATAATTTAAGTGCTGGTAGTTGTGATTTAGAGCAAGATTGTTCGGCAACCACCATTGATAATATTAAAAAGACTATTGATGAAGAAGCATTACGGAGCGGGATAAAAAATCTGATTAGTGGATATTTTCAAACAAAGGATTCTGATGCTGCTGCTGACGAAATGATAAACGTATTAAAGAAAATGTTGGGGAGTCCTACTGTCACAATTGATAATGAGAACTCACAAGAGTCACAGCAGATAATTCAGGGTTGTGGAAATTTATCATACAATCCGGTTTGTTCATATACTAATACTGAGATGTCTACTGAAACTAGACGTACAGAAGAGTTGCAGGATATCAAGAGTGCTAGTAATGGAAAAACAAAAAAATATTTACCACTGATGACTACTGATACAGAAAATATGCAAGCCATTAACGGATCTGGTTATGGACTTTCAGTAGAAACCCGCGGTAAACCAGATACTTCGACTAATGTTCAAGAAAAGCTGCAAGCCATTAAAAGTTCTGGTATTGAAAAATCAGTTGAGAGCTATGCATCTGCAATGAATGCAACTAGTGATACAGAAAAGGCAGGAGCAACTTTGAAGGTAAATACGGTGAAGGCAGAGATTATCAATAATTGTGAAATTCACAAACATCCTGATATACAAAAAAACACACCAAATACTGCCTGTTCATCAATTCAAAGTGGAAAATTGGTAGAAACCTATCCTAAGACAAACACTACAGCTACTGATACGGAAAAGCTACAAGCCATGAAGGGATGTGGTTATGGACAATCAGTAGAAAACTGCGCCAAGGCAGAAACTAGGCCTAATGTTCAAGAAAAGCTGCAAACCATTCCACCATACCAGAGTTCTGGTAATGAAAAATCAGTTCAATATCGTGAACGGGCAGAAACTACATCTATTGAAAAAGAAGTAACCTCAAAGGTAAATCCGTTGAAGGCAGAGACTACTACTAGAAATACTAATTGTGAAATTTCACAAGACGCGAAGCAGAAAAAACTAGATATGGAAAAGTTAGCACTAAATCGTGACTGTTCTTCAACTAAAAATGCTGATATGTCTACAGAAGCAACAAACAAACCAGAGTTGGAAGCCATAAAAAGTACTGGCAACGGAAAATCAGTACCTCATTTTGCAATGGCAGATACTACAACTGCTGTTAAAGAAAATCCAGAATCTATTAAGAGCTCGGGTAATGAAAAATCAGCACCAAATCGTGTACATGTAAATACAACGACTACTGATAAAGATAAGTCGAAAGCAACCTCGAAGGTACATACCATGAATGTAGAGACTACTACTGATAATACCAATTATGAAATGCCACAAGCCGAAAAGCGTCAGATGAAGAAACTAGAATTCAAACCTACTTGTTGCCCTACTGAATATTCTGCGAAAACTATTGAAAAATTAGGACAAAATTCTACTGCTTCCTCCAATGAAAATATTGATACAATTGGTATGCCAGGGCCTGAATCCATGAAGACTAATGATAACAAAAATTCAGTACATTGTTTGAAAATGGCAGACACTGCAACTTCTGAAAATCCAGAAAACTATAAGAGTTTTGGTAATGAAAAATCAGCACGAGCAAATACGATTACTGTGGATACAGAAAGTACTACTAAAAATACTGATTGTAAAATCTCAAAAGCTGTAAAGCATCAGACTGAAAAAGTTGCATATAATCCTACTTGTTCCTCTACAAGCAATACTGGGAGGACTAAGAAAACATTAGCACAAAATCCAACTTGTTTCGCTACTGAAAATACTGGGAAGTCTACTGAAACAGCTAAATTAGGGCCAGCAGCTATGAAGAGTACTGACAAATTAGCACATAATCCTACTTGTTCCTCCACTGGCAATACTGGGGGGACTAAGGAAACATTAGCACAAAATTCAACTTGTTTCGCTACTGAAAATACTGGGAAATCTACTGAAACAGCTAAATTAGGGTCAGAAGCTATAAAGAGTACTAATAACGAAAAATCAGTACATCATTTGGATAAAGTAGATACTGTAACCACTGATGAATGTCCTGAAGCCATGAAGAGTGCTGCAAAATCAGTCCAATATTCGCTCAACACAAATAACCCAACTACTGACAATCAAAACTCGCAAACTGCAAAGAACATGTTCCATGGTGTACAAAATCCGGCCAATACAACAACGACTAGTTTACCTACAAATATTGGTATTTATGAAATAAATGCGGAAGGTGTAAATCCAGTCATGCAAAAGATTTTCATGTTGCCTACATTCCCAATTGTAGACCAAACTGATGATATTCCGATGACTAGAGAATCTAAAAATATTGGTACTCATGAAATGAATGCGGGTGGTGACCGCCCAAACATGGAAAAGAAATTTAATTTGCCTACAATTCCAATTAAAGAACAAACTGATGATACACCGACCATTAGAGTATCTAAAAATATTGATGTTCATGAAATTAATGCGGATGGTGATAATCCACTGACCACTAGAGTATCTAAAAATATTGATGATCATGAGATAAATGCAGATGGTGATAATTCACTGACAACTAGAGTATCTAAAAATATTGATGTTAATGAAATAAATGCGGATGGTGATAATCCATTCACGCAAAATATTTTTAATTCGCCTACAATTCCAATAAAAGAACAAACTGATAATACAACGGCTATAGTATCTAAAAATATTGATGATCATGAAATTAATGCGGATGGTGATAATCCAATCACGCAAAATATTTTTAATTCGCGTGCAATTCCAATGAAAGAACAAACTGATAATATAACAACTATAGTATCTAAAAATATTGATGTTCATGACATAAATGCGGATGGTCCAATTAAGAAACAAACTGATGTTAGAGCACTGTTTGATTTTATTGAACCTGATCAGAATTTAATTAAAGTACCAATGCACGAGAAATCAGCATCAAACTCATCTGATGATACCAACGAACGTAAGGCTGACACGGGGATAAGCCAGAAGAAGAAACGGCGTCGTAATAAAAACAAGAAAATGAAGAAAAATAAGAAGGAAAAAACTGACTAACGTATATAATTACTATTATCTTTATTTTTATAATGTGTTTGATTAATATTAAGAATTTTAGTTGCTAAATGTAGTTTTTGAAGACAAAATAAAAATTGTTTATTTGAGTTTGGTACTATAGTTACTTGGCACTATCCTTATTTAAAATTATTTAGGGAAGTAGCAGCCGATTAGACATCCTGAAGAGTTATTATTACGAAATCAGTCCTGTATTAGTAACAACACTTCCAAAGAAATAATTATCAAATCCAAGAAACATAATTATAAGTTTTATAAAAAAAATAAAATCGTTTGCACTTTTATAAAATAAAAAAATTATAATCTGCAGAATAAATGAAAAAATTAGTCCAATAAAATTCTTTAACTGTCAAAAATTTTGTCATTTTTTTATCAGATTGCAAGGGAGAAAAAAGAAAACAGAAATAAAGGAGATGAATAAAACTATGAATGACCACGTAGTAGACGCCAAAACCATTCAATTTCCAAAAACAGAAATGTCTAAATTGTGGAGAAGAAAATCACAACACTAAAAATTTCTATAATCCATGTTGCGATCAGCTGATGCACTTGTCAGTTAAGTGATTGAAGTAAAAAACGTGTTACCCGGTGATGTTAATTGTCATATCCGGCCTTTGTGGGGTTGACGGTATTAAACACCGACGTGTGGCCAAATTCTGCTAAAGAAATTTTGTAACAAGTGTGCTAGTGGCTAATTACAGTAAGCCACAAAACAATCCGCGACGCTACGTATACCCGTGACGAATAGCAAAACCAATTGAAACGAGTGTGTCTGGAAATAGAGTATTCAAATTCGTCTGGGTGTGTGGGCGCAGACGGGAAAATACGCGGCGACCCCGGACATGAAGAAAAGGAAGTGGGAAAAGATGACTCCGGAGCGGGTGAAGGACGGCAACGTGGAAGCGTTGATAAAAATGTGGGAAGTGGTAGAGGAGATGGAAGAAGACCTTAAGAAATCTCTAGAGGGGAGCCAGAAATGGATGAAACTGTTAAGAGAGGAGAGGGAAGCCTCACGGATAGAGAGAGAGAGAGGAGTTTAAAAAGGAAAGAAAGGAGTGGCAATTGATGATGGATGGATAGAGGGAAATGCAGAGGGAATGGACTCGGGAGAGAAAGGAGATGATGGGGAAGATAGATCAGCTGGTAAATATGGGGGAGAGGAGGGACGATCCGGGGGTGAAAGCTGCGCCGGAGTGGGTAAAGGAGGTAGAGAGAAAAGTGGGCACATTAGAAAGGACAGAGGAAGAGAGGCAAAAAAGTGAGAAAAGAAACAACCTAGTGGTGTCGGGGATTGGAAAGGAAGGTGTGGCGGGAGTTATGCAGACACTGGAAGTAAGCATCCAGGTGCGAAGAAAGGTAGAACTGGGGAGAAAGGGATACAAAGTGCTTCTAGAAATGGCCAGCTGCAAATGAAATTATTATCTGCATCAAACAATTGTTGTTATATATTATATATATATATATATATATATATATATCGTTGATGACCTTACCGTAGCGGAGAGGGAAGTCCAGAAGAAAATAAGGGGGAAGGCCAAGGAGGAAAGAGCGATAGGTGTAGAAGTGAGGGTGGGTTTCTGGAATATTGAGGGGCTAAAGAAGAGTGTTGGCAGGAGTGTGGAAAAATAACTAGAGGAATGGTTGGGCTCAAAGGACATAGTGGGGCTAGTGGAGACGTAGTTGACAGAAGAGGAGTGGGGGCAGGTGGCGGCTGTATGCGCACAGGATGGGACTGGGTGGTGCAGGGTGCGAAGAAGGAAGCTAGGATGGGTAGAGCCAAAGGAGGAATCGTGTTGGGAGTGAGGAAGATATTGGGAAAGTGGAGAAGAGAGACGCTACGGGAAGCTACCGGACTCGTAATAGGGAAGGTGGAAATGCATAGAAGTGCGGTGTGGGTGGGAGCAGTGTACTGTAACTAAAACCGGATGGAGCTAACGGAGGTACTAGACGAACTGGATTCGGAAGCAGATACATGGATTATCGGGGGGCGGGGACTGGAATGTAAGGGTGGGGGAGTTGGAAGTAGGGATTGGAGAGGGTGGTGAATGGAGAGAACGGTGCTCCCAGGATAAAGTGACCAACCAGGAGGGTAGAGAATGGATGCAATAGGTGAGAAAGTCTGGATGGGATGTGCTCATTGGTTGCTGTAAAGGGGACTGGGAAAAGAAAAAACGTTTTGCGGACAAGTAGGAGGATCGGTTTTGGACTACGTGGTGGTCAAAGGAATCGGAAGGGAAGAGTTGGAGAGTTTTAAGGTGGAAAATGTAGGGGGGTCGGATCATGTACCGGTGGAGGTGGTCAGAGTGAGGAGCGTTATGAAGAGAGAACAGAGGACGGGGCAGCAGAGGTTTGGATGGAGCGAACCTGATATGGATGCGTATGAGAAAAAACTAAAGGACGTGTAGTGGGAGGAGGTGCATTCGATGCCTCAGCTGGAGAGAGTGATGGTTGCTGCTTTGGAGAAGAAGAAGAGTGAAAGGCAGAGGAAGAATTGTTTTGACGAGGAATATAGGGTGAAGAATACGAGCTGGCGAAGGGAAATGGCGAAGTGGAGGAATGGGAGAGGGGAAGTGGAAAGGGCTAATCAAGCGAAGAGGGTGTTCGAGAGAACGTGCGAAAGGAAGAAAATAGAGGAATTGCAGAAGGTAGAAAAGAGGATGAGGGAGTGTGTGACAGAAAAAGGGCTGTGGGAAATCCTGAAAGGAAGGGGGAAAGGGCAGAGTTAATATAGAGCTGACAGAGTGGCAGAAGAGCTGCAGAGAGATGGCGGGGGCAAACGTGGATTTGGGGAGTGCCAGACCGGTGGTAGGAAGGGACGTGTTTTCGAGGGAAGAGCTGAACGCGGCCCTAGAACAGCTGAAACTGGGAAAGGCGGCTGGGGAAGATGAGCTGAAGGCAGAGGCTTTCAAAAGATTACTAGAGGAAGGAAGACAGAAGTTGCTGCAGGTTATCAATAGGGTGTGGATTGATGAGAAAGACCTGCTGGAAGAGTTGCGTGTGGGGGAGGTTGTCCCGGTTCATAAAGGGGGAGCAGCCTCGGAGGTACAGAACTATAGGGGGATTACAGTTATGAGTTCGGGACATAAGCTGATCATGACAATGGTGACATGACAATGGTGAAACGCAGATTAGATAGGAAAGTGGGCAGAAAAGATCTGCTGCTGGAATGCCAGGGAGGATTTAGAAAGGGAAGAGGGATGAGGGAGCAGATTTTCACGCTCGCGAGAATGGTGGAAGAAGCGTTGGAATGCAAAGGGAGAGTGTATGAGGTGTTTGTGGATCTGAAAGCTTCGTATCATTCAGTTTTTAGAGAAAAACTCGTGGAGTGTATGGATAGATTGGGCATGGAATATGAAGGTGTGGAGTGGGTGAGAAGGATATATAAAGAGTCGTGGGCAAAACCAAGAGTGAATAGAGAAGTGTCTGAGAAATTTAGGGTGAATGTGGGAGTAAGGCAGGGATGCCCACTACGCCCCCTCCTGTTCAATCTAGCGAGTTGAAAGAGGTGCTGAGGAAAGGATAGGCTGGAGTGGTCGTGGTGGGGTGAACCAAGGTGTAGATGTTGGCGTATGCGGATGACATAGTGCTAGTGTCCAAGAGAGTGGAAGAGATGCAAGAGATGCTGGACAGAATGGGAAGGTACCTGGATAGGAGAGGGCTAGTGGTGAATGTATAGAAGACTAAATGGATGATGTTTAGTGTAGAAGAGGTAGAGTGCAAGAGCTGAAATGGAAGGGAAGTATGATTGAGAGAGTGAATGTCTTCAAATATTTGGGCTTTTGGTTTGAAAGCGGCGGAGGATTTAGGGTGCATGTGGAATGTATGCGGGCGAAAGCGAGAATGGCTTGGGGGATAGCGAAAGGTCGAAACCGAGAGCAGTGCTTTTGCAGGAGATGAACCGTATGAGTATGTTGTGAGTCGTGTGTGAGGGTGGTGAAGTTTGAGGAAAGATTGCAGAAATTGGGTTAGGAAAGACTGGTGCGGGAGGTATGGATGAGGTGTAAGAGTAGGACGTAGAATGGATAGAGGAGGGATGTATGAAAGAGTGGGTATGTCTGAGGTGTGGGTAGAGGAGAAGTTGTGAGAAATGGGAAGCCTAGGAACTGAGGTAAGAGAGAGATGGAAGGATATTGAGTGGCAAGAAAGGCAGGTTAGAATGACTGAGAGCTCCTACAACCCTGGCTAAGTAGAGTAGCAAGTGTTTGAGAAACTCCTGAGTTAATTAGCAAGGGGTGAGTGGAGCAGTGAGGACAAAGTATGCATGGCAAGAGCGAGGTGTGGGTCAGACGAGAGAGGGAGGAAAGTGTGGATGTATCTGGGGTAGACCGCGTGTGTAGTAAGGGAAGCGGCACGTGGGTGGGAGACTGCAGAAAGCTGAATGAATGGTTAAGCGAGGATGGGGAAGGCGTGAAAATCTGCAGGAGGCTGACGTAGGAGAAGAAAGTGGCGAGGGCACAGGGAGTGGTTATAAATTATGTTAATTTGTAATTTTAACGGAGTGTTACTTTTATTTCTATTTGTATTTTTATTTTTATATATTTTTGTTGTAGTTGGTGATATTGAAGGACAGTTTTTTTGTGAGGAAAATTCCAATGAATGTTTTTTTTAAATATAATCCAAGTACCTGCTATACATGTAATGGTTCACGTATAGCAGATAGTATGGCTTGTATATAGACATTTGATAAATGATATTATAAAAATTCTAAAAATAATAATAATAATAATAATTTAAACGAATTTAAATAGATCAAGAACAGCCCATAGTCTATTAGAACAATATAACTTGGAGGAAAATATTAATATTTTAATAATTTTCGAACGAAATCAAAATTTATTTGATACTGACTTACAGTATACTTATCAAAATTTAGATGTTGCAATAAAAATATGTAATTCCAATGAAGAAACAAATGTTATTAGTTGAGAAAAAAAACGGTTTGATATGGTTAGATTTAAAATTTATAAAAATTAAAGGTGGTTATATATTTCCAAATATAACAATAAATAACTTAAATATCTTCACTTCAACCCTAGAAACCTTAGATTGAGGTAAAGTCTGTTTTGTTGTTGTTGAACATATATCTAGTTACAACAATAAATGATGCCTAGACAGTTGATTAACAATTGCGGAAAAAGTTATAAAGTAAAAGAAATCTAAAACTTACATTATATCTTAAATAAATAGTTTTAAAAAATCTATTTTTGCTATTTCAAGTGGGCTGTTGGCGCCATTCAAACCATATAGTGCTTCATATTTTGTGTTTTGAGTTATATAGTGATTTGCGGGTGATATTTGCCATTCCCACATCTGGCCCGACATTTTAGGCGCCAGTCGGACAAAGCAAAGTTCACCCCGCGATACCTGCGAGGGATGCAGAGAAGAGCAGAACGAGCTGCGCCATTGCGCGGCTAAGATCGTCTACTTCGAGCTCTGCAAAGTATTATTTAATACGTCTAGCGCCATTGCGCTAGCATTGTTTGTATCAATTGTTAATAACATAGTGTGTAAATATACATTTCAAATAGAGTGTGATTTTAATTACTTTACGTCACAATACGTATGATAAAATAATGTGCCGGTCATCCTCCCTTTTTTTCAAATAAAATAAAATAAAATATTTTATGTTTTCCATTACTTTTATATATTTTTTTCGTGAGAATTAAATAAATCAGGTCTATTTGTTTACACATTACCAATCGCGTTTCGTTAAAAATGGCGCCTGTTTAAGGCCCGCCAATATGAGGCAACCATAGCAAATTCCAGGGAATACCCGACTTGGCTCGTATCGCTGGCCTTGTGCAGGCGCAAGGCCAGCATATATTCCATACTATTCCATCAGTCGCTACACATTTTTCATACGTGTTGTTTGACGACAAAACAATTGACTCCATTGTTTCGAAGTGCGTTAATATCTGAACCGTTTGCACAAACATCAACTTGTTGCACCCAGCACAACCCAACAACAGTTCGGTATCGCCCATTTTCGGTGCAGCTTTATCAATCGGCGATAAGCGAGATACGCGCTCGACGCGAATTGTATTTTCAATAGTTATCAAGTGCTATCAGATGGAAGTCGTAAAAATTCTATTACTCGGCGAGAGTGGCACCGGGAAGTCTACTTTCATAAACTCTTTTGCAAATTACTTTTGCAATGCGAGCTTCGCCGAGGCTATCAGCCGTGAGCCGGTGTGCCTGATTCCCGCTCGGTTTACCGTCGTCGACGGCGATTTCCGAGAGCATCCGCTGGAAATTGGGAATCTAGACGTTGCGATAGGCAGCTCCGTTACACAAGGTCAGTAGCACGATTAATCATAATGTTATTACCGGCGAATTTGTTTATGTTTAACTAATTGAATATTAAGTATTACAACTAAAACTTATTATTATTATAATGTATTGATAATCGCTATGGAAAATATAATACATACACCGGCAAATTTAAAGAAACGGGAATAAATTCGACTTTCTTCCTCGAAAAATTGTTATTTTTTAACAATATTAACTAATTCTTTTAAAACGAAGTTAAGTTTAACTAATAACAGTTCGATTTAAATTACTACTACTAAAAGTAGTCACTGATAGTAAGTGCAAAAATAAAATTTCTTTATATTTTCAGAACGTAGGCGGTATGCGTAGTTTTTTTGTGTATGTTCCAACTCTGGAAGTGACCTAAATAATGCTGTTGAGAAGTTCTATGAAATAGTTTACCCCGGTTTTGATATGTTTGTTCCAAAAATAAATATATATAAAATATATTCGAATTTTCCTAACTGGATGAACAGAGAATCTCATTTATAAAAAGAAAACGCTCATAAAAAAATTAAAGAAAATCCAAGTAGAATGAATTTTCTTCTCTCCGGTCAGAGAGTAATAATAGTTTACATGGGGATTACATCTTTAATGTTGAATCACATGTTATTAATAACCCGAAATATTTTTGGAACTACATTAAAGACTTAAATGAAACCAATGGTGTTCCTAAGTTCCTAATATGCCATAACGATATAAATATAGATAACGACCGAGATAGATATTGTCGATGCTTTTTGTGATATTTTTTTTGCATCGGTTTACGATACATCTGATGTTTTAAACGTCTCACCTAATTAGGGATCAATGATCTCGGGGGATATTAACATTTACATATCACAGGAATTGACCTATGATAATATTATGGATATTAAATATTCTAATTCATATGGGCCAGATTTGATTCCTAGCTCAATCTTAATAAATTGTAAATGTAAGTTCCTTGGTTAAAACTATATTCACATTATTTTCAAGATCTGTAAAAGAAGGAAATGTGCCGCTTCGTTGGAAGAATACCTATATTCAAGTCTGGTAGACGTGACCAGATCAATAATTACAGAAGTGTTTCGTTTAAATCTACAATTCCATAATTACTAAATAAAATAGTGGCCCAGCAGGTTATATGGCATAATAAAAATATTATTATTATATATATTTTATAGATATATTGGGTGAAAACCGACGATATGATTATAGTCAAATGAAATTTCCCTAATTTTTCAGTAGATCATAATACTATATTCGTATGAGATAAAGTTATGTATTATACAGTTTTAAATAGCTTATTTCATCCATTTTCAGATTATAATAAAAAACATGTATGTCCATACTATCAATTTTTGAGATATCGGATGAAAACTAGACCATTCTTTTTAATATTTTCAGTCAAACAAATGTTTCTTTTAGTTATAAAGTTAGTTTTTATTGAGATAAAACTATGTTTTGTACATTTTTTGGATAGCCTGGATTAATTTATTTTAACATTTTAATGCAATAAAATAATGTTAGTACTATGTTTTTTTTAAGATCTTGGTTGAAATCTAAGTGCATGATTTTTGTTAATAAAGTTTATTTTTACTGAGATAAAACTATGTTTTGTACATTTTTTAGATAGCCTGATTAATCTATTTTAACATTTTAATGCAATAAAATAATGTTAGTAATATCTTTTTTCAATATCTTAGTTGAAATTACGTGATTTTTGAAGTTTTTCAGGCAGTACTAAAAAACTAACTGATTTGTTTGTCTAAAACTGTCAGAATACATTCACTTGTACTTATAAAATATAAATATAGCGTTTGAAGCCGATTGAAAAGTTTTGATCATTTTGAACATTTCGTCTAAAACGCAAATTTTCAGGATATTTCAGAGAGCTCTAACTCTGATTACGAATGAGATTATAGTAAAATTTAAACATTTTTGAATAGCTACGTTAATATATTTATTAAAGATAATAAAAATATACATGTATTTAAAGTATTTTTCGAAATATCGGATGAGAACCAGGGCCGTAGTTTCTGAAGCGTTTCAGTCATAACTCAAAAATTAAAAGCACGAAACGACTACAACTTTTTAAAATACGTTTATCTAGTCGGTTGTAATAAATATACAAAATTTAAATCAAATCGAAAAAATGCCAAATTTTGGAAAACACGTAAAAGGCGCGAGTTTGTATGAAACGTTTCTACTCTAAAAATGGTAATAAATCCAATTAATGGATAATGCTAATTGTGATTAGATGATTGAATTGGCTACTTAATCAGCTACAAAATAAGATAAAATTTGTAAGTTTGATTCAATTATTAAGTTGGCCATTGAGAAAAAAACGCAAGAGGCGCGAGTTTGTATGCAACGTTTATTCTCTAAAAATGGTAATAAATCCATGTAATGGATAATGCTAATTTTGATTAATTGATTAAATTGGCTACTTAATCAGCTACCAAATAAGATAAAATTTGTATGTCTGATTCAATTATTAAGTTGGCAATTGAGAAAAAACGCAAGAGGCGCGAGTTTGTATGCAACGATTATACTCTAATAATGGTAATAAATCCAATTAATGCATAATGCTAATTGTGATTAGATGATTGAATTGGCTACTAAATCAGCGAGAAACTGAGATATAATTTTTTAGTTTAACTCAATTATTAAGTTGATAATAGAGAAAAAACGCAAGAGGCGCGAGTTTGTATGCAACGATTATACTCTAAAAATGGTAATAAATCCATTTAATGGATAATGCTAATTTTGATTAATTAATTAAATTGGCTACTTAATCAGCTACGAAATAAGATAAAATTTGTATGTTTGATTTAATTATTAAGTTGGCAATTGAGAAAAAACGCAAGAGGCGCGAGTTTGTATGCAACGATTATACTCTAAAAATGGTAATAAATCCAATTAATGCATAATGCTAATTGTGATTAGATGATTGAATTAGCTACTTAATCAGCTACAAAATAAGATATAATTGGTTGGTTTGACTCAATTATTAAGTTGGCAATTAAGAAAAAACGAAAGAGGCGTGAGTTTGTATGCAACGTTTATACTCTAAAAATGGTAATAAATCCAATTAATGATTAATGCTAATTGTGATTGGAAGACTGAATTGGAAACTTAATCAGCTACAAAATGAGATATAATTTGTTAGTTTCAAACAATTATTAAGTTGGCAATTCAGAAAAATGGTAAGAGGCACGAGTTTGTATGCATCGTTTGTATTTTAAAAATAGTTATAAATTCAATTAATGGATAATTATAATTGTGATTGGATGATTGAATTGACTACTTAATCAGCTACAAAATGAGATATAATTTATTAGTTTGACTCAATTATTAAGTTGTTAATTGAGAAAAAACTCAAGAGGCGCGAGGTTGTATGCAACGATTATACTCTAAAAATAGTAATAAATCCAATTAATGCATAATACTAATTGTGATTAGATGATTGAATTGGCTACTAAATCAGCTACAAACTGAGATTTAATATTTTAGTTTGACTCAATTATTAAGTTGGCAATTGAGAAAAAAACGCAAGAGGCGTGAGTTTGTATGCAACGATTATACTCTAAAAATGGTAATGAATCCAATTAATGCATAATGTTAATTGTGATAAGATGATTGAATTGGCTGCTAAATCAGCTATAAACTGAGATTTATTTTTTTTGGTTGACTCAATTATTAAGTTGTTAATTGAAAAAAATCGTAAGAGGCGCGAGTTTGTATGAAACGTTTCTACTCTAAAAATGGTAATAAATCCAATTAATGGATAATGGTAATTGTGATTGGATGATTGAATTGGCTAATTAATCAGCTACAAAATGAGATATAATTTGTTAGTTTTACTCAATTATTAAGTTGGAAATTGAGAAAGAACGTAAGAGGCGCGAGTTTGAATGAAACGTTTCTACTCTAAAAATGGTAATAAATCCAATTAATGGATAATGCTAATTGTGATTGGATGATTGAGGTGACTACTTAATCTGCTAAAAAATGAGATATAATTTGTTACTTTGACTCAATTATTTATTTGATAATTGAGAAAAGGTAAGAGACGCGAGTTTGTATGAAACGTTTCTACTCTAAAAATGGTAATAAATCCAATTAATGGATAATGCTAATTGTGATTGGATGATTGAATTGGCTAATTAATCTGCTACAAAATGAGATATAATTTGTTAGTTTGACTCAATTATTAAGTTGGAAATTGAGAAAAAACGTAAGAGGCGCGAGTTTGAATGAAACGTTTCTACTCTAAAAATGGTAATAAATCCAATTAATGGATAATGCTTATTGTGATTAGTTGATTGAATTGTCTACTTAATCAGCTACAAAATGAGATATAATTTGTTGGTCTGACTCAATTATTAAGTTGGTAATTAAGAAAAAACGAATGAGGCGTGAGTTTGTATGCAACGTTTATACTCTAAAAATAGTATATATAATTCTAATTGTGATTCGATGATTCAATTGGCTACTTTATCAGCTACAAAACGAGATTTAATTTGTTGGTTTGACTCAATTATTAAGTTGCTAATTAAGAAAAAACGAAAGAGGCGTGAGTTTGTATGCAACGTTAATACTCTAAAAATGGCAATCAATCCAATTAATGAATAATGCTAATTGTGATTGGATGATTCAATTGGCTACTTAATCAGCTACAAAATGAGATATAATTTGTTAGTTTGACTCAATTATTAAGTTGGAAATTGAGAAAAAACGTAAGGGGCGCGAGTTTAAATAAAACGTTTCTACTCTAAAAATGGTAATAAATTCAATTAATGGATAATGCTTACTGTGATTAGTTGATTGAATTGGGTACTTAATCAGCTACAAAATGAGATATAATGTGTTGGTCTGACTCAATTATTAAGTTTTTAATTAAGAAAAAAACGAACGAGGCGTGAGTTTGTATGCAACTTTTATACTCTAAAAATAGTAATAAATCCAATTAATGGATAATGCTAATTCTGATTGGATGATTGCATTGGCTACTTAATCAGCTACAAAATGAGATATAATTTGTTAGTTTGACTCAATTATTAAGTTGGAAATTGAGAAAAAAAGTAAGGGGCGCGAGTTTAAATGAAACGTTTCTACTCTAAAAATGGTAATAAATCCAATAAATGGATAATGCTTATTGTGATCAGTTGATTGAATTGGCTACTAAATCAGCTACAAAATGAGATATAATTTGTTGGTTTGACTCAATTATTAAGTTGGTAATTAAGAAAAAACGAAAGAGGCGTGAGTTTGTATGCAACGTTTATACTCTAAAAATGGCAATCAATCCAATTAATGCATAATTCTAATTGTGATTGAATTGGCTACTTAATTAGCTACACAATCAGACATAATTTGTTAGTTTGACTCAATTATTAAGTTGGCAATTGAGAAAAAACGCAAGAGACGCGAGTTTGTATGCAACGTTTATACTCTAAAAATGGTAATAAATCCAATTAATTGATAATGCTAATTGTGATTGGATGATTGGATTAGCTACTTAATGACCTACAAAATGAGACATAATTTATTGGTTTGACTCGATTATTAAGTTGGCAATTGATATTTTTATTAAAAAAAAATATGTTTTTAATGATGCAAAGAAATGCAAAACCTCCAGAATGATCACAGTAAATACTTAGCGTTAAGTAATTGAATTCCGAAAGGGTCGTTAATTAACCGTGTAAACTCGCATAATTTCCGTATTGTGTGACAATTAATGCCACTACCTCTCCAGACCTCCTTCCCATATCGTACCCCTTCCGCAAGATACACAGGTTCGCATTATTAACTTTTTTTTATTAATTTACCCGGGGCCCGCTCTCCCATACACATACACAGTAGCATCAAAACATAATATAGCATTTAATAAGGGCCTGCGTAAATTCCGTGCACAGCCCATACGATTCGGTTCGGCTGTAGAGGATAGAGAAGCGGCAACCCCCAACCCAGCTAGTTAATATATTTAATATCAGAAATTATCCCGGTGGCACGCGGAAAGTCACAGTGTTGGAGGATTTACGAGATTCGAATTTTGGGTGGAGGCGCCGGGTAAATGATTTACCTGTGTCCATTTTTTTTTCTTTGTGATTGATCTGAAATTTTGCATAGGTATTATATATGTTATTTTGAACATCGTAGGTGATTTATAGCCAATTATTTTGAAAATCGTGAATTATTGACTAATTCAGTCAGCTGAAATAAAAAAATTCCACTATTTTTCAGTTAGCTGTAGAATTGGTCTCCCGTGAGATAAATCTATGTGTGTTACATTTTTGGATAGCCTCATTAATTTAGTTTGAAATATAAATGAAAAATAATTATGTCAATACTGTATATATTTGATATATATGATGAAAACCGATGCTATGATTTAACAGTAAAACGATATTTCACCCTTTTTCAAGTATGCCATAAAATTATATCCTAATGAGATAAAACTATGAATCATATAGATTTAGATAGCCTATTTAATCTATTTTCAGATTACAATAAAAACATTAATGTTAGGGGTATTAATTTTTGAGATATTGGATGAAAACTGAGACTATGAATTTTAATATTTTTCAGTCAAATAAATGTAGACTCTTTTTCTGTTAGTTATAAAGTTATTTTTCTATGAGATAAACTATGTTTTATACACTTTTGGACAGTCTGATTAATCTTTTTAAACATTTTAATGCAAATAACCTACACTGAAAGGTAAAAGGCAACTAGATAATATATATCATGCACCCAGTTTTCATCCAACATCTGAAAAAAAGATACTACTGATGTTTTTTTTTTGCATTAATATATATATATATATATATATATATATATATATATATATATATATATATATACATATTTATATATATATATATATATATATATATATATATATATATATATATATATATATATATATCTTTTTTTCATATATTGGATGAAAACTGGGTGCATAATTTTTGTAGTTTTTCAGACATTATAAAATAAATGTTTTTTCTTCTGAAATTGTCAAAATACATTCATTATAAACATATAATAGTAACATAGAATTTTAAGCCGATTGAAAAAAATTGAAAATTTTGAATATTTCTGCCAAAACGCATATTTTCAGGATATTTTAGTGAGCTCTAACTCTGTTTTCGTATGAGATAATACTAAAATTGAAACAATTTGAATAGCTACATAAATATATTTACTAAAAATAATAAATTTATCCAGGTCTATAGTGTATTTTTCGAAATATTGGATGAAAACCAGGGCCGCCATTGCTGAAGTTTCTCAATCATAACTGAGAAATTAATAAAAGTAGTGTCGGGATGGTATTAATTAGATTTATATGACTATTTCGGAATATATTCAAGGCATTTATATGAAATTCTGATAATAAAGATAATCATATCACTTTTTATAGTAATGATGGATTTTGTAGTTTCTTGTTTAACATCCCACGAAAACTGCAAACAGTTAAATTACAAATTTGAAGCTTTGTAGTCATTAAATATTTGTATTTATGGTAACATTTAAGTTAATTTTATAAAATTTAGATAATTATAATCAAAATTATAGCACTTTTTGTAACTTTATTAATATGTAAATTCGTAATATTCGATTTTAAAACTTCGAAAAGGATACAAATAGTTGAGTTACGAATTTAAAACGTTATTATCATTAAGTATGACTATTTAGGAATATTTTCAAGGTATTTGTATAAAATTCTGATAATAAGAAAGATAATTATAGTACTTTTTATACCCAACTAAAGATGGATTTTTTAGTTTCGTCTTTAACACCTCAAGAAGACTACAAATAGTTGAGGTACGAATTTCAAGCTCTGTATTCATTAAATATGAGTATCTGTTGATACATTCAAGTTAATTTTATAAAATATTGACAATTATAAACAAAATTATAGCACTTTTTGTAACTACTAATGTTGGATTTTGTAATATTTGATTTTAACACCCCGAAAAGGATACAAATAGTTCAGTTACGAATTTCAAACGTTATTATCATCAAGTATGACTATTTAGGAGTATATTCAAAGCATTTATATAAAATTCTGAGAATAAAAAACAGAATTATAGCACTTTTTATATCCTACTAATGATTGATTTTGTAGTTTCGAGTTTAACACCTCAAGAAATATACAAACAGTTGAGGTACGAATTTCAAGGTCTGTAGTCACTAAATATGAGTATCTGTGGATACATTGAAGTTAATTTTATAAAATTTTGACAATTATAAACAGAATTATAGCACTTTTTGTAAGTACTAATGTTGGATTTTGTAATATTTGATTTTAACACCCCGAAAAGGATACAAATAGTTTAGTTACGAATTTCAAACGTTATTATCATCAAGTATGACTATTTAAGAGTATATTCAAGGCATTTATATAAAGTTCTGAGAATAAAAAAAAGAATTATAGCACTTTTTATATCTTACTAATGATGGATTTTGTAGTTTCGAGTTTAACACCTCAAGAAATATACAAACAGTTGAGGTACGAATTTCAATGTCTGTAGGCACTAAATATAAGTATCTGTGGATACATTGAAGTTAATTTTATAAAATTTTGACAATTATAAACAAAATTATAGCACTTTTTGTAACTACTAATATTGGATTTTGTAATATTTGATTTTAACACCCCGAAAAGGATACAAATAATTTAGTTACGAACTTCAAACGTTATTATCATCAAGTATGACTATTTAGGAGAATATTCAAGGCATTTATATAAAATTCTGAGAATAAAAAAAAGAATTATAGTACTTTCTATATGTTACTAATGATGGATTTTGTAGTTTCGAGTTTAACACCTCAAGAAATATACAAACAGTTGAGGTACGAATTTCAACGTCTGTAGTCAATAAATATGAGTATCTGTGGATACATTGACGTTAATTTTATAAAATTTTGACAATTATAAACAAAATTATAGCACTTTTTGTAACTACTAATGTTGGATTTTGTAATATTTGATTTTAACTCCCCGAAAAGAATACAAATAGTTTAGTTACGAATTTCAAACGTTATTATAATCAAGTATGGCTATTTAAGAGTATATTCAAGGCATTTATGTAAAGTTCTGAGAATAAAAAAAAGAATTATAGCACTTTTTATATCTTACTAATGATGGATTTTGTAGTTTCGAGTTTAACACCTCAAGAATGTATGACAAAAGTATGACTTTTTAAGAGTATATTCAAGGCATTTATATAAAATTCTGAGAATAAAAAAAAGAATTATAGAACTTTTTATATCGGACTAATGATGGATTTTGTAGTTCACTGACCCTTCTCTGTAAATGCTGAATGTCCTTTTCCCTTCCCAAACCCCATCAGCACATCCCTGCCCTTCTCACACGCTGCATCCACTCTCTTTCCTCTTAGTTGATGACCTTGTCCTGACATCTTCTTACACTCCACTCTGCGATACGTTTTTGTATCAATCCTCCCGATAATCCACTGCCTTCCGTCCGCTTTTGTATTCTTATTATGTTTCTAAGAGGTATCAAATTGTAACCCTCTTATTTATAATTACAGAACCAAAAGAATATATCATCGATGTGGATAATCTCAGAGTCCATATCATTGATACCCCAGGAGTAGGCGATTCCCGTGGCGTCGAAAAGGATATGGAGAACATAAACCTCACCATGGCTTATGTCGCCGGCTGTGACAAACTGCACGCCATCTGCTTCCTGCTGCCTCCAAATGTTTCTGTCTTGAACGAATATTTCAGATTCTGCTTGAAGTCGCTTCTATCAATTGTACAACCTGCAGTGCTGCAAAACATAATTTTCGTCTTCACCAATACACGCAGCACGTTTTACCGTCCTGGTGACACCTTCATGTTGCTGAAGCGCGTACTGGCCGAAGATGAGAGCATGTGCGTGCCATGTTCAAAGCGAAACATCTTCTGCGTGGATAATGAGGCATTCAAGTATTTAGTGGCGAGCAGAAATGGTGTCTCGTTACAGGATGACGACGAGGAAGCTTTTGCGTGTAGTTGGGCGGTATCAACAAAAGCCTGTAAAGAGTTACTGTCGTATATTTGTAACGAGTTGAAACCTCACAGAATTGAGACCGGGTTAACGGAGAAACAGGTTTTGAGCTTAGTTGAGGATATATTCCCGGTTTTAGTGGATGCTTTAGTTACTTTGGAAATGAATATAAATATATTTAGATGTGAACATGCAGTACATGATACACCATTCGTTAAAATGGTAGCACTAGATAAACCACAATATATATGTAACGACATGGGATGTCTGAATATATTACAGGTATTAATAACTAGTTATAAATACATAATATACTGTACCATATAAATTCTAATCATGTCATTATTATTAAAACTGATTCTAGAATAACATGATCCATTTTCATGTTTTTGTGTTTGAGGATAAAACTCAATTTATTTTTTTTTATTATATCAAGCAATAAGTGTTTTCAGATTTAGAAAACGAAATGTTCGCACTCATTCTATCGACCATTTCTGCGTATGTCGCTCAACGTTTCCACCTCTAGTCTTGCTTCGCTCTCTATGCATCAGCTGCATGGACTAGCGTCCATGTTATATCAATAATGGAGTCCTTTCTTTCGAAGAAATAAGCGCGGCGTTCCTGAACGTAATTGCAGCGGATATAATTAATATAATATCATTTTTCAGGATGACAACGTAATATTAATTGCGAATGACCAAAAATCATTAGCTCTGCATACCAAGGATGCCGAAAAAGGTAGCAACTGTTCCTTGTGCGACCATGATATTAAAAAACATGATATGTCTCATTACAAAAAATTGATTACATATTTGGATAATCATGATTATATAGGACCGTCGGCACTTCGGAAAGAGCGATCACAGTTATTAATCGGTGTGATTTATTGCGAATCTGTATTGAAATCCAGCGGATTGAGTTTCCAAGAGGAATTGAAGAAGTATGTTGTAAGTGACACATGTTTTACTATAATTAATTCTCGATTTGCAGGAATGTTATTAACAATATGGACAAAAGTATAGTGGATTCTCTTAATTACCATTATGACACGATTAAACATGAAGCGAATACCTCTGAATCTCCAAGCCAAGAAACTATTTTGCAACAAATCGAATATATTTGCCGATTAAAATATATTGGAAAACCTGTTTTTTACATAAAGGCAGCACAAGAGAAATCTCGTTTTATTCGGGAACAAGAAATACATCAGCAGCAACTACTATTTACTAAGAAAAACATAGCGAACTCTCATGGGAAATCTAATAATACAAACAGTGTGGATGCACGGAAAACCAAAGCTGCACGAAATAAAAAAGAAAATAGACAAGACAATAGTCAAAAGCGTATGCCTGAAAAAGTGGTTGATAATAATCGCCGACAAAGAAAAGTTGAACAAACTCCCAAAAATACAAACAACTCTTCAAAACCCGGAAATGTTCAGGAAAAGATTCGTCAATTTGAAGGCAGTGCAAGAAAATCATTACCACAAAAGACCGGTTCTAATATAAACATAGTTAACAGAGATGTTACAGTTCTACATAAAAAATTAAAAGAAAGTTTTCAGGGGTCAATTCCTCTTAACATAAAAAACGTGCGGTTAATTACACAAATGGTGATTGATAATGTTGATATTAAAAAACTTATAGCCACTAATGAAAGTGTTAATGTAACCAAAGAGGCTGAACATAATAACGGATCATATAGCGATGCTGTTAAGTCTCCACCTAATACAGAATCGAAGTCTACAAAGGGTAACCAGAAATTCTGAGCATTATTTTTACGACCTATCAGTATTATCAGAAAATGCAGTATTAAATACAAATATTCATTCCTATAATTGGTTGTAATAATTAAAATCATTTGTGAGTTTAACGTTTAATAACCGTAGATTAAAAGTTAATAAAAAAAATTGTTTTATTTTAAATAAGTGTGTAAAGACCTTCCTTCATGCAAAATTAATACCAGGAATTAGTAGTGTTATTTGACTTTGTGGCGATTTCTTTGTTTTTTTAGATATTCTAAACAGTTTTCTTGAAGACTTACATGGTTATAATTAGAAAGAATTGGTAGGTGATTTAAACGTGTATTTCAACAGCGATGATTTGTACGGTTATCACCAACTAATCAAAATAATATTAGCAATATTCTGGTTCATAAAAATCGTGTGGTATAACAACAAATCCTAAAACCTTAAACCTCATAAAATTGTTGCCAAGACACTACTTGAGTGGCCGGTTTGAAGTTATCCAATACCGCTAAATTCGGCGGCGACGCAGGGCCGCGATGCGGGGTATGATTTTTTTTTAATTTTTTGTAAAATTCTTTACTCGTGTTTTGGTAACCATAATATAAGAATAAAAAAAATAAGTTGATTTAGTTAGTTGTTATTGAATAATATTTGCAAAAAATATTTTGCAATTTTTATCCTTTCCCCCATTTTTTCTCTCTAAATTCTAAAAATTGAATACAAATTAATTTTTATAGTTGTATATTTTATAAATAACACAACTCCCTGTGGGAGGGAGAGATGTAATGTATAGGAATAATATTATGTTATTATAAATAGATATGTAGTAAGTTTTTTTTTGTGCTCGAAGACGGTCGAGTCTGCCGTGATTCAGAGTAGAGAACACGATAACGACGGAGAAGCATAACAAAAAACCCGAGATAAAAATAAACATAACAGTAAATAATATATAAAGTTAACTTTATAGACGATGACCTAACGGAAAGGGAGAGAAAATACAAAGAGAAATATATATATATATATATATATATATATATATATATATATATATATAGGAGAAAGGAAGAGAGAAAGGAGTCGTAGCCAAAGATAATGGGGTGCAAGTAACCAATCCAAAAAACTACTAGCCAAAGAGAAAACAGACGGAAGCAAAAATAAAAAGGAAACGGCATGGAAAACGAACATAGGAAAGAAGAACAAACACATAATAAATGGAAACAAAGAAAATATGAAAATGGAACGTGAGAGGAATAACGGGAAAAAGAAAGAACTAGAAGAAGAATTCGAGGAGAAGAAATAATTAGAGATATTGGTAGTGACAGAAACAAAAAAGAAAGGAAAGGGATCATATGCGACTGAAAAAGGACATATAATGATATACAGCGGGGTAAATGAAAACGAAAGAGCAGCTGCAGGAATAGGATGTATAGTACACAAAATAGTATGGGACATAAAAGAACAAATATGGCAATGGGCACCAATAACGGAAAGGGTACTAAAAGTAGAGTTAACAGAAAAAGAAGGGAATAGAACAATAATAGTGGTGTATGGACCTAACGAGGGCGACAGAGTACCAAAAAAGGATCGATTTTGGGAGGAGCTGACAAAGACAGTAGAAGAGGCAAATGGAGTAGTATACATAACAGTAGACTTTAACAGTAGAATAGGAGTGAGGGACGCGGAATACAAAGGAACATTAGGAAAGTATGAAGAAAAAATAAGGAACAATAACGGAAGAATTATGTTAGATTTCTGTACAATAAATAATATGGCAATAACAAATTCATTCTTCAAGCGCAAGAGAATACATCAATATACGAGGGAAGTAAGAAGTAGACAGGAGAAGTCAATAATTGATTATATATTAGTTGAAAATAACAGTAATGGACACAGTGATAAAGAGAGGACCGGACATAGGCAGTGACCACTACGCATTAGTGATCAAAATGAAATATGAAAATGTAAAGAAACAGAATGGAAAACCAATGAAGAAGAAAAAAATAGTGATCGAAACAGTAAGACCATATAGATTAAGGGAACAGGAAATAGCACAAAAATTCAAGTTAACACTAGAAACGAAATTAGAAAGTCTAGAAGAAAGCGCAAAAGAAGAAGACGTAGAACATCTATGGAAAGTATACAAAACAGCACTAATAGAGACAGCAATGGAAACATGTGGGATGAGCAAGAAAAACAATAATAAAAGAAAAACGGCATGCTGACGGAAGAAATAAAGATGCAAAGGAAAACAAAAAAGACAAACTATTTAACAGACAGAACAACACTGAAATATGACCTATATAAAAAAGAGAGGAAGAAATTGAAAGAAATGGTATAAATATCAAAGAAAGCAAAATGAAAAGAATTTTAGGAAAAATAGAGAAAAATAGCAAAGAAAACCAGAAACTGTTCTACACAACGTTAAAATCAATGAGAAAGGAAAAAGTGACGGAAGATATAAAAGTAATTAAAAACAAGAAAGGAGAAATATTAAAAGAGGAGGAAGAAATAGTAGAGAGTTGGAGAGAATACTTCCAAGAAATGCTAGAAGGAGAGAAAGAAGAGATAGAAGATACGATTAATTTTGAAGAAGAGGGGATAGATGAGATAAATAAATAAAGAGAAGCCCGAAAAAAGAGATACATTAATAAATATAGAAGAAATGCAAGAACTGATCAAAAGACAAAAGAATGGGAAAGCCCCGGGAATAGACAGAATAACAGGAGATATGATGCACAACATGGGAGAAATAGGCATGGAGCTCTTGCGAAAGATATTTAACAAATCATGGAAACACGAAAAAAAAACACAAGAATGGAAAACAGCACTTATAGTACCAATATACAAGGGAGGGAACAAGAGAGATTGTAAAAATTATCGTGGGATAAATTTATGAATCGTGCCGATAAATATCTACGAACAGATAATTGATTTATAAAGAAGAGATCGGAAATACGATGGAAGAATCACAGAGCGGTTTCAGAGAGGGAACAAGCACACAAGATCATGTATTCACAATAAGACAGATGACACAAAAAGCAATAAAGGAAAAAAGAAAAATATTCGTAGCATTTATAGATATGCAAAAAGCATTCGATAAAGTATCAAGGAAGAGAACATAGAAAATAATGAAAGAAAGAGAAATTACTGAGAAAATAAGAACAATAGTAAAAGACATTTACAAAAATAATGCAGTCGTATATAAAAATAAAACATCAGAACAAGTCACGACGCATATAGGACTAATACAAGGAGGAGCACTTAGCCCGGGATTGTTTATATTATTTATGGATGAAATAATAAAGAAATGCAAAATGACATGCAGGAAGTACACAGTGGGATACACACAAATGGAAAGAGTGGAAATAGCAGACGGAGCATTCGCGAACGATGTAGTTCTATTTGCAAATAGCGAAAAGGCACTACAAGAAAACATAAAAGTATGGAATACCACTTTAAAAGAGTACGGAATGAGCATGAATAAAGACAAGACTAAGGTCATGGTAATAGGAGAAAATCAAGAGGAACAACTAAGTATAGAAATTGAGAGGGTAATTATAGAACAAGTGGAGGTTTAATACCTGGGAATACCGATAGAGACGACGGGGTAACAAGACAATAGGGTAGAAAGAACAATGAAGGTGTATCATGCTATGAACAAAAAATACTTAAGCAAAAATGAAATAACAAGAGAAACGAAGATAAAAATATATAAAGCTATAATAAGACCTATATTAACATACGGATGCGAGACATGAACATTAAATAAAGCACAAAAGAGCAAAATACAAGCAGTTGAAATGAAGTATATGAGGAGAGTTAGAGGAGTGACAAAATGAGGAATAAGGATATAAGAAGAGAACTAAATGTAACACCGACAATAAAGGATAGAGGAAAGACAATTATGATGGTGGGGACACATAATTAGGATGGCAGAGACATCACTAGCCAAAAGAATATGGAGAGCTAAAATAAAATACAAGAAAAAAGGAAGACTAAGAAAAAAATGTGATGAAGGTATATCGGAAATATTAGAAAGGAAAGGAAAAAACTAGAAGGATGCAAAAGAATTGGCAATAAATAGAAGATCGTAAAAGTTAAAAATAAAAAATAAATTGAAGGAAAAATACGTCAAAGATATAGACTTTCCATTTTCTATTGTCATTTTGTCATAAACATTATATTAAGGTAAATACCGGGTGATTAAACTTCCTTGACCGACGGAAAAGTCGGCTGATAGCCCTATAAAGATAGAAGTTTTTTAATATATATTATACATAAAAATATAAAAGTCATTTTAACTTATCAACTTAACAACTTTAATTAAACCGTTATTAGAACACTAAGAAACCCAATAATGGATGAACAATTTAACATATGAAGGCATGAAACAGTTTTAACACAAATTATGTATAAAACTTGCATGAATTACTTGCCAACTTTTTCTTAATATTTTCCTTGAATAGAGTTATTGATTGTAGTAACGCATAGGCGTTCGGATCCATTTTTAGTTTTAAAATAATTTAGTAAAATAAAAGTTCGGTATTTGCAAATCCAAACATGGATAAATTGTACTCTGGTTGAGAAACTAACTAATGACACAGGTTATATGGGCTCTCTGTGGTGTAGTATATCCTGAAATAGGACTGCGTGAAAAATTACAAACTGATTGTCAAACTAAGCTTCCAAATGTGCAGGCCCAGATAAAAAATGTGCTTTCTTCATTCACCATAGTAATAATGTGACAAATCACTATAGTGGGCTTTGAAAACTAGCCAAATCAACTATCTCCTACAAATAAGCAATCTAGCAGAAGTAGTATAAATACAATTGTTATAGTCATTCCTGCTGTTACGCCAATGTTATATGAATTACACAATTATCATATAAAGCGCACTATTACACATCATCCACACACAAATGGTAAAGATGTTGTACCATGAAGTAAGGAAAATTACAACCTTTCACCAACGGATACTAAACTTGGGTGGGTTAAATCCGTACAACCAAAACAAACTTGCGCACCTCAGAACATTGGCAATGATGGTACTTTTGTATTACTCAGTATTCGCAAGCATTTTTTATGGAATCGATCATGGAGATTTGGAAAACCTGGAAATAGTCGCCGAAATTACACCAATGACATTACACGTAATATACAAATAAGTTATAGTACAATGCACGGTTTACCATTTTTATCCAATAAATGGTAAATAAAATGTATTGTATGCTTTGAAATTTAAATTTAAATGATTAGCATATTCAAATATTTCCACGTTATGAAATAACATAGCCAGTAAACACACAGATATAGAATAGTTGATACCGGATAAGAAAAACTTTTTCAGTTAACATTTTTCCTTAAAAATGTATTTTGTTGTAAATTTTTTGCTACAACCAAACTCACATACCATGGATTTATTTGACATTTGATATAGCGGATCTATTAAAATGATGAAAATATGAAAATAGATTAAATAAGTAAAATATCCACAAGACAACCTGTAAAATTCAAGAAATTGAATAATCTAGTAACAACTGTCTGGCCACTCAAAACGCAAAATTGACTGGTGGGCCGAGTGAGTGGCCTTAAAAGTAAGTTTCACAATGCGCCCATTTTGATGCCTATGTGTCTATAGCTATGCTACTCTCCAGCCAACTACCTAGAGCTATCCAGTTTGTAATAATCAATCGCAGATGTTGTCAAACTATCGATCTCTCGTTTAATTATTGCAGTGAAGAACTCGCCTTATATTTCTGTACAATGAATACCCACTAAACCCTAATCCCTGCTCTTACTCCGTTGCTCGGAATTGATTTCTTATTTGGCTACGAGCTGGGACATACTTTCAATCTTCCCGCCCGTTCCTAAATGGGTTAATTTCCTTCTTGTTAATATCGTTCTCCTTGGCGGCGTTAGTTGGAGTAGTTGGAGTCAAGTAAGAATTACTCGTTTGAAGGATATTAACAAGCCATCAACTGTGCTCTGGTTTGATGTACTGGCAGGGAGCATAATATTGTCGCTTACCAAGACCTCCGCGTGTTGGTGGGGGGTATGCCCCCGATGTAAGTAGCACAGTCATCCATTGCCCCTGGGCTGGCCCGCCCCAATTTAATAATAGCCCAAGCTATGTCAGCCGGGAGTGTTTGTGTAGGTCACAAGGTACCCAGACACATGCAGATTGATAAATAGGATAATCCAAAATGGAAAAGACAAAACTGGAAGAACATCTTCAATTGAGATTACCTTACTTAAATCCTATATTGAGGGCAATCTCTCCGCAGTAAAATAAAATTAAAACCAATACCCAATCATGTGTGTTGGGTTACTTGCGTCTTCTGCCGAATCTAGAGGAGCACCACACAGTGGGCATCCTTCGGCCTGCTCCAGACACATGCGCTTCAGACTGTCCGCAGTCATGTTCTCTTAATGCCTGGGATAAGGCGTCGTAGCCGACCTCTCCATGTCTTCTATCCATCCAGGGTACAATCTCTGGAATCGGTCTCCGTCTCCAGTTTCCATAGCCCTCCAGTTTGTTCCATATCGTTTGCCATCTTCTTATGGTCCGGGCTCTGGCTGTCTTGACACTGATACCTTCGCTGTGCCTTTCCATACGCTCCAATGTGAGAAGCTCAATCGTATGGCGTCTCTTGACCCTTGATTCAACCCCACCCCTAGGTACTTGACTACATTTCTAGGCAACACATCGGTGCCTCCGTTGGTGAATCGGATAGCAGCACATCTCATCCTGCCTTGGAGTAATACAGCCTCCGTTTTCTCTTCGGCAACAATTAGAACGTTGTCCTTAGATTTTCCTGAATCTCCCACCTCCCATATATTCTACAGGGTGGGCCCCAAAACCGACATTTCTCTAGCCCCCGCATGCGAGTTTGTGTTCATAGAGAAGGTTCATATTTGTCCCTTCTCTGTAGAGCTAACGCCCGAAATTGTCCTCAGACTCATTTTCAGTTTGTGATTGGCTCTTGAAGGACTTTGGCCTCTCCTCGAATTTGTACGGGACGAATACGGTACATGTACACGGTTTTGGGACGTCCTCTCCGTCCAGCGCTTTCAGCCCCCTCGAAAGGAGTGTTGGGAATTTAGCCGTTATCTAATCCGCGCAGGTAACGACTATGTAGCCTGGCCTGTAGGTGCATTTGGCTAACCTTATTTGTGGTCCTCCTGCGCCGTGATAATGGCTCTCTAAACGGCGACTAGCCTTTCGGACTCCATCTATGCAGAAGGTAAACCCTCTTGTACCACCGATACTTTCACTAGCCCCTGGGCTTCTTTGAACGAGGTGCTTGGCCTTCGGGCCTTCTTTTTGGCATGCTATTGGGGGGCTTCCGAGCGTGGTCTTTTCTAGGTTTGCATGACTCGTCCTTTTTTGAGACTATGTGACCCTCTTCCTTCGCTCCGCTCCGTCATTCTTTTGGCATCCATCTCGCTTTGTAGTATAGCCTTCAACCTCTGCTTTGAGACGCCTGAGAGGCGAGCGGCCATAACCTTCTCGTCTGACATCAGATCTACCTCCTCTGCAGATTTTAACTAGCAGGCGTGTTATCAGTAGATAGCCCATTCGCATCTGCTTCCTCTTTGCCCCTACTTGTTGATGTAGAGGGCTTGTGCACTGTGGTCTTCTGGGGCGCTGCGGGCCTTCTAGCCTTTGCAGGATTCTGACCTTCGCCTGACGCCGCTTATGTGTGAATTGGGCCTTAAGCCCATTTTCCGATACCCCTGGAATATTAGCCCCGATTTT
Source organism: Lordithon lunulatus (assembly GCA_963942505.1). NCBI lineage: Eukaryota > Metazoa > Arthropoda > Insecta > Coleoptera > Staphylinidae > Lordithon > Lordithon lunulatus. The sequence continues at coordinate 9,951,178 of OZ012675.1, forward strand.
GCCATGTTGAACGCGTTCCTGACATCACAGGTTACCAGTGCCGTCATTTTTCCTGATTCGCCACATTCTTTATCGCGTTGAGCATGAGATCGCCGGCCTTGGGAACGGTGCGCCAACTACTGCTATTACTCTACACTGCACGTTTACCCTGTTCCTTCGGCTGCCCTGACGTTAGACTCACTGGTCAGTGAGTCTAACGTCAGGTGCACGTAATGTATGGGGCAGAATAGACGAGAATTTATAGAAGAAAATAGAGGAAGCATAATTAAATAAAGTTAGGGCATGTTCAGTTTCGAGAGGATCCATTAGAGAATTTTTCTTTTAAGTTAGGGCAGAATATTGTTTCTTTATTTGTTTTTATAGTATTTTAATCTAATTCGATGTATTATATATTATAAGTTAGGGATAGTCTTAGGGTACACACATCTATATCGCACTTGTACGTGTATATGTTTATGCCAAATAAAGGTAAATTAATATATACTACATTAATTTATAAATATTATATGCCTGTTCTGTATAAGTATACTTTTTAGAACATACACATCGCCTTGATATTCAAATTCAACATTCTAAAAGCAAAGAAATTAATGGATAACGTCGACTGCTTCTGGAAAAAGAGTCAGTTCTCCAACGATCTAACGAACCAACTAGTAACGAAATTGAAACGATTGCGTACATACTACTACATCTACCTAGTACTATTATTTACTGCAATTGTAACGTACTTATCGATGCCTCTTCTGAAGCTCCCAGAAAAAGAGTTTGCCATCCCTTGGCACCCTGCATGTGACTACGAAAATCCGTCATGCTACTGGCACACGTACTTCTGGCAACAAGTGCATGGTTTATGTTTTTTTATTATCATCGGGGGAGTGGATGGGCAATTTATGCTCTTCACCCAATATGCAAACTTACAGGTAGAAACTGTTAAACATGCATTTACTCTGGTGGATGTAACGCCGGACGATTTGGGGTATTTGGATGTGTTTGGTACGGCTATTGATCTACATATTGATGTGTTAGAGTAAGCAATTGCTTAAAAATACATTAAAAAAATTATCATTAACAATTACTTGAAAAATAGCAATATAATAATAGTACAACTTACCCTCGAAGAGGGAAGTTAAACGCCATCTGGCGGCACCACATCAATTAGCAATGCACACCCATATGGGTATGAAGTTAAGGAAAATACGGGATGATTACATTTCTCTGAACTTCTTCATTTACCAGCGGAAAACCCTTCCGGCTAATAGCAAAGATAGAAGTTTTTTTTTATTACATAATTTATTTTTAAAAGTCATCGCAACAATTCAACAAACAAAAGTTTTTAGGTGCCGACCATTATATCAATGAATTTTAAATTTCAGTTTTTACGCTAGAGTAGATGACATTTATCAGTGGGTACAATTCGAAATGATATGCGGCATGTTGATAACTCTATCTTCAAGCATCTTCTGCTTATGTCTTGATGGGTAAGTAAAATATACTTATTCTAAAACAACTGTTCATGTGAGTTGTAATATTCAAAATTTGCAATTAATGGGTATAATAATAAAATATAAAAAAAAATACTTTTTCAGATTTCCTCCTCCAACTGTGAAAATATACAAATACACGTTATTTCTTTGTATGCAAACATTTCACGTATTCTGTATTAGTTTTTGTGGACAATCTGTGACCGACGCGGTAAGTAGTAATAATAATGATTGATACAAATCACAATCAATGAAGACCGAATGCATAATGTTCCATATAATGATCACTCCATACTGCAAGGACTGCTCGGGTTGAGCAATCATTTACTGAAACGAATTCGAGTTATTACTATACAACAAATTATTCAATGGTATACATATATCGTCGCATAAGCAGAAACACCACACAACCAAAATTATATTCGAGGTTGACAAAACAGAGAAAAACTTCACGTGGTATACTCTTGCCTCGCCTATACTCGTCCTTCCTTTATCTTGCGAATCGCATCTCGCTTTTTCCTTACTTACTTTATGGTCACTGCTTCACTCTACTCTCGTTATGTAGCTCGGGGGTTTCCCCGCTCTTGCCACTTCAAAAAAACAGGCTTATACGAGCTCTCAGTCGTTCACTCCTACATTTGTTGCTACAGATCATCCCTCATTCTATCCCTGACTTCAGCTCCTGAATATTCCATTCCTCAGCGTTTCATTCACCCACGCCTCAGACATACCAACTCCTTGATACAACCTTCCTGTATCCTATCTCCATCCGCTCTCCATCCTATTTAAACATCTCATCCATAACAACCGCACCAGTCTCTCTTTCCCAAATCCCTGCAGTCTTCGGTACCTAATATTTGCTCATCCGATTCATTTCCTGCAGGAGGACCAACATAGGCGTCGGTATTTCGAGTCCTACCAGACTGTTCACGAATCGTCCTTGCTCCCTTGTTATTATATCCCACTCTGACAATCTTCACACTTTCACTCCATACAACAATATTGGCTCAATACACGCATCCCAGAATTTAGTCGATATTACTAGATTACCATCCCATCACATCTCCTAATTCTCTTCGCCATCTCCCAAGGCATTCTCGCTTTTGCTTGCACCCAAACCAATAGCTTTCTAAACCCGCCTCTGCAGTCAAACCAAAAGCCTAAACACCTACAATCAACTTTATCCGTCATTATTCCTTTCCATTTCAACTATTCGGCTCTACCTATCCTACCCTTATTTCAAAACATCATCCATTTACTATTTTCCACATTCACAACTAATCCCATTTTATGAAGGTACATTCCCATTCTTTCCAACATCTCTTGCATATGTTCCACACTCTACTGGCTACAAACACTACATCATTCGCATATGCAACATTCATAACTTGGTTCTTTCTACTACAACCCCTCCTCCAACTTACTTGTGTACAGATTGAATAGGAGATGGCTTAGAGGTTATCCCTGTCGTACTCCCACGTGCAAATTCTTCGAAACTTTATTATTATCGCTTTTGTCCATGACTCTTTGTACATCCTACGCACCTATTCCACCGCTTCCTCTTCCATCCTTAATCTTTCCATACACTCCACTACCTTACCCCTAGGAACTGTGACATATGCTACTTTCAGATCCAAGAATACCGCACACATTCTTTCTTTGCACTCCAACACTTCCTTTGCCATTCTCGCTAACCTGATTCCTCCTCGCTTTCTAAACCCTGAATTTCATGACTCTTTGTACATCCTACTCACCTATTCTACCGCTTCCTCTTCAATCCTTAATCTTTCCATACACTACACTGTCTTACTCCTAGGAACTGTGACATATGCTACTTTCAGATCCAAGAATACCGCACACATTCTTTCTTTGCACTCCAACACTTCCTTTGCCATTCTCGCTAACCTGATCCCTCCTCGCTTACTAAACCCTGAATTTCATGACTCTTTGTACATTCTACTCACCTATTCCACCGATTGCTCTTCCATCATTAATCTTTCCACATACTCCACTGCCTTACCCATAGGAACTGTAATATATGCTACTTTCAGCTTCAAGAATACCGCACACGTTCTTTCTTTGCACTCCAACACTTCCTTTGCCATTCTCGCTAACCTGAACCCTCCTCGCTTTCTAAACCCTGAATTTCATGACTCTTTGTACATCCTACTCACTTATTCCACCGCTTCCTCTTCCATCATTAATCTTTCCATATACTCCACTGCCTTACCCCTAGGAACTATGATATATGCTACTTTCAGCTTCAAGAATACCGCACAAATTCTTTCTTTGCACTCCAACACTTCCTTTGCCATTCTCGCTAACCTGTCCCTCCTCGCTTTCTAAACCCCGAATTTCATGACTCTTTGTACATCCCACTCACCTATTCCACCGCTTCCTCTTCCATCATTAATCTTTCCATATACTCCACTGCCTTACCCCTCGGAACTGTGACATATGCTACTTTCAGCTCCAAGAATACCGCACACATTCTTTCTTTGCACTCCAACACTTCCTTTGCCATTCTCGGTAACCTGATCCCTCCCCGCTTTCTAAACCCTGAATTTCATGACTCTTTGTACATCCTACTCACCTATTCCACCGATTGCTCTTCCATCATTAATATTTCCATATACTCCACTGCCTTACCCCTAGGAACTGTAATATATGCTACTTTCAGCTTCAAGAATACCGCACACGTTCTTTCTTTGCACTCCAACACTTCCTTTGCCATTCTCGCTAACCTGATCCCTCCTCGCTTTCTAAACCCTGAATTTCATGACTCTTTGTACATCCTACTCACCTATTCCACCGCTTCCTCTTCCATCATTAATCTTTCCATATACTCCACTGCCTTACCCCTAGGAACTGTGACATATGCTACTTTCAGATCCAAGAATACCGCACACATTCTTTCTTTGCACTCCCAACACTTCCTTTGCCATTCTCGCTAACCTGATCCCTCCTCGCTTTCTAAACCCTGAATTTCATGACTCTTTGTACATCCTACTCACCTATTCCACCGCTTCCTCTTCCATCATTAATCTTTCCATATACTCCACTGCCTTACCCCTCGGAACTGTGACATATGCTACTTTCAGCTCCAAGAATACCGCACACATTCTTTCTTTGAACTCCAACACTTCCTTTGCCATTCTCGGTAACCTGATCCCTCCTCGCTTTCTAAACCCTGAATTTCATGACTCTTTGTACATCCTACTCACCTATTCCACCGCTTCCTCTTCCATCATTAATCTTTCCATATACTCCACTGCCTTACCCCTAGAAACTGTGATATATGCTACTTTCAGCTTCAAGAATACCGCACAAATTCTTTCTTTGCACTCCTTTGCCATTCTCGCTAACCTGATCCCTCCTCGCTTACTAAACCCTGAATTTCATGACTCTTTGTACATCCTACTCACCTATTTCACCTCTTCCTCTTCCATTATTAATCTTTCCATATACTCCACTGCCTTACCCCTAGGAACTGTGATATATGCTACTTTCAGCTTCAAGAATACCGCACACATTCTTTCTTTACACTCCAACACTTCCTTTGCCATTCTCGGTAACCTGATCCCTCCTCGCTTTCTAAACCCTGAATTTCATGACTCTTTGTACATCCTACTCACTTATTCCACCGCTTCCTCTTCCATCATTAATCTCTCCATATACTCCACTGCCTTACCCCTAGGAACTGTGACATATGCTACTTTCAGATCCAAGAATACCGCATACATTCTTTCTTTGCACTCCAACACTTTGCCATTCTCGGTACTCTGGTCCTCGTTTTCTAAACCCTGACTTTCAGAAAAGGGTTCTGTCCACTTCACTTTCCAGTCCGGTTTTCACGTTTCACGTTGTTGTACTTCTACTCATTAATGCCTCTATTGTGATTCACCTCAGAGGCTACTTCCCCTTTATGTAATGGCACCACCACCACCACGTGCCGCTCCTGCGTCACCTCCGTTCCTTCACTGCACTCCACACGCTATTAATTGACTGCAACAATTTATCTTTTCCCTTTACTGATAACCTTTTGTACACTCCTGCCCTCAACTTCATCTCACCGCTGTTTCCATTTTGAACTGTCCCAGTGCCGCCACTTCCAACTTATTCCACGAGAACTCTTCCACATTCTTACAACCTGCCTCACACTCCTCAAATCTGCTACTGTGTCCGCCATCTATGTTTACTACTGCATTGAGTGCATCTCCTCACACTTCAAGTCCTTTTAATTTTTTCTCATGTATTACCATATTCGCTCCATCGAACCCTTTCTCTCTTTATTCTTCTTCGTCCTCACCGCCACGTCCACCGACATATGGTCTAAGCCCGTCTATTTTTCAACATTAAAATATGCTAGCTCATCAACGCTTCGTTTCCGATCCCTCCTTCCAACTTTCCCACCCTCACATTTCAATTACAATAAATTATTGTAATTTCTTATATTCTAGTGTGAAAGTGTTGCAGCCACAGTATACGAAATAAATTGGTACGAATCAGGCAATATTAAAATTCGAAAGGGAATAGTCCGTGTTTTAGAAATGACACAAGTTCCTGTACACATGACCTCAGCGAAAGTACTCCACTGGAATTACGACACATTTACAAGAGTAAGAAAATTCACAAAAATATACGCATGTAATCAATTTTATTATCTCCACAGGTCATCAAAACGTGTGTATCTGTATGTACAATGCTACAAACGGTTTATCAAAAAGATGAAGAAGAATAATCTAAAATATCTTAAATAATATAATTATGTTATAATTAGTGCAATGATGATTTAAAAGAAAGTAGCTATAGTTATTAAGATAATAGTACATAAATTATATAACATGCATGTAATGCAAGAACGAGGTAGGCTAAGCAACAAACAATGTTGTAATTGTATTCTATTGAACAGCTATTACATAGACATAATATTCAGTGATGCAGGGTGTGAATAATGTTAATTTACATCCTGATTAATCACTCAGTGAAAAATATATAGCAATCATAATAGGTGAGAAAATACATACGCACTGGACGGCGATATATATATATATATATATATATATATATATATATATAATATCTATAAAGATAGAAGTTTTTTTTACATACGCACTGAATAGATTATTGAATAGTCGTGCATAAAAAAATTTATTAGATGCACCTTAAAAACTATGTAAGCTCTAGGAGGTTGGAAATTTTAGTAATACTCAACGCAATATACACAAATATTACTTATTCATTGTATCTTAAAAACACACAAAATTGATATGGTACTATATACACTTTAAATATACCAAATTATCAATAATCATATCGTGTTTATTTACAATAATAGTTGCGTTTACATACTAATTACATGTAATATGAAGGAAATTAACCCGCAGTATGTCAGCACAAATATTTCTATAGATTCCTTCTCTGAATTTGGGTGCGAATAATACATAGGTTATGGGTAACCTGGAAGATAATATATATATTTTTTTACTTAATAACGTGATCCTCTATAGTTTTTCACCTCCACCTTTATGCACTATAGGCAAATATAGTCAAAGAAAGTCAAAAATAGTCAAATATAGTGAAATATAGTCAAATATAGTTAAAAATAGTCAAATGTAGTCAAATATAATCAAATATAGTCAAATATAGTCAAATATAGTCAAATATAGTCAAATATAGTCAAATATAGTCAAATATAGGCAAATATAGTCAAATATAGTCAAATATAGTCAAATATAGTCAAATATAGTCAAATATCGTCAAATATCGTGAAACATTGTCAAATAGAGTATGGGTAACCTGGAGATTATATATTTTTGTACTTATTACCATGATCCTCTATATTTTTTCACCTCCACCTTTATGCACTATAGTCAAATATAGTCAAATATAGTCAAACATAGTCAAAAATAGTCAAATAAGATCAAATATAGTCAAATATCATCACATATCGTCAAATATCGTCAAGAATCGACAAAAATATCGTCAAATATTGTGAAACATTGTCAAATAGGGTACGGGTAACATGGAAGATTATATATTTTTTTACTTATTACCATGATCCTCTATAGTTTGTCACCTCCACCTTTATGCACGATAGTCAAATATAGTCAAATATCGTCAAACATAGTCAAATATAGTCAAATATAGTCAAATATCGTCTAATATCGTCAAATATTGTGAAATATTCTCAAATAGGGTACGGGTAACCTGGAAGATTATATATTTTTTTACTTATTACCATGATCCTCTATAGTTTTTCACATCCACCTTTATGAACTGTAGTCAAATATAGTCAAATATCGTCAAATATTGTGAAACATTGTCAAATAGGGTACGGGTAACCTGGAAGATTATATATTTTTCTACTTATTTCCATGATCCTCTATAGTTTTTCACCTCCACCTTTATGCACGATAGTCAAATATAGTCAAATATCGTCAAACATAGTCAAATATAGTCAACTATAGTCAAATATAATCAAATATAGTCAAATATAGTCAAATATCGTCTAATATCGTCAAATATTGTGAAACATTGTCAAATAGGGTACGGGTAACCTGGAAGATTATATATTTTTTTACTTATTACCATGATCCTCTATAGTTTTTCACCTCCACCGTTATGCACTATAGTCAAATATAGTCAAATATAGTCAAATATAGTCAAATATCGTCAAATATCGTCAAATATTGTGAAACATTGTCAAATAGGGTACGGGTAACCTGGAAGATTATATATTTTTTTACTTATTACCATGATCCTCTATAGTTTTTCACCTCCACCGTTATGCACTATAGTCAAATATAGTCAAGTATAGGCAAATATAGTCAAACATAGTCAAAAATAGTAAAATATAGTAAAATATAGTCAAATATAGTCAAATATAGTCAAATATCGTCAAATATTGTGAAACATTGTCAAATAGGGTACGGGTAACCTGGAAGATTATATATTTTTTTACTTATTACCATGATCCTCTATAGTTTTTCACCTCCACCTTTATGCACTGTAGTCAAATATAGTCAAATATAGTCAAATATCGTCAAATATCGTCAAATATTGTGAAACATTGTCAAATAGGGTACGGGTAACCTGGAAGATTATATAATTTTTTACTTAATACCATGATCCTCTATAGTTTTTCACCTCCACCTTTATGCACAATAGTCAAATATAGTCAAATATATTTAAATATAGTCAAATATAGTCAAATATAGTCAAATATAGTCAAATATAGTCAAATATCGTCAAATATCGTCAAATATCGTCAAATATTGTGAAACATTTTCAAATAGGGTACGGGTAACCTGGAAGATTATATATTTTTTTACTTATTACCATGATCCTCTATAGTTTTTCACCTCCACCTTTATGCACTATAGTCAAATATAGTCAATTATATTTAAATATAGTCAAATATAGTCAAATATAGTCAAATATAGTCAAATATAGTCAAATATCGTCAAATATAGTCAAATATAGTCAAATATAGTCAAATATCGTCAAATATAGTCAAATATAGTCAAATATAGTCAAATATCGTCAAATATTGTCAAATAGGGTATGGGTAACCTGGAAGATTATATATTTTTTTACTTATTAACGTGATCCTCTATAGTTTTTCAACTCCACCTTTATGCGCTATAGTCAAATATAGAGCCAATATAGTCAAATATAGTCAAATATAGTCAAATATAGTCAAATGTCGTCAAATATTGTGAAACATTCTCAAATATTTTCAAGTATAGTCAAATATTGTCAAATATAGTCAAAAACGATAAAAATAAATTAAAAAATTACAAAATGTCAATGTCAAAATATTTCGAAAATATAATTCGGATTCGGATTATCATCGTGTCAAAAATATTTTGGGGAAAGTGTCTTAGAATGAAATTGAAATAAAAACGTTGTCTTATGAAATAAAAATTGTATGACTTGTTGTTACGTGCGATTACAACGCACGCCCACTAGTAGATATTTGATTACATAACAACCTTGCTATTCTAAGTGTCGACCGGCTGATTCATAAAACAAATACCCGCTGCTGTTGATGCTAGCGGGCTACACATCGATTTCTACGCTAGTTACACTAGGTTGTGCAATGGCTAGCGCGAAGTTGATTTTTCCCGCGGGGGACTTGAAAATACTCATTTTGGGTGAATCCGGCGTCGGGAAAACGACACTGATTAACGCAATCGCTAATTATCTGTGTTACGATGATTTACAAAGTGCATTGAACTCGCAATTGCAGTGTCCCGCTACAAATAACTCGGACAAGGCCAACAACAGTCAAAGTCAAGGCAAGTACTGTTGTGTTCACGCGATAATCTAACCATATTATAGCAATTGTCATTATTTATTATTATCAATGAACGACTGTCGCGATGTATTTATAAATCTTGCAGTTTATTCGCCTGATTAGATTAAGAATTATATGGAATGCATTTTAGAATAAGATTGATGCGGCTGCATTTATTTTTGATAGTGTTAGTATATTGCATAACGTAAATATTATCGCGGTAGATTTAAAGCCGGCCATACACGTGCCGGTATACCGGAGAGGTAAACCTGTCGGTTTTCCTCTCCGGTTTGGCTGCACAGTCCTTGGAGCCGACCATACACGTTGCGCCATACCGAAGAGATGTGCCTGTACAGGTAAACCGGAGCTCAGCCCTTTCACGCAACTTTCTCCACCAGAACCCATTATCTCTTCAAATTGTACTATGATCAAATGACAGTTAAATCTTCTTCTAACAGTAGTTCTTCATGCGTCATTGTTTCAAGTTCTATGTTGTCTAGAAATCGTCTTTTATTTGGAATATGGAGGCGTATGTTGTTGCATAAGGCGGCATCATTATAAACATATCATAGATAGAACTTAGAAGAATAATGTTTAGGTATCATTCGTTTATAAGTTCTTATGTCATACCTGCTCTTGCTATATCTGATTTGCTCGGACAATAAATGTCGTTCATTATTACTTTTATTTAATTGATTTATATATATATATATATATATTAAATTTTATTTACATAGCTAGTTATATTCGAAAAATTCTCCCTGCAGGTAGCTCTGGTTACACCTCCTAAAACCTGACAACCAGGTTTCAAAAGATATGTGTGTCTTTTCGAATGGTTGATGGTTTAATAAAATCACGTACCTTCATTCGGTAATTCCCCATATTGTTGTTATTTATTTCATTTCTCTAGGTAGTGCCTTGTATTTGTTTCGATCATCCATTTGTTTTACTTTTTGTCTTATACATTTCACTTTTTCTTCTTGTATTATGTTCATGTAGCTATATTCAGTTTTAATTGTAGGATGCTTTTTATATTTCCTGTTCTAATCTTATGGATTTGCGTAAGTTTGCTTTCTTATCACTCCCATGTCCTTTTTCTTAAATTTCGCGAGACATATAATATCTTGTTTTGTTTCTCTACTTCCTTGGTTTTATTTAAGATATCCTTTACGATTCATGTGTCAATTCCCTGTAATCCTTAATTGCGTTAATTCCGAACTTGATAATCTATTGAGATTATCAAGTTATGTCTTTTATAAGTGCAGAGGTGCCAGACACCTCAGTACAAATATACAAAAAACTAACTTAAATTATATAATACTATGTTTTTAACAGGTCTTACATGTTGCAAAATACCATTGGATGCAGACAATGTACTTCACTTGTACGACACGACCGAATTATTCAATTGGACCCATTTATGCGAAATTCCATCTCTAAATGCTATCTGCATCCTCCTAAACCCCGAAGTTGCATCCAATTTCAACCAGCAAATAGACAACATGCTATCTACATTCGATATGGAGTCTTGCAAAAGTAATATCATCTTTGTAGTCACCAAAACATTCAAACCAACAGCCGTGCTTAATGATCTTAAGAAGTATATTGAAAATTACAACTTAATTAGCGGTATTAAAATACCTACAAACAATATTTTTTGTATCAACAACTTGAGTTTTTGTTTGTTATCCAAACATAAGTCAAGAGGCGGAGGTCTAGAACATGATATAACGGATACAAGTTGGAATGAAGCCAGCACCGTCGCAAAGAGCATTTTAATGTATGCAATTCCGCTGAATTTGATTTCTATTGGGGTTTCTATTGGTTTACATGTGGCGAAAGGAATTCTTAATAATGGGTATCGATTACTTACGGCTTTAGACCACCTGCAGGACAATTTACAGATGTTACATGATTTGCCCATAGAAGATGAACAACGATTATTCATACCAGTAATAGATGTGATTGAATCTGTCAAATCTCCAGCTACGATTTGTACTGGCGATAACTGTAAAGAATTATTGAAGGTAATACATTTGTTTATTATGTTAAACAAGCACTCTGTTGGAAGGGAAGATTATTCCATAGAGGGCACTACCCGGTGATCCTGATGGCATGAGCATGTTGACGGTTATTACCATATGGGTAAAAAGTAGTAGTTTGTCTCTATAGTATATTTTAAAATAAATCATATAATAATATAACTATTATCCATAGGTACAAAATGTTAAGAAGTATGTTTACAAATACTGCCACTCACCTTGCGACTGCGGTACTGAATGTTCGATCATTTCCATGAATGACCAGTGTGTACGATGCAAGTGCAGTCATACTTTTCACATACGCATTCCACGAGTTCTTGATTGGGTCTTTATACAGGAATCTTCCCAGCCACTATACCATCCAATCACGTGCGATGATTATAATGAACGTAATTTTACAATGAACATCGAAACTCGTGAATATGAGCTGTACAGTGAAAGTACAATCATATTGGATATTATAGGTATATTAACAACAATGTTAAAAAGTCGCAAAGTACCGCACGAGAATGGGTGGAAAAGTTTTTTGCGGAGACAAATTCAATGGTAAAAATATGTCATATATTTGTAAAACATATATAAAGCTCGTTTTAGACAAGACAATTTCTTAGCTCAAATGTTGTTCAAGAAATGAATTCATATATTCTCCTCCCATACAATTTGTTCTTGACAAATAGAACGCGTTATATATTTCCATTCAATCTACCATCCAATTCAATATTTCAAATAATTTGCTGATGATACAAGTTAATTTAGATTGTCTCGCATCTTGACTAACTTTTGAGTCAAGAAATTGTCTTGTCTAAAACGACCTTCAGTGTGAATCCACCTCTTAGCAATCTACATATGTAGATTTCGATCTTATTAGATCTCATCAGTGTAGCTCAGCTAGTGATGATGAATTCACACAATATCTCGACTTGTTATATACAAAAATTATACAACTAACCTCCTAGGAGGAAAGTTAAATGCCATCTGGTGGCAAGACAACAATTACCATATGGATGTGTTGCCGCCAGATGACGTTTAACGTTCCTCATAGGGGGTTAGTTGTAAAATGTATGTCATATATTGTATTAAAAACATTTTTATATATTTCAGGGAGTGTCAGCAAAAAGAGGAAGATACAACCCAGTATCGGACATACACATATAATTATTACTATAATAGACCGATCAATTTGCCGATACCGGGAGATTATGACTTACAAGACGCTCTATTCCTGCTTAGATATCTGCGCGCCTTGAAACACTCCGGAAAACTTTTGCAGTTTGAAGACTTGCCGCGAAATGAGACGTTTGATAAATATATGGAAGTAGATCTAAACGGGGAAATGATCGATATGATGAAAACGGCAGCTGATGAAATTCCAATATTCTGCGAGGATTTTGTAAAGTGTTTTTTCAAAATGAAAAATGCTCTGCGGCTAAAAAGAAATAAAGTTTAATAAATGGAAATGAAGATAATGGTGCAATAAATCGTTTTGTTCCCTTAGGCCACCTTCACACGAAGACGCTAGTATGTGATTCCGGTATGCTGAATACTAATTGTAAAAGGGTTATTTAAGTATTTGCGCGATGATAATAGGGCAATGGATATGCACTAGTATCCAGCATATGTGAAACTAGTTTTCAGCATATACATTATCGCATACTAGCTGCCGTAACCTCAGGGTTGAGGAAACTGGCACAAGTTAACAATGTTTATTGTATTATTTATTTTATTTTTTATTTTTTACGGTGAGTACAGCCCCCGCACCTGGGCTCTGTGCACTGCGGCCCTTCACGGACCTATTGTGCCTCATACAACATCCATGATATGCTAGCCGGGTTAATTCTTTGTGGAAAAATTCCCGGCCAGCGGTGGATTCGAACCACCAACGTTCCGTACGCAATGGCTTCAGACCATCGCCTTAGGCCACTGCGCCACGAAGGGTCGGTGTTGAATTTGAAGAGTGAATCACACGGTTTGGAAGTATGATATTCTATTTATAACATCGGTTAAATAAATTGAAGCGTGTCATTGGTGTTTTCCGTCACGACCAGCCGAGTGCCGCCAACATGTTCCCGCGATGTTCAAGGTCCGGGATGCATACCCATGTTAAATTTCTCATCGATCATAGCTTAAGTTTTTATTTTTTGGCTTGAGGTGGGGAATCTTTGTAAGACACCTACTAGTTAAACCCCAATTATTTCACGCATTACTTTCTCGCAGCTAGTCCTCACCGCTATGGTGCTACTGTCCTTATCGTTCCATCTCTTCCCTAATTATTTCGTTCATTATCACCGTGACGTGTCCCTCGATGTCTGACCATGAGGCAGGGCTCCGGAGCATTAGGACCACCATGCTGTGCGCAGTCATCCTGGCCCCCAAGGGCGCCCTCGGTCAGTGGCGTAGCGAGCTTAACTCGGGCTAGGGGGGGGCGTCATGCCCTGGGCGCTACTCACAAAGGGGCGCCAAATGGTTATATTATATGGTTTTCGAATGGGGAGGGGGCGCTAAAAAGGTATTGTACCCCGGAATACCTTTTTAGCGCCTCCCTCCCCATTCGAAAACCATATAATATAACCATTTGGCGCCCCTTTGTGAGTAGCGCCCAGGGCACGATGCCCCACCTTGCCCCCCTCGCTACGCCACTGCCCTCGGTATTATCCACCTAGCGCATATAAAGATGGCGTGGGCAGTTTTTTAACTGCTCCAGCAACATACGTTTGAGGTATACCCTAGAGCTCATCCGTGGGGTCGATTTTCCCACGGTTTGATATCTGGGATTAGTCTCCTAGTCTTTGGTCTCTGACCTAGCCAGCTGCCACTGTACCATGGTCCTTACTCTGGCCTTCAGGGCGCTCAGCGCCTACTGGTATCTTTGTGTTCTTTCTTGAACCAAGAGCTCAATAGGGACAAACCAGCAATAACCAGGGCTGTTTCCCTGGACACCTACTGTAACCTTCGTGCATGCGGTGACCCTTCCCAGCATCAGATAGTCGAGTATCTTGCTCATATTGTCTAGCATACATAAAGCCTTGTTATGTCGACGGACTGTCCAGTGGCTTTCCTGGGTTGGAAAAGAGGACGAGTCTGGCCTTCTTCCAAACGTGAAAATGATGAAATTTTATGGAATTTTCCACTTTAAACTCGGTAGCATTTTTATTTCAAACGCTAGAGAGATGGTTTATATATCAAAATGTAGAGTATATCAAGGCCTACAAATTGAGCTTAGGCACTTTTCTCTAGCTCTAACCGTTTATCCGCAATAACCATCAGCAAATGTGAAAGTTATGAAATTTCATGGAATTTTCCACTGTAAACTCGGTAGTATTTTTATTTCAAATCCTAGAGAAATTGTTTATATATCAAAATGTAGAGTATTTAAAGGCCTACAAATGAGGATTAGGCACTTTTCTCTAGCTCTTACCGTTTACCTGCTATAACCATCAGCAAATGTGAAAGTTATGAAATTTCATGTAATTTTCCACTTTAAACTCGGTAGCGGTTTTATTTCAAATCCTAGAGAAATGGTTTATATATCAAAATGTAGAGTATTTAAAGGCCTACAAACAAGGCTTAGTTTTCTCTAGCTCTTACGGTTTATTCGCAATAACCATCAGCAAATGTGTAAGTTATGAAATGTCCTGGAATTTTCCACTGTAAACTCGGTAGTGTTTTTATTTCAAATCCTAGAGAAATTGTTTATATATCAAAATGTAGAGTATTTAAAGGCCTACAAATGAGGCGTAGGCACTTTTCTCTAGCTCTTACTGTTTTCCTGCTATAACCATCAGCAAATGTGAAAGTCATGAAATTTCATGGAATGTTCCACTAGCTCTAACCGTTTATCCGCAATAACCATCAGCAAATGTGAAAGTTATGAAATTTCATGGAATTTTCCACTGTAAACTCGGTAGTATTTTTATTTCAAATCCTAGAGAAATTGTTTATATATCAAAATGTAGAGTATTTAAAGGCCTACAAATGAGGATTAGGCACTTTTCTCTAGCTCTTACCGTTTACCTGCTATAACCATCAGCAAATGTGAAAGTTATGAAATTTCATGTAATTTTCCACTTTAAACTCGGTAGCGGTTTTATTTCAAATCCTAGAGAAATGGTTTATATATCAAAATGTAGAGTATTTAAAGGCCTACAAACAAGGCTTAGTTTTCTCTAGCTCTTACGGTTTATTCGCAATAACCATCAGCAAATGTGTAAGTTATGAAATGTCCTGGAATTTTCCACTGTAAACTCGGTAGTGTTTTTATTTCAAATCCTAGAGAAATTGTTTATATATCAAAATGTAGAGTATTTAAAGGCCTACAAATGAGGCGTAGGCACTTTTCTCTAGCTCTTACTGTTTTCCTGCTATAACCATCAGCAAATGTGAAAGTCATGAAATTTCATGGAATGTTCCACTTTAAACTCGGTAGTGTTTTTATTTCAAATCCTAGAGAAATGGTTTATATATCAAAATGTAGAGTATTTAAAGGCCTACAACAGAGACTTAGGCACTTTTCTCTAGCTCGTACCGTTTATTCGCAATAACCATCAGAAAATGTGAAAGTTGTGAAATTTCATGGAATTTTACACTTTAAACTCGGTAGCGTTTTTATTTCAAATCCTACAGAAATGGTTTATATATCAAAATGTAGAGTATTTAAAGGCCTACAAATGACGCTTAGGCACTTTTCTCTAGCTCTTACTGTTTTTCTGCTATAACCATCAGCAGATGTGAAAGTTATGAAATTTCATGGAATTTTCCACTGTAAACTCTGTAGCATTTTTGTTTCAAATCCTAGAGAAATGGTTTAAATATCAAAATGTAGAGTATTTAGAGGCCTACCAATGAGGCTTAGGCACTTTTCTCTAGCTCTTACTGTTTACCTGCTATAACCATCAGCAAATGTGAAAGTTATGAAATATCATGGAATTTTCCACTTTAAACTCAGTAGCGTCTTTGTTTCAAACCCTAGAGAGATGGTTTATATATCAAATGTAGAATATTTAAAGGCCTACAAATGAAGGCTGAGGTACTTTTCTCTAGCTCTCACCATTTACCTGCTATAAGCATCAGTAAATGTGAAAGTTATGAAATATCATGAAATTTTCCACGTTTCAACTCGGTAGCGTCTTTATTTCAAATCCAAGAGAGATGGTTTATATATCGCACTAGCGGCTGGTTCATGACCTTGAGAACCAACTCTGAGACCAGCTTCGCTGCCAGTTTTAACCCCTCTGGTGAGACGCCATCTAGGCCTGGCGCCATCCTATTCGTGAACCTCCCACGGCTACTTCTAGCTCCCCTGTGGAGAAAGTCTTTACGGTCATTACTCGTTTTCGACATTGTGGGTTGTAGAATTGTTAGGGTCGGCTTCGGTTGCCCCTGGGAAGAGCTCCCGGACTCCTCGAGTTCCTCATTGTCCGGTCTTGGGATGGGCGGTCCGGCCTATAGGTGGCGCAGAGTCATCCTATAGCCCTGCCCTATGCGTCCTACTCGATAGAGTCGAGGATTTCTGCCCAACTGGTTTTCTGTGATACCTTTATCCACTCTAAGCTTTTTCTTCGCTGTCAAGTATGCCATCTTTTCCTGTTCGTCGGTTGCACCCTCTCGCCCTCTTTGGGTAATGGTGTATCGCGTCGCCACACAGGCCCTCCGCTAGTCCGCGATTTTCTCGCACCACCAATAAGCCCCTATACTGGCGCCTACAAACCCTTTTCTTTAACATCGAGGCGTAGCACGCCTGTTTCAGCAGGGCAGACAGGTTGTCCGTCCTGCGGACTACCTTGGTTCACCGTGTCATGGCATCGGTGAAAGTGGTGTCATCCAGAGTTTTAACGTTATAGCTGCCCAGACCTATAGGCTTTGGGTTCATTAGCTCTACGCGGCCGCGGTGTATGTGAAGACTTCCGTATAGGTGGCGCCATTCTGGATGCCATGTCTCCAGAGCTTATGGTTAGGTCGAGCACCCCCTCGGTGTCCGTGCCTGCTGAAGTTTGGGGACTCGTCTTTTAGAATCACCAGGCCGTTACCGGCGACGAAATTGGCAAGTGCACTGCCGCGGTAGTTCTCAGTCGGACTGCCCCAGGCTGCGGTCTTGGCGTTAAAAATGCCTCCTATAATAATATGCAGTCCATTGGTGGTGTCCAGGATACATTGCGTCCCAAGCACCGGTCCATTAATGTATATCAATGACGCTTACCAGAATCGTGCCTGGGCTGCCACAAACTCATTGGCCACAAGCTTCATCGTCACGTTCTGCACCGTCCAGATCGCTGCCCCTTCTGCAAGGGCGGCTGTTAATAAGGCACAGTTTGAGCATATACTTTAGCTTTTTATTGTTTAATTAAATATTAGTGTGCGTGTCGTGTTTTTCTTCACTCTGACATTTTAAATGATTTTTCTTGGAAATTTCTTTATTTTTAGGTCACATAAAGAAAGTCATGATATATATCGCACATCGCAGAAAAATAATCCCTTTTAGAATCTGCAATAAAAAGTTGGGTTGTCATTTCAAAAAATTATCGATGAGGCCATTGCTCATTCAAGAATGGTTTAAAAAAATGGACACTTTGAACGTGTACGAGAAATTTTTGCAAAAATCATAAATAAACGTTTTATCGAATTTATTCCATACTTTAGGGACATCCAGGACGTCTGAGTCAATTGTTCTGCTGCTCTAAACAATCTAAACTTAATATTTCTCTGTATATAAGGAAGACACCAGTATTAGTAAGGCGAGTGTGATGATGTGAATGTAGAGTGAAATCGATAAATGTTTCACAGTACTTTATACAGGCTAAATACAAAAATTTAAAAAAAATAAATAAATAAAGAAATTAAGAAATAGTTAATTCATAATTATGTACGAACATACAAGTGCCTAGGCACTTTGGTGCATAAACAGGGCTAATATTAATTACTGTGAATTCAAATTAGTAAATGCAATAAGGTAAATGTAATAAATGTAAATAAGTAAATAAGTAAATAAATAAATAAATAAAAATTTAAAAAAAAATTAAACCATAGTGAAAGAATTCTTGACGAATACGACTATCTGAAGAATCAACAGATATATCAATATTTAATTAATTATTGCACCTAAATTCACTCTCCGGTGGGACTCTATCGCCAGAGACGTGGGTTCCACGTGAGAGTAAATTTTTGAGCAATAATTAAATATAATAAATAATAATATTTGTAGTCACTTCAAGTAAAAAGTTGAACAAGAATATATCTGTATCCTACTGCCTTGGATAACAACGGAAGAACTGACGCCTACTACCGCGGGACCTTTTCGCGTTAAATCAATGAAATATATATATATATATATATATATGAAATAAAATGTTCTTTGGATTGCATGTTGCAAGTTATTATCAATATTGTGTCCCATGCAATATTGATACAGTCCAACATTTTATTTGATATATATGTCGGCGCTTGATCACAATAATCATTTTCAAGCCATAATGCGGGCACAAGGGTGCATTGCGCAGCGTCTGCTTGGTAGTGAAACCAATCAGGAAGGCCGATTTGAAGGAATGTGTGTACTTGAGATCTTACCCTCGAGGGGGGTCTGAGCAGAATCAGTTGACAGAGCGCGTCGGTATGGAAATACCGAGCGTTGGTGTCGGCCGGGACTGCTTTCTCAAGATAATTATTAGTTATTGTATAATCAGTGCTTTAAGTTAGTTACTAAGTTGTTAATAAAATGTGTTAGTTGATTGTGGCGAAGGACTTATTATTTATTGTGTATCGAATAATATCCTCCAAAGGGCACGCCCTGGATTTACCGGACCAAGTACCTGACCGTACTAATTGTTATTAGTAATAAAACATCAAGATATGTGATATATCTAAATTATACATCGCCCTGCATTTATACTATACACTCGCTCCGACATATATTTGATTGATTAACGCGAAATTATTCTACTTTAGAATGACATCATTATTAAACTTGCCACATTATTAATGCTACAATAAAACTGTTTAGTCTGATTACATAATTAAGTAATTAAAAAAAATAATCATCTTCAAATAGGCCTTTTGATAAAGAATTATTATCGTACGGCACTATTTGTTTAAGCGTAGTATAAAAATAAAATACCACCCATTACTGTAATAGCACCCATACATAGCAACAACTGATTAAATTAAGTGCCCACAATGGAGCTAAAAACCGACGAGGAACTAAATGAGCTTCGTACGAAATTTTTGACTAATACATGCCAGACAGCTTATGATATTTATAAAGGCTGCACAATGCCCGTGACGTTCGGAAACTATATGAAGATTTATGATCAGTTTGAAGTCTACGAGGACGACGTTTGGGTCATTAGTGGACCAAAATCCGGTAAGATATATAATATTGAATCAGAGTACTATTTATTGTGGGCTTAAGATGAGTATATATGCATATTGCAACATGCTTTGTCTAGAGTTAGTCACGAATAATGAAGCTATAATTCGAAGTTTGCAACTTCATATGAAAAAAATACGTTCATTAGGTATAGCCAACAGAAAAATGCATCCCTTATGACAAATTCCCCCAGAAACAATACAATAAAATATAGGATTGTTAATTGATAATTCATTTTAAAGGATAAATAAAACGATTTTTTACTTTGTTTTTTTATCACACTTCAGTTACACTTTGCAACTAGTTTCGGCTAAGCTCGAAAATGGCTAGAGCTTAGCCGAAACTAGTTGCAAAGTGTAACTGAAGTGTGATAAAAAACAAAGTAAATAATCGTTTTATTTATCCAATACAATATACAGATAAAATAAAATACACATTGGCTTATATCACATAATATGCCTCCTCCATACTAAACCACACCAATGTCCTCTCCCACGTCAGCCTAATCCAGATTTTCACGCCTTTTCCACCACAACCCTAACCATTCGTTAACCATTCTGCAATCTCTACCCCACTCTGCTTTCATTCCGTTACATTGTTTGTTAAGGTGGCACGATGTGTCGCTGCCTTTACCACACAGCGCACATGCCGTGTACCCCAACCCCATTCCCACTTTCTTTCCCTTCCTTTCTTACCCACATCTCGCTCTTGCCATGCACATTTTGTCCTTCCTACACCACTCTCCCATGGCTAAGTATCTCTGAAGTTTCTCACTTGCTTGCCACTACATCTACTTTTCCATCTTCTGAAACTTATCCATTTTTTTTCGGTGTTATCCCGCATTCTCGCGGGGCGCTTACCGACTAAAGCTTCTCACATCTCACGCGGGACGCTTGATTGACTTCAAAGCACACTAATCTCTCCTCACTCTGCCTTGGCCTTGAGATTTGATCTTCATGTCTAGTGTTATCGATTTTCTATATTGCGTTGGGTCGGCCCTTGCCTCTAGCCTTGTTCTTCGCCTCGTTCCGAGCCCTTCTCTTTATGTGGCATCGGATGCGCCCCGCGGTATATCCTCCTGCGTTACATATAGCGCAGTAGGCCATCTGCCTCTTGCACTGTTGTCCCTGGTAGCCTTCCTAGCCACACCCCAGGCACAGGTTTATTCTGCCATTCTCACTACACTTGTGGGCTCGGTGGCCATCCAGCCAACATTGGTTGCAGTATTCTTCTCTCCATTTGTGTTGCTCTGCATTATATCATTCCTACAGCCTTGTTGCTGCTAGGTCGTCCGCCCCTTTCTCAGTTGTTGTCACCGTTATGTTCTTCGTGTCGCTCAGGGCCAGCCTAGGTTCCTATACCATACCTCATTCTATTTTGTCGCCATGATAGCAGACCTATTTACTACAAGAAGAGAGGCGGACCACTCTTCTTGTTGTAAATAGGTCCTTTATGTGTAGGGTTACATCCAGCCTCCTGACTCTGGCCTCGGTTCCAGGCTCCTTCGCGTTTATAGCGCGTTAATCTTGGCGCCGCTGCCTCTCACCCTAATCCGGGGATGTACATTTTCGGTTTTCTGGAACTTGAAGACATTACTGTCGATCTTGTGGCTCCTCAGACTAAGAATTCATACGGCTGTTCCTAGGTCGGTTTGAACAATATTATTTCTTCCTTTTTTGTCTTAGGTTTTACCGTGCTGGTGATGACCGTTCCCTTGTGATTTTCAGTTATGTGTTCCTCCTCCAGATTCTTGATAATTATTTGTACATTCGAGTCGGAAAAATGGTATTCAATGATTTTCCTGGGCGCCTTGGTCCCTTAACTATTATTCCCACTGTCTCATTTGACTCTGCGATTAGCCTTACGCATCGGATGCCATAGTAGATGCTTTAATTCATCTTCTCACTGGTGGTACCGTGCACTCTATAGTGTATGTACCGCCCGGCACTCTCCACCGATCCGTTGGGCGTGTGTATCTCCGGACACACCACAATTGTGGCCACTTAACCCACCAGATTTAAACTCATGAGTTCACCGACCAGCCGTCCGGTTTTCCTCTTCCGGCCACTGGTCACTGCTCTGTATTCTTCGTCTATTAGCCTAACTGTTTCAACAGTCGGGGTGGGGGGGGGGGGGCAATTGGTTGCTTCCTATCACACCACCTCCAAATTCTGGAAGGTGCCCCGCGGCCAGTTATCAAAAGAGCCCCGTATTCAGTATATGAGTATTGTACCCACTTTCTCTGGTGTAGGGTTTGGTGCTATTTTGGCATGCGTTGCTGGTGAACTGTTACAGACAAGCCTGCATATTCATCATCTTATATCATGGCCTCCATCTCCCTGTCCCGTTACGCCTTTTCCACCTGCAGGGCTTCAAGCTGGTGCTTGACGCCTTTGCGTTGTGGGGGATTTCCAGCGAGGATTCGGATTTTTCAAAGAGCCACTTGAATTTCACACTAATCACCGCCGCGTCCACTTGCGCGTCCTTGTTGGCACAGTCGTGTCTGTTAGTCTTTACACTGTGTCTCTTCGTCTTCGGTTTTGTGCTGGTTCGTCGGCCTCTTGTTTGCGTCTGTTGGTTCCGCCTTACC
This sequence comes from Lordithon lunulatus, assembly GCA_963942505.1. Taxonomy (NCBI): domain Eukaryota; kingdom Metazoa; phylum Arthropoda; class Insecta; order Coleoptera; family Staphylinidae; genus Lordithon; species Lordithon lunulatus. The sequence continues at coordinate 9,973,949 of OZ012675.1, forward strand.
GTCTCCCCTTTTCGAAGGCGGGGGCTTTACTCTTGTCTGCCTGTGTTGGGTGGCTTTCTTCTCAAAGTCTCACCATTAATCAATCGACTAGCGATTCCCTGCTATTTTTGTGAGAGTTTTCACTTGGATCTAATTCCGTTTGTCTGTTGATTGTTGGAGTCGTTTGTGTTACGCCACCTCCTCTAAATGGGTTGGTGTTTTCACGTATTTCTTCTGTTGCTGCTACTAGGTGGTAGTCGGATGACGGTCGTGGGGCACCCATCGCGATGCCCACACTAACCAATCCTTAGCTCTGCCTCTTTTGTACGGTATACGGTTCATGGTTATGGTCCTTCTTCAGTTGTTCCTTTTACTTTAGGGTAAACGTGGTGCTCTTCCTTGGTCATATGCAGAGTTCGTCATCGTGTTTTTTTTTTCACAAAATAGTTGCCTTCACTCTCCTTCTTGTTTTAAGTTATGGTCCTTGTTCAGTTGTTCCTTTTACTTTAGGGTAAACGTGGTGCTCTTCATTGGTCATATGCAGTGTTCGCCATCGTGTTTTTTCACACAATAGCTGCCTCCACTCTCCTTCTTGTTTTAAGTTCTTGGTTCTTGGTCAGCCTCAGTTCTCAGGTTTCCATAGTGCACTTTGTCCTTGTATGGTATATGGTAATGAGCTTTTCTCTTCCCACTCCCGACACCGTACCATCAAGAGCCCCTCAACTCCTTTCGATGTTAATACGATCCGGCGGGGAACCTAACCTAACGTAATCCCTGTCACGTCCTTCTTATGAAACAAGAATAGTTGGCAGGCCTACTTTTGGCTGTCAATCACCTTCCTGACTAGCGCTGCAACCATCACCCTCTGAACCTGAAACTCCTTCCACTTCAAATCCTTTAGCATTTTCTCAGATACTAACATTTCCGGTTCACTGCAACCATAACCCTGCTGCCCCTTCCTCGCCTCCTACATCTTCCTATTCTTTCCCCTCACCGGTATATTGCCTGAACCCACTTCGCTTAGTTTTACATTCTGACTGCACTTGCTCATCCTTTCCGATGGGTTTAACTAATACATAGTTTATAACTGAACCGACTTGTGCTGCGCACGTTTTCATCTCCACTCGCTTTCATTCACACATTCCAGTCCCCGCCAATGACCAAATTGCTCTGCATCCGTTTGCAACTCGTCCTGTACTATTGGCTCTTTTAGGATTTTGTTGCAATAGGCTATCCCCATCCAACTAATTCTTCTACCCATTTCTACTATCAACCTTGTAGTTTCCCTAATTGACCTCCTCGTTTCATTCTTCGCCCGCACATCACCCAGACCCATCCCGTCAGCATATTGCTTCTCATTTGTCAGCCAAGCCTCTTGGAAACCTACTATGTCCTACTTACAGGTTCTTATATTTATATTCTAATATTCCACCCTGAATTCGCTGTGCTCTTCCTCCCCTCTTCTAGTCCCCGTCTTCTGCCTCGTCGTCCTCGACCTCTTTAGTTGTTTTCCATTAAGCAGCCCCGCTGCCATATCCACCACACATTCGCAACTTAATTTTTTGACAACCCACCCTTGCTTCACTCCTTTCTGCGTTTCTTCAGTTGCCCTTTCTCTCAGTTTTTTCTGTATATCTATGGCCAGGTCATCATCATCAACATTATATATATATATATATATATATATATATATATATATATATATATATATATATAAATATATATATATATATATATATATATATATATATATATATAGTGAAGTACTTCTTGCCATTGTCGGCTATCTGAATGAAGAATCACCAGATGTATCAATGAGAAATTTTATTTAATTAAAAAATTAAATTTTAAATCTAATTTTTGAGAAATTATTATATATATAAATAATTAGCTAAGCAGAAAAAATGGGGGCCATTGCGTCGGATTAGCGGGCGGCAGGGGGGTGGTAGGAGGATGGGAAAGGTGTCATTGGAATGCGTTACCCTTCTAGACGTCGGGAAAATTAGACTGGGCACTATGGCTCCGGTGGGAAAAGCTGTGGAAACGTGAAGAGCCGGTAAAGCGCGAATCATGAAATTGATCCCAGAAAAAAACTGTCAGTTTGTGCGCGCTACAGAGGGAAAGAAAGTTCGGGAAAAATATTAGAAAATGTCAACCAGTGTGCTGCCGGAAAAGTACAAAAATAAAATAAAAATTCCCGAAAAAATCGAGTTTTGGCTCATTGGATAGATAATACAAAACTTACTTTTCAAACTCAAATTATAATTGCTCTAAAGTTACAGATAAAGTCGAACAAAATTAAAATGTAAAATTTCAAAAAATATCCGTCAACGTCACAAAACTACGGTCCGTTGCGTCAAAATTGGGGTCGCCCCAGAAGTGGCCTGGCACTGACACTATTGTCATTTGATTATAAATATAGTGTAGATGGCGGGAAAAATGTCGAGATAGTCTCAAATTGAACCCCAAGCTAGAGAACAGCTAGAGGGCTTGTGTCAATTTTTCGAACTTGGAAAATTTTATTTCATGATAGAATGTGCCTAATGTAATTTTGTAGGTATTTTAATTCAAACGACAAAATATTGTTGTAAAACGTGCACCATTATCGTGGTAAAACCGAATATTTATATAACTTACTAATGGTATTAGATAGGCGCACTCCACAGACAGAATTTGCCAAACTATTCTACAGACACTGATGCACTAATATATATATATATATATATATATATATATATATATATATATATATATATATATATAAAATAAAATAAAAAATAGCATTTATTTTGTAAGAGTAGCTAAGAACATCTTAATTTATTCATAATAACTTCAAGTAACTATTTCAAATGTAATTGACCACGTTTCAACCTCGTTGAAGTGATTGTTGCTCAACGACCTAATAAAATTACTAGTGAATATATAACCCTATTTATTACATATGAAAAACGCCGTATACTTGTAATTCGTAAAGATGTATATGTATTGTTTTTTAGGAACAACTTGGACGCAGGAAATGGTTTGGTGTATTGCACACAACTTCAACTTGGAAGACACAGACAGACTTCTGGAGACGAGATTTCCATATGTCGAGTAATGGCTTAATATACTTTTTCAACTACTATGATAAAAACGTACTATTATTGACTTAATTACAAACAGAGAAATTATCTTTAATGACCTCATATTGAAGCGCTCAATAATATATTCATTATTAACTTAAGTCAATCATTCATTGCCACTTTATGTTTCCCTCAAGTATCAAAATTCTTCAATAACTTTTTTACAAAAATAATAACTGATAATTATCTTAATTGGGAATGCAGTATAGGCTAACTTGCTAACGTACGGTCTATCCAAAAAGGCACATCCACACACATCCCCATACAAGAAGTGAGGTCTCAAGTAAGAATAGTAGCTGATTGGCTACAACATAAATCAGATGGTGCGTAATACACCGTTGTGTCGTCTTTACAGTTAGATTCCTCAATATATATATATTGCTACTTATTATTATATTTAAATTTTCTAACAAATATTCCGCTTCTAGTCACCAAACATAATATGAAAATATAACGTTGTCTTCTTCAAGGCGCGGTTGCATGCTAGCTAATGTTAAAGATGCCCTTGTGCGAGATTTGCAAACGAGGCCTAGATACTTAAAATCACACCTACCATGGAATCTACTACCACGCCAACTTAGTGAATTAGAGGTGAAACCAAAGGTATATATACACACATTACATATGACTACTATTTCTTAATTAACTCCTGTTTGTTTAGATAGTTTATATCGCTAGAAACCCGAAGGACGTGTGCGTGTCGTTTTATCACCACCATATAATATTTAACAACTATAAGGGTGGATTTGATCTGTTCTGGCAACTATTTGTAGCAGGAAAACGTAAGATCTAAAGTTATATCAATTTATCTATACCATAACTCTATATGTTAGCATATAAAACTCCAACCAGGTTTCTTTTCTGAGTGTGGTGTGATGGAATTTCTTTCTCGATTTAGTTTCTATACATCCTACGTCCGCTGGCCTTTTCTACCACAGTGTGGTGTAAAGTTTAGCCTACCCATGTGTTCCCTAAAGGTTTCTTCCACCCCTCCTGTGTTTCTCGGCCTACGGGACGTTGCTTCGTGGTGAGACTTTGTCCAGGTCTTCCCACCACGAACCGTCGTTGGGGGTGGGGTGGCAGTGACGCAGGATCATTCCTTCTAGTGGCGGCCAGGCCTAAAAAGATGTTGTGGTCGCTCATGTTCTCATCCTCGAGCACCGTTCATCCCTGTACCCTGTGGCTGATCTTACCATTCATTGGAGAGTCGGGAAGGTACATACGTTGGTCGGTGTCATCCGTTACGATATTGGAGGAGGCGTAACATGACACAAAAACGACGCCACTTACCTCAGCCCATTCAATGCCCCAACCTGTAGTGCCTGTTCGACTACCGTGGCTCCCGGACGGACACGAACTAGTAAAACTGCTGTATACTAAGGCAATCGGGATTCGCAACTATGGTCACCGTTGGCTCCGAAAGCATTACGATGTCATAGTTCTGTGTAGTCACTGTTTTTGATAGGACATCCTGTGCCCCACGGCATCGGTTAAGGTATAACATGGAAAGGCGTGTAACATAATGACTTACCGTTTTTGGTAACCCCATACCCCCCGGGTTTCTGAACCGCGTACCTCTAGCTGCCACCAAACAACAACTACTTCCTGGGAACTGGCCGGGCGATGTATCTGGAGCTATTCTTGCATACCGCCACCGCTACAGCACGATGACATGTCCGTTCAGCCAGTTCCTTCTGGCATGGCCAGAACCCAGCCACTTAAGAAACTGTGTCCTCCCCATACGATGGGGCACCTGAACCCTGCCCCCTGGTGTCAGCAAGGGACAGCAAAACCATGACTATCCTGGCATAAGCGTCATAGTCCTTTATCGTACGGTCTATTTGAGTGCACCTAACTTATGTTTTCTGCTAAACTATTTCCTGCCAGCTAATTTCTGATGGAATTTCTGATTTTCTGAAATGGGGTATCGTCCAGCGGGACCGATGTCCTGACTGGTGTGAATCTGGGTTCACAAGGACGTGCGTATTTGAACGCTGCCATGGTTCAACGATCTGGTTTGGGATCGCTGACGACCTTCTCTTCTTGAAGCCTCTCTTTTTCAGCAGTAATACCCAGCTACTAGTCGCTATGTCCCAAGCCATCATGAGATGGTCTTCTGGTGTAGCTTGCTCCGCTGCATGTTCTCGTTCAACAATCCATGCGTCTTGTTGAAGGTTTTCTGATTACCAGGATTATCGCTGGACGATACCCCACGCCCAGCTATATCCTTACTTTTATTTATTTTTTCCTCTGGGGTTGAATCTTCGAAAGACACCCTATGCCTCAGAACTCCCACTAGGAGGCCGACATGGGGTAGTGCCGGATTCGCCCCGCGTCTTGTTTGGGGCGCCTATCGGCTAAACCAAAACCCAGGTTCTGTCCCAAGAGTGCTTGTCGGTCTTGCACTGCTAAGCTCCCTTGGTGGTCTAACGTTAGTCAAGCTTCATGTCTCGGATGTAGGGATCTGTCACTGTCGTCTTATCTTAAGTTCAATTTTGGTCGTTGATCCTTAGATCTTCCTCAAACTTGGCCCGCGTCACTTTCCCGAAGAACCCTGTGAATGCGGACCACGCGTCACTGTCTGTTGCCATTTTTTCCTCTAGCTCTTCTGGTGGGGTTACTCCCACCCGCAGCCAGAGTTCTGTCCTCCCTGCTATCCATCTTGGGCATTCTACACCACCACAGGAACGGCAGGTCGGCGTGTTTGCCTATCTATCCGGTGGAGGTATAACTGGAAGACTCCATGACCGGATAGGACCTGGGTGGTCCAGTGATCCTGCTCACCATGCCCCCTAGATATCCATATGTGTATGTTGGGCACTAACCTTCAGGTTCACTCTGCATTTGGGGTGGCGTCCCAGCGTGCTTGCCACCGCCTTATCGTTTCCGCACATGCTGTCTCGCGTGCTCTACTCGGCTCCTCTCCGGTCCTCTTACGGCGGAAGATGTCGGCCCGCTCTAATTCTAAGAGGTCGCCAGAAGTTGCCCCGGCCAGTACTTCCGTTGCGTCCGTCGAAACGGTTCGGTATCCCATGATATTCGTATAGCGCTGGTGCGCAGTGCTGTCTTCGTGGTTAGTAACCTCCGTTTATTTCCGCTGGGGTCGCCGATGTTAGGCAGGAGCCTGGCAAGCGCTGCCTCTGTCTTCGCGGCCTTCCTTGTTGCTTCAAGTAGCTGGGCGGAGTGGTGCGTGTTGACCTCTAGGACCATTCCCAGGTACTTGATCCTTCTGGCTATGTGAAGCGTTTCCCGCATCAACTGGATGTTGGCGGTGGTCTCCTGGATACCTGCTCTCTTAATGGAGAGCAGGGCGACCTGTGTTTTGGTAACGGCGATGGTGAGGCCGTTACGCCGTTACCAGTCATCCACTTGGACACCGCCTCTACAGGCACCCTTGGCCGCCTCCAATTCGAATCGCCGCACTACTACAGCAAGATCGTCGGCGAATGCTATTGTCTCGGTGTTCTCCGGTAGCTGCAGCCGCAGGACGTCGTCAAAGGTGACGTTAAAAAGGAGAGGCCCAAGGATACATCCTTGCCCCCCCCCCCCGTCATCTTGTACCTCGCTACTCCTGCGGTGCCATTACAGCTGATTCCCCTGTCTTCGAGATATCCACGGATAATGCCCCCGACGGGTGGCGGTATTCCTCTCTTCACCAGAGCAGCATTGATGGCCTCCCATGGCAATGTGTTAAACGCGTTAGCCATGTCCAGGGTGGCCATCAGCCAAACGGACCTCCTCCTCCAGGTCCCTGTATTCGAAGTCTTGACCAGCTCCCGGGCTGCCAGTATTGCGTCGCTGGGGTGAATCTGGGATTACAAGGACGTGCGTCTGCGAACGCTGATATGGTTTAACGATCTGGTTTGAGATCTCTGCCGATCTATTCTTCTTGAAGCCTCTATTTTTATTCAGCAGTATTACGCAGCTAGTAGTCGCTATCTTTCAAACCATCTAGATAGTCTCCTAGTGTAGCTTGCTCCGCTTCATGTTTTCGTTCGACTATCGATGCATCTGCTTGAAGGTTTTCGTTTGGGGAAGCAGGCTGTCCTTGCTTTACCACCACTATTTGAATTTCGATGCACGAGGCGGTGAATTCTGTTATTTTCTTAACGTTCCCCTTTTACCCTTGCGAGACAACGGCCATGCTGGTGGAGACCCGTTCGTCCTCCAAATCTATCATGCGTACTTGTGCTACCTGCTGGTCAAGCGCGGCTACCTTGTTTCGCATTTCTTTCAGTTCCACCTGCTCTTCCTCCCGGAAGTGCTGTTCCTGTTTCAGATTGAAGACCAGATTGAAGATCTTCATCTCGGCCCCCAGCCGGTACTTTAATTGTTCCTGCTTGCTCTTGATCCATGCCTTGCTATGCCCCCTCGCGACCGCTCGAAATTTAATAATTCCCTGATGATGTCTGATCCTTTCATTATTCTTACGTCTAATGTTTTTCCATTTTTTTTAATAGTTATCTGAACTATTTGTATAATACAAAAAGTATTTTTTTCATGTAATGTTCAAATTGTTTTGTGGATATTTTTATATTTAAATAGACTTTCATCTTGTTGATCATACCTTTTACGCCACAAAAATAATTGTACGTGACAATAAAGGAATATGGTTTCCTATAAAGAGTAATACCACAACGTACTACAAAACGGAATGAAGTGTGAGTTGTTCAATTACATATATGACCGCTCTCCTAAGATGGTTTCTTAGGAGAGCGGCTTAAGCAAGGATCCGGGATGTTACAATTCCTCCTCCCCTTAATTCGATTCTAATTGCAATATAGGGCACCTGTGCATATTATTTTAATCTATTTGGTGTATAAAAGGTGTTCATCTTTTTTTTTCAACTTTTCAACTTAGAAACAATCATATCACGTACTTATATAGGTATTTTTTAGTTATGTATACACCTTACATCAATCACATACGAGCATACTGGGAACGACGCAACTTACCCCACATACTTTTTTTGAAGTATGAAGACATGAAGATGGATTTACGAGCTGTGATAAAACAAGTGGCTGCGTTTTTAGAGGTACCCGCTAAAGATGCTGACGTGGAAAAGCTAGTGAAACATTTAAGTTTCGACCAAATGCGTACAAATCCGGCGACGAATAAATCTGACAGTATCGAATTGATGAAACAAATTGGCATGTGTGCCAACCCAGACGGCCAATTTATTAGAAGGGGTGAGGCAGGAGGTTACAAGACTGAAATGAGCCCGGAAGTCATCAAGTATTTTGACGAATGGATCGCAAAGGAGCTGGCCGGAACAGGATTAACATTTTAGACACAACAAAATTTTATGTTCGTATAAATATATAAATTAGAATATTGTTTGCTATTTTTTTTTGAAATTTATCTAAGGATAAAGTGTTATTTCAAGTAAGCTGACAAATGCAAAATTAGTAAATCATTTTATGAAAACGGCTTTTCTTATTGTTCTTCATGCATGTTATTACGAAATGTATTGATCTATTATCCCACTCCCGCAGTCACAACACGTCCACTCCATACAACTGTATAGGCTTCACACATGCATCCTAGATCTTACATACCACTCCTAAATACTATCCGATCACTTCTCCTATTATCTCTTCGCTATCACCCAAGCCATTCTCGCTTGCTTGCATCCATTCCAAAGACTTAATAAAGCCACATCTGCAGGCAAACCAAAATCTTCAAACAATCCACGCTCTCAACCATTACTCCCTTCCATTTAAACTCTAAAAGATAGAATGGGCAGCCTATCTTTTTTCTAAATATCGTCCATTTGGCTTTTTCCACATTAACTACTTAACTCCTTTTACCAAGGCAATTTGCAATATCTCCAGCATCTCTTCAACTATCTTGGCCACAACTACTATATGGCATTTCGCCCACGCGCTGCTCTTTCGACACCTCTTTCTCTCCACTCCACTTACATTAATGCTCTGTAGCAGTGTTTCCCTGCCCTTCTCTGGCAACCTATTATATGTTTCTGCCTTTACCCAGTCTTCACCCGCCGCATTTCTCATTTTCTTCATGTCCTCTCCTGCCAGGGCAACGTTCACTCTACCCTTCGATTTACTTCTTATCAAAATCTCCCACAAGTCTTTCTCCGATACACATTCCTTTACTCTCTACCACCGTTTATATTTCTTCCCCAGTTTTTTTTTAGCACACCCTCAATATCTCATTTAATGGACCTACGGGCGATGTTCTATATGATTAACGTCTATTTTGAGTCTTTATGTCTCGATCTGAGCACCGCGATGTACCAAACATACATTAACTCTGACACCGGGTGCAACCTATATCCTCAGATCTTCTTGAAGTGCTGTCTCCAATCAGAGGTTGAAAATCATTACTCTAACTTTGATGCTCGAGATCGCAGCTCGGAAGAGTTCCCTTGTTGTTTATCTGTACCATTCACGGAGGTTCTTTTACGACGTTCTCCTCCGCCCTGTATCTTCCCTTGCATGATAATTTGGAGAGTAGAGTACCCGTCTCCTCGAGTAATATTACTCAAGTCTTCAAGTTACCGTTTTTTATTTCTAATAATTTTCTGTCTTCAAGCGTGAACATGGTCAGTCCAGGGTATCTTGAGTATGCGACGATACATCCACATCTCGAATTACACCAACTTCTTTATGTAGCATTTTTTCAATGTCTATGCGTTCATGTCTTACAAGAATAAGAAAGACATATTCTTCTTCCTCATCCCTTCACTGATGGACACAGGCCCTCAGACTCAGAAAAAAGAAAAGCCACCACCGAAGCGGACCTCGATCTGAACTCAGAAGCTGAGAGACAGGAGGAGCTCGAAAAGGTCGTGACAGGCCTGGAAAAAACGTCCCTGTAGAGCCGAAACCTCAAGGTGGAGGCGAAAGAGGGCAAGCCAAGGTCCGCATGGTTACCAGGACGCACAACTTCGCCTTGAAGTAGGAACAACGCTCCAGGAAGGAATAGCAGGAGGTGGGGGCAAGGCCAACGCACTCAAGCTAGTGGCGGAACTGCGGCAGAAACTGCTATGGGCCAACGAGACCAAGGCAGGGGGCACCTAGCCGGGGAGCGGTTGACAATACTCGCTCAAGAGCCCGAAGATGAGCGAAGAAGCAGAGTACTCGAGCAGGCCGCATACGTCAAACAAATTGTAGAGATGCAGGTGAAGCTTGCCGATTCGTAAAAAAGCATACCCTGGAAGGATACACTGACGGAAGTAGCGGCCCTCGGAGGTTAAATGGTGCCCGGGCAACGTACAGCTGCCTCCACGAGATACTGGGAAAAACTAGGCCGGCCTAGATATACATACACTACAGGCAACGTGGCACCCCTGAGAAGCACCACGGAGACACGGTGTCAAGGACGGTCATCGCATTAGTCACGAGGCCGGAGGAAGCCAGCGCGATCGTAAGGGCCCTGGCCACGGCGAAGGAGCGCCAAAATTGTCCAGGCAAGGCCAGGATCTCGCGAGGGGAACTGGGCCACTGTAAAGAAAATCATTTAATTCACCGCTACCTGCGTGGTGAGATCAGAGTACGCACCCCTCCCACCCTTCGCTCCTTTATCCACGGGAAGGGGGCCGCCGCTACCACCCAGACGGACATATCTACGGCAGAGACGACCAGCTTGCGAGGAGGTTAGAGATGGATTCCTGTAGCTGGGCCATGGGAGGCGAGAGCATCTCGTTGAACCTGCTGGCACAAAGGATCCTGGAGAACCTGCAGCATGCATGGGAGGCCCTAGCCGCGTTTTCCGCAGAGGGCCTCCATCTAAAGGAAAATCACCAGAGGTAGGCCCAGCACAGGGACGCGAGGTAAGGTACCCACACATGCACGCAACGGCGCAGGGAAGGTAGGTAGAACCCGGGTCTCCGAACTTATATATTTATTTTATTATAGCCGTCGTTTTTATTTAACGGCTTAGGTACCCTGTTCTCGGGCCTCTCCCCATCTCAGTCCAAACGCGTACGCATCAGTATACGCCCCTACGTCCATCTCATTTTGCGTCTCCTAACCCGATCTCCCGCGGCGCTTACCAACCCAACCCAGCGCAGCAGCAGTGTGTTGCCTGTTTTGTTTATATGGTACTTTGGCAAGGTCCAGCATACCGGCTTAATAAGGCCCCGTGGGTGTAGGGCACGCGGCAGGAGGTATCTCCCAGTTTGGGGGATTGTTGGGATACTAACCCTAAGCCCTCATTGTACGGATATATGGCGTGCTACAGGTCCTCACCTCGTTTCGGGCAGTAACAATCATGGGCTCCCTACGAGATCTGGGCTAGGTTTTGGTAAACAGGCGGTGGCGAGAGTCTACAGCAAGGTGATCCAGCCACGGCCTAGTAGAGGGTCACTGGTATCCGGTGTTTGCGCTGGCCATATCCGGAAAACAAGAAAATAACATAAAATAATAAAACAAATTTAAGTTAATTTTGTTAGCGGACCTAGCGCAGTGGCCGAGTGGTTAGAGGCGTCGTCCGTCCCGTACTGAGCATTGGGGGGCTTGAGTTCGAGCACCAGCGCGGCGAATTTTTGCGAATCACCTTTCACAGTTTTTCAGAGGTTTTCTGTTAAGTTAAGGTATATGCTACCGGGTGATTAAACTACTCTGAGCTTCTCCCTTGACCGGCGGATAAGCCTCACGGCTGATAGCTCAATAACAGATAGAAGATAGCACTTCGGTGGTTTCAGTGCGTAGTGGGAAATAGAGGTGGGGTTTAGCTAGCTTAGTCAGCCCTGGAGGGTCGGAATCGAGCATTACCCGGCGGAGAATGCCAAGAAAGGCTCCCTGGGTGTCTTTTAAAGATTCCCCACCTCAAGCCAAAAAAGAAAAAATTCATAGGGCTACGTTTGAAGGACTTATATAGGTTGTGGATTGTTATGTTCGTGTCCAACGCGTCAGACGGGGACTAGAAATGTCTAGCGGATTTAATATGTTTATTATATATTTAAACCTTAATGTCAATAACAAATATTACAGATTACCTTAAAGAATAGACTCGGTTTCATCAACAAGTTTAAAATTATTCCGTAACATCCTAAAACGATTCCTATTAGTATAACAATACACCCCTGCGGGCACAACAATTACAACCACAATAAAACAAATTAACAAAACTACAACCGTTTGTAACCTCCCTAGTTTGTGTAACAACGCATCATTTATTCTACTACTTTCAGGCATCAGTAGTTTCGATCTACCTGTTTTCTTCTCCTCACTACAACTCATGCCGTGCAAACTCAAACGCTCCTTCTCGTGTCCCCTTTCAACGCTGACGTAAGCCTTTCTGAATATCTGTAGAAGCACTGCTAAATGTTCACACGAAAAACGATTGTTTTTGAAGCTTATTCTCCGCAACTGTGTAAGGTCTTTCAGCGCAACCGCTTCAATCGAATGCAGCCGGTTGTTGCTCACATCAAGTACTTCTAGTTTGGGGGTGTTGTGAAAAGCAATTGCGCGCACCTCCGTAAGCACATTACCACTCAAATTAAGTTGTGTTAAATGGAACAGCCCTACAAGGCTTTCGCTGGTTATGTTTTGAATATTGTTGTTCGACAAATTCAGTTCGTATAGTTCGTTTTGATGGCCGAAATGTGCAGTGGGGAGGGACTGTAAAGCGTTATGCTGCAAATCCAGTGTTTGAAGGTTCAGTAGATCATCAAAAAGGTCGTCACTGAGATGTTGTATATTATTGTTGTTTAGTTTTAAATAAATCAAATTACTAACTGCTTTGAAGTGTTGTCGGTGTAATTGATTAATGTTGTTGTGGGATAAATCCAACGTGTGCAATTGTGTTATGGAGTTCGTTATGTTGCTCAACACCAATTCTTTTAACATATTATGGTTCAAATTCAAAGTTTGTACTCTCGGAAAATCGTCCATGATGTTCAAGTCGAATTGTGTTAGATAATTGTGATTTATATGTAGAGAAAGAAGTGATTTCAGTGGTCCTAAGTGTCCCAAATGCTTTATTTGGTTGTGTGATATATCCAAAACCAATAATGATTTTAATTGTGAGAAAATATGTCCATTTAACTCAGTAAGTGCATTATTTTTTAAATCCAAATACCAAAGTGCAGTATTTCTAAAAAACCCATTCAATTCACTTATCTTGTTGTGTGATAGATCCAAATGGGTTAGATACTGTAGGTCATGGAAGAGACTAGTATTGATCTGCGAGAGTTCGTTATTTTCCAACCATATATTTTTAATGTTTGGAATGGCTTCGCTCAGTTGAACACTCCCTATTGAGTCTATGTTGTTGTGTGACATGTCCAAAATCCTGAGGTATTTTGATTTGCAAAAACTGTCTTTGTTGATTCTTTTGAGACTGTTATGGCTGATATTAAATGTAGCCAGGTACATAGATCCATTTAATTGATTACATTCCAATTCGCTTATGTAATTGTAGGATACGTCTAACTTTTGTAAATGAATCGATCCTTTTAAAAAATTAATTGGTAGGGCTGTAATATTGTTGAAAGGAAGCAACAGCTTTTCCAAGTTCACTAATGTAGATACAAGTCCATATTCTATTTCACTTACATGACTACCGTTTATACTGAGTATTTTAATTGAATTGATGTTGGTTTCATTTTTTATAGACAATATGGGTAAGTAGCTCTCAGTAATCGATATCAGTTGTGTTCTCGCATATGGGTGCACGTATGTTTTATTTACATTACTGTACTGACAGGAATATTCCGTGTACACGTAGGAACTATAAATATATCCGTAGTCGTTAGTTTTACAATACGCAATTGCACCATTTAAAAAAGTTATAAACAACACGAAATCGATTATTCGCACCATCCTTTCACACTGCTTTCTATGGTTTAACTAATATATCGATATGTGTATATATAAAGACACGCCTTATGTTGATAACAAAGTCATATCTTGCTTTTTATAAAGTGGAAGGAAAAATATATCTCCCGGCGTTTACAATTTTAAACATAACGATACTGCTTTATCACCTTTATTGTCGTACCTTTTAATACTGAGAAAACGATTAAATTATTTTTTAATTTATGTAGCCCTAAAAATGCTGTAATTTGCGTAAATTTAAATTAATAAGACTGGCGATTTTTTATTATGCAATCCAATAAATTTAGTCTGTCACAACTGTAACAAATATTAACCCTGAAACTTAACTAATTCGCTAGTTATGGTTTTTTTTGCTAACCTATTATTGTTTTGTCGAGCGGCCATCTTGAGTGATCGAAAAACCACCGACCACTAATTTAAAAAAATATAACTTGCAAACTAATTGAGTTGCAACGCTCAAATCTTACATATGTGTTCTAAATAAATCTAGAATTATAGAATTAAATCGACAGTTGCACAAATTCACTCGTTAATAAGTTATGGCTCATAGAATAACAACTACATTTTTAACAGGTGTAATTCGTGTAAATGCAAATTAAAAAGACTGTCGATTTTTTATTATATAGCTTAACAAATTGGGCCTGGCTGGAACAAATTTGAAGCCTGTAACTTAACTAATTCGCTAGTTATGATTTTTATTGGTAATCTATTATTGTTTTGTCGAGTGACCATTGTGGTTGATCGAAAAAACAACGACATATTATGAAAAAAATATAACTTACAAACTAATTGGGTTACAAAGATCAAATCTTAGATGCATCCTCCAAATACATCTAATATTCTAGAATTAAAAATATGATTTTAATAAATAAATATTTCGAAATTAAATATTATTCTTATAATTAATCCAGTAAAAAATTATAGGTTCAGTTTGTAGCCTTGTAACTACAACATTGTCGTATTTTTTATTACTTTTGTAGAATATTGTTATTCTATATCTAATTTTATGCAATCAAAACGCAAGTTTTCGAAAATCATTTAATTTTATAAAAAGTTACAATAAGTTTAGCATAGGTATTCCATATTGTTGCACTGTTATAGAAAAACTTATTTTGAGACGCGTTATCTATAAAATTAGGATAGATAAGTTGATTCAGTTTATAAATATGAATTTATCATTAAATTATGCTTCAGAAAAATATGATTTCAATAAATTAATATTTCGAAATTAAATATTATCCTTATAATTAATCCAGTAAAAAATTATAGGTTCAGTTTGTAGCCTTGTAACTACAACATTGTCGTACTATTTATTACTTTTATAAACTATTGTCATTCTATATCTAATTTTATGCAATCAAAACAAGAGTTTTTGAAAATCGTTTAATTTTATAAAAAGTTACAGTAAGTTTAGGTATTCCATATTGTTGCACTGTGATAGAGAAACTTATTTTGAGACGCGTTATCTATAAAATTAGGGTAGATAAGTTGATTCAGTTTATAAATATGAATTTAGCATTAAATTATGCTTCACAAAAATATGATTTCGATAAATAAATATTTCGAAATTAAATATTAACCTTGTAATTATTCCAGTAAAAAATTATAGGTTCTGTTTGTAGCCTTGTAATTACAACATTGTCGTATTTTTTATTACTTTTGTAAAATATTGTCATTCTATATCTAATTTTATGCAATTAAAACACGAGTTTTCGAAAGTCGTTTAATTTTATAAAAAGTTACAATAAGTTTAGCATATGTATTCCATATTGTTGCACTGTGATAGAGAAACATATTTTGAGATGCGTTATCTATAAAATTAGGGGAGATAAGTTGATTTAGTTTATATATATTAATTTAGCATTAAATTATGCTTCAGAAAAATATGATTTTAATAAATAAATATTTCGAAATTAAATATTATGATTAATTAATCCAGTAAAAAATTATATGTTCAGTTTGTAGTCTTGTAACTACAACATTGTCGTATTTTTTATTACTTTTGTAGAATATTGTCATTCTATATCTAATTTAATGCAATCAAAACACGAGTTTTTGAAAATCGTTTAATTTTATAAAAAGTTACAACAAGTTTAGCATATGTATTCCATATTGTTGCACTGTGATAGAGAAACTTATTTTGAGACGCGTTATCTATAAAATTAGGGTAGATAAGTTGATTCAGTTTATAAATATGAATTTATCATTAAATTATGCTTCAGAAAAATATGATTTCAATAAATTAATATTTCGAAATTAAATATTATCCTTATAATTAATCCAGTAAAAAATTATAGGTTCAGTTTGTAGTCTTGTAACTACAACATTGTCGTATTTTTTATTACTTTTGTAAAATATTGTTATTCTAAATCTAATTTTATGCAATCAAAACACGAGTTTTCGAAAATCGTTTAATTTATTAAATAAAAAGTTACAGTAAGTTTAGGTATTCCATATTGTTGCACTGTGATAGAGAAACTTATTTTGAGACGCGTTATCTATAAAATTAGGGTAGATAAGTTGATTCAGTTTATAAATATGAATTTATCATTAAATTATGCTTCAGAAAAATATGATTTCAATAAATAAATATTTCGAAATTAAATATTATCCTTATAATCAATCCAGTAAAAAATTATAGGTTCAGTTTGTAGCCTTGTAATTACAACATTGTCGTATTTTTTATTACTTTTGTAGAATATTGTCATTCTATATCTAATTTGATGCAATCAAAACACGAGTTTTTGAAAATCGTTTAATTTTATAAAAAGTTACAACAAGTTTAGCATATGTATTCCATATTGTTGCACTGTGATAGAGAAACTTATTTTGAGACGCGTTATCTATAAAATTAGGGTAGATAAGTTGATTCAGTTTATAAATATGAATTTATCATTAAATTATGCTTCAGAAAAATATGATTTCAATAAATTAATATTTCGAAATTAAATATTATCCTTATAATTAATCCAGTAAAAAATTATAGGTTCAGTTTGTAGTCTTGTAACTACAACATTGTCGTATTTTTTATTACTTTTGTAAAATATTGTTATTCTAAATCTAATTTTATGCAATCAAAACACGAGTTTTCGAAAATCGTTTAATTTATTAAATAAAAAGTTACAGTAAGTTTAGGTATTCCATATTGTTGCACTGTGATAGAGAAACTTATTTTGAGACGCGTTATCTATAAAATTAGGGTAGATAAGTTGATTCAGTTTATAAATATGAATTTAGCATTAAATTATGCTTCAGAAAAATATGATTTCAATAAATAAATATTTCGAAATTAAATATTAACCTTGTAATTATTCCAGTAAAAAATTATAGGTTCTGTTTGTAGCCTTGTAATTACAACATTGTCGTATTTTTTATTACTTTTGTAAAATATTGTCATTCTATATCTAATTTTATGCAATTAAAACACGAGTTTTCGAAAGTCGTTTAATTTTATAAAAAGTTACAATAAGTTTAGCATATGTATTCCATATTGTTGCACTGTGATAGAGAAACTTATTTTGAGATGCGTTATCTATAAAATTAGGGGAGATAAGTTGATTTAGTTTATATATATTAATTTAGCATTAAATTATGCTTCAGAAAAATATGATTTTAATAAATAAATATTTCGAAATTAAATATTATCCTTAATTAATCCAGTAAAAAATTATATGTTCAGTTTGTAGTCTTGTAACTACAACATTGTCGTATTTTTTATTACTTTTGTAAAATATTGTCATTCTATATCTAATTTTATGCAATTAAAACACGAGTTTTTGAAAATCGTTTAATTTTATAAAAAGTTACAACAAGTTTAGCATAGGTATTCCATATTGTTGCACTGTGATAGAGAAACTTATTTTGAGACGCGTTATCTATAAAATTAGGGTAGATAAGTTGATTCAGTTTATAAATATGAATTTAGCATTAAATTATGCTTCAGAAAAATATGATTTTAATAAATAAATATTTCGAAATTAAATATTATCCTTATAATTAATCCAGTAAAAAAATATAGGTTCAGTTTGTAGCCTTGTAACTACAACATTGTCGTATTTTTTATTACTTTTGTAGAGTATTGTCATTCTATATCTAATTTGATGCAATCAAAACACGAGTTTTCAAAAATCGTTTAATTTTATAAAAAGTTACAACAAGTTTAGCATAGGTATTAAATATTGTTGCACTGTGATAGAGAAACTTATTTTGAGACGCGTTATCTATAAAATTAGGGTATATAAGTTGATTCAGTTTATAAATATGAATTTATCATTAAATTATGCTTCAGAAAAATATGATTTCAATAAATAAATATTTCTAAATTAAATATTATCCTTATAATTAATCCAGTAAAAAAATATAGGTTCAGTTTGTAGCCTTGTAATTACAACATTGTCGTATTTTTTATTACTTTTGTAGAATATTGTCATTCTATATCTAATTTGATGTAATCAAAACACGAGTTTTAGAAAATCGTTTAATTTTATAAAAAGTTACAATAAGTTTAGCATAGGTATTCCATATCGTTGCACTGTGATGGAGAAGCTTATTTTGAGACAAGTTATCTATAAAATTAGGGTAGATAAGTTGATTCAGTTTATAGATATGAATTTAGCATTAAATTATGCTTCAGAAAAATATGATTTCAATAAATAAATATTTCTAAATTAAATATTATCCTTGTAATTAATCCAGTAAAAAATTATAGGTTCAGTTTGTAGCCTTGTAACTACAACATTGTCGTATTTTTTATTACTTTTGTAGAATATTGTCATTCTATATCTAATTTGATGCAATCAAAACACGAGTTTTCAAAAATCGTTTAATTTTATACAAAGTTACAACAAGTTTAGCATAGGTATTCCATATTGTTGCACTGTGATAGAAAAACTTATTTTGAGACGCGTTATCTATAAAATTAGGGTAGATAGGTTGATTCAGTTTATACATATGAATTTAGCATTAAATTATGCTTCAGAAAAATATGATTTCAGTAAATATATATTTCGAAATTAAATATTATCCTTGTAATTAATACAGTAAAAAATTATAGGTTCAGTTTGTAGCCTTGTAACTACAACATTGTCGTATTTTTTATTACTTTTGTAGAATATTGTTATTCTATATCTAATTTTATGCAATTAAAGCACGAGTTTTTGAAAATCGTTTAATTTTATAAAAAGTTACAATAAGTTTAGCATAGGTATTCCATATTGTTGCACTGTGATAGAGAAACTTATTTTGAGACGCGTTATCTATAAAATTAGGGTAGATAAGTTGATTCAGTTTATAGGTATGAATTTAGCATTAAATTATGCTTCACAAAAATATGATTTCAATAAATAAATATTTCGAAATTAAATATTATCCTTATAATCAATCCAGTAAAAAATTATAGGTTCAGTTTGTAGCCTTGTAACTACAACATTGTCGTATTTTTTATTACTTTTGTAGAATATTGTTATTCAATATCTAATTTTATGCAATCAAAACACGAGTTTTCGAAAATCGTTTAATTTTATAAAAAGTTACAATAAGTTTAGCATAGGTATTCCATATTGTTGCACTGTGATAAAGAAACATATTTTGAGATGCGTTATCTATAAAATTAGGGGAGATAAGTTGATTTAGTTTATATATATTAATTTAGCATTAAATTATGCTTCAGAAAAATATGATTTTAATAAATAAATATTTCGAAATTAAATATTATCCTTAATTAATCCAGTAAAAAATTATATGTTCAGTTTGTAGTCTTGTAACTACAACATTGTCGTATTTTTTATTACTTTTGTATAATATAGTCATTCTATATCTAATTTGATGAAATCAAAACACGAGTTTTCGAAAATCGTTTAATTTTATAAAAAGTTACAACAAGTTTAGCATATGTATTCCATATTGTTGCACTGTGATAAAGAAACATATTTTGAGATGCGTTATCTATAAAATTAGGGGAGATAAGTTGATTTAGTTTATATATATTAATTTAGCATTAAATTATGCTTCAGAAAAATATGATTTTAATAAATAAATATTTCGAAATTAAATATTATCCTTAATTAATCCAGTAAAAAATTATATGTTCAGTTTGTAGTCTTGTAACTACAACATTGTCGTATTTTTTATTACTTTTGTAGAATATTGTCATTCTATATCTAATTTTATGCAATCTAAACTCGATTTTTCAAAAATCTTTTAATTTTAAAAAAAGTTACAATAAGTTTAGCATAGGTATTCCATATTGTTGCACTGTGATAGAGAAACTTATTATTATTTTTTAGGAAAAAGGATTCTTATTACTCATTCATTTTTCATGTAATAGTACTTTCGTAGATTTATCTCAAAACATGTAGCCGTGAGTCGAGAGTAGAAATAATACTACATTCGCATTCACCGATTGGACTCTTAGGGCCGGCTCTACAATTGATATTTAACTGGAGAATAAGGCTATTCATGAAATAAGTTGGCGTTGAAATCTGCAACTTATTCCACGAATAGCCTTATTCTCTGGTTAAATATCAATTGTAGAACCGGAGCTTAATGATTTTTTTTTTATTAATTCTATTATTTTAAATTGTGATCATGATTTCTATCTATGTAATTATGTTACTGTTTTAACGATTACGTTTTCTAACTATATTATGTAGCATTGGAAATAAAGTAATATTATTATTATTTAATTTGCCACAATTTGCTATAATAAAAAAACGTGTTAGACTGATTATATAATTAAGTAATTAAACTAAAACTAATCGTCACTAAATAGACCTTTTGATAAAGCCTTATTATCGTACTATTTGTTTAAGCATAATATAAAAATAAAATAGTCTATTAATGTAATAGTAACCACAAAGTCAGGACATTAACAACTAATTATATTAAGTACTCGCAATATGGAGTTAAAAACCGACGAGGAATTGAATGAGCTCTGCACAAAATTGTTGACCAATAAATGCCGCCCCGATTATGGTAGTTTTAAAGGCTGCACAATGCCCCTGAAGTTCGAAAACTATGAGAAGGGGTTTGATGAATTTGAAGTCTATGAGGACGACGTCTGGGTGATTAGTGGCCCAAAATCTGGTAAGAAATAAAATAGTAAATCATTTATTAATTGTGGCCCTTAAAGGATAGATGTACAAGTAAATATACATTTTGCAAGACGTTTATCTAAAGTTTTACAAGAATTTATTTTGTTATTTCAAATTTAATGTTTCAATTAAGTGGTTGGGAACTAATAATATATATATATATATATATATATATATATATATATATATATATATATAGAGAGAGAGAGAGATAGATAGAGAGAGAGAGAGAGAGAGAGAGAGAGAGAGAGAGAGAGTGTAAGAAATCGTGCGTTTGTGGCTATCGAGTGGTAAATCACCAGATATTCCAATTATTGATATGTTAAGGCTCCAAAATGTACTCTCCGGTTGGACACGAACCCACGACTATACCCTTCGTGGTACAGTGGTTAGCGTGACGGCCGCGGGTTCCAGTCCTACCGGAGAGTAATTTTAAAAAAAAATTTAAGCCTTAACATCGATATATATATATATATATATATATATATTACTTTTAGGAACAACTTGGACGCAGGAAATGGTTTGGTGTATTGCACAAAACTTCAATTTGGAAGCCTCAAATATACCTCTGGAGACGAGATTTCCATATTTCGAGTAATGGCGTAATATATTGTTTCGACTGCTATCCTATAAACTAACTATTATTAATTTAATTTCGAATAGAAGAACTATTTTTCACGAACTCCTATTCAAGCAATCAATAATGAATTCATTATTGACTGCTTGAATACTCGGTCACTAATGCATTGCCACTTTCTGAAGTACGGAAAATTATACAATCACTTCATGCAAGAAATCGGTCTGTGGTTAATATACTGAAGTACAGAAAATCATTCAATCACTTTATGCAAGAAATCTGTTTGTAGTTAAAGTGGCAGATTTCTTGCATGAAATGATAGAATGATTTTCTATACCACAGAAGTTGGCAATTGTTTCTTATTATTAGATTTACATTTTTTTACCCATATTATGCTTCTAATCACAATTCTGAAATATAGTTTTTTAACTGTAAAATATAACTTTGTTTTCTTCAAGACGACGTTGCATGCTAGATGGTTGCGATGATACCATTATGCAAGATTTGACAACGAGGCCGAGATACTTGAAAACACACCTACCATGGGATCTACTACCACGACAACTCAGAGAATTAGAGGTGAAACCAAAGGTATATACACACAAATTACATTGGACTGCAACTAATGCTTACTTAACTCTTGTTTGTTTAGATAGTTTACGTCACTAGAAACCCGAAGGACGTGTGCGTATCTTATTATCACCACCATATAATGTTTAACAACTATAAGGGTGGATTCGATCTGTTTTGGCAGCTATTTGTGACTGGAAAACGTAAGATAGTATATATATATATATATATATATATATATATATATATATATATATATATATATATATATATATATACACGATAAAATATGAATACCTCTATTAGGCATAACCAATACAATACTTCCTACATATTCCTTCTACCAAATACAATAGAATAAAATAAATAAAAAAATATACATATCGAAATAAAATAAAGTAAACTCCTCTGCCCTTGCGAATTTCATAACCCTTATCAGCCTTTTGTAGATTTTCACGACTTTCCCATCCTCTACTAACTATTCATTCACCTTTCTGCAATATCCAACCCACACTGTCTTCACCATTACACATTCATTGCATAGATGCCACCACGTGCCGCTCCTCTTACTTATTCCAGCCCCATCCACACCTTTCTACCCCTTTCTTCTAATCCAGACCTGGCGCTTGCCAACACACTTTGGCCTTCCTGCCTCACTCTCCCCTGGATAAGTAGCTCGAGTTTCCCTCACGCTTACGACTCTATATAGCATGGATTGTATAAGCTGTCAGACAGTCTCACCTACCTTTCTTGCCACTCAATATCCTTCATGCTGTCCCTAACGTCAGTACCGAGTGCTACCTCTTTCTCTCAACATTTGCTCAACATCAGACAAAAAGGTGGGTACCCTTTCATACAACCTTCCTCTATCTTTTCTCCAACCACTCTCCATCCTATTTCTATACCTCATCTATACCTCTCGAGCCAACCTTTCTTCAAACTTCAAAACTCGCACAGAGAACTCCCATCACATGCTCATCCGGTTCGTTTCCTGTATCAGCACCGCCCACGGACCTTTCGAGACCTAGTAGGCTCTTCAGGAAACATCCATACCCTCTTTCGATTACATTCCACTTCATACAACAATATCGGCTTTATATTGCATATTACATTTTAGTTCCTCCACTCTTACCACCCCCTCCTCCCCCTATTACTAAACATCATCCATTTGATCTTTTCCACATTTACCACTAGCGTCATTCTATCAAAGTATCTTTCCATTATTTCCGACATTTCTTGCATTTCTTCTACTCTCTTGGCTACTAGGACCACGTCATCCATATACGCAAACATCCATACCTACCACTCCAGCCTGCCCTCTCCTCAACACATCCTCCACCTTATTGTATAGGTTGAACAGAAGTGGGCACCTTTGTCTTACATCCACATTCACCCTTAAAACTTCTCCATTCACTCTTGCGTTTGCCCACAATTCTTTATACATCCTTGTAATCAACTCCACCTCTTCCAGTACCATACCCACCCTCTCATTACACTCCACAAGTTACCCATAAGCATTAAGTCATATGACGCTTTCATATCCACAAACAGCGTATACATTTTCCCTTTCCATTTCAGACCATTCCTCCACCATTCTCGATAACGTGAAGACCTGCTCCCTCGTCCTTTTGTCTCTTCTGAACCTACCCTGTCATTCCGGTAGTAGCCATTTTCTTTCCACTTTACTAACCAATATGTTCTTCACCATTGTCATCATAACCTTATATTCCGCACTCATCACAGTGACCCTCCTATAGTTTCTCACGTCGGAAGCCATACCCCCGTTATAAACCGGGACCTCTACTCGCCACTTTTCCGGCACCTCCTCCTCACCACTCCACGCTCTATTTATCACATGCAACAGCGTCTCACTTCTTCCCATTGGAAGTCTTATGAACGTCTCTGCCTTCAGCTTATCTTCTACAGCCACTTGTTTCAGCTATTCTAAAGCTGCTTTTACCTCATTTCTCCTCTCACACTATGCCAGTTCTATATTAATTTCACCCTTCTTCTTCTTCTATTGGAGAACGGGCTGTGTGAGATTCTGAAGGGTAGCAGAATCTCATACAGCCCGTTCTCCGATGCAGACTCACATAACCTCTTTTCCACCTTCTGAATCTCTATTCCTTTTTCTTCTCGTACTGATTAGCGGCCATACCTATATTTCGCCATCTCCCTCCGCCACCTTGCCTTCTTCATCTTACACTCCTCGTCAAACCAGCCCGCCAGTCTTATTCCTCACCAATGCCACCACCTTGAACCTCCCCAACTGCTCCATCGAAAACACATCCTCACATTTAAAGCCCTTTAGGTTTCTCTCGTACTAAGCCATTTCTGGTTCGCTCCATTCAAACCGCTGTTAGGCCCCTCCTCTCCTCTCTCGTCCTACTGTCTCACCCGCACGATCACATTCATAGGTACATCATTCGAACACTCCTTCCATCACTACCATCGTCACATACCAGCACACGATGATCCATTTCTCTACTTCCGTCTCCAGCTCGTCTAGTACCTCCGTTTTTCGTTGTAGTATACTGTCCCCACTCACACAGGCCTTCTATCTATATTCACTTTTCCTATCGACAATCCCGTAGCTTCCCTCACTGAGTCGCTGCTCCATTCTCCCACTTCCTTACTCCCAACACGATTTCTCCTTTGGGTCTTTCCCTCCTCGCTTCTCGCACCGCAGCCTGCTCCACCCAGTCCCACCCTGCTAGCATACAGCTACACTCTCCCGGCAGTTTCTTCCTCAGTCCCTCTAGTAGTCCAGTAAACCACCCTTCTTATCTCGACGTGCCCCCCGCCCCCTCTTCTTTCTTTATCGAAATCCGATTTCATAACCACATGTCCTCACATTGTCTCCTGTCCTGCATAATCTAGTTTGTTTGTGTGACGTTTCATTCCTTTCATTATATTGAAAGCATTGGCTATCGAAGAAAATTCTCAGTTACACCACTCTCACACTCTTCTCTTCCTCGTTCCCCCGCCATATCCTATTGAATTATGCGTTCCTTCTCTGTGAAATCATCCGCAATGAATATCGGTGTTCCCGCTAACTAATTTTTATTTTGGAACACCAGCCCTTTTCCCTCCTATTTCTCGAATTTTACCAACATGGCTATTGGTTTCCCCTCGATCCACCTACCGAGTTTCTAAGCATCCATTATTTCTAAATCGATCTTCATTCTGTTCTTGAATAACTCCTGTACGTGTTTTTCTACATTCCCTTCATGTAATGTATATTTTTATATACAACCTAGTCCGGGGCCTCGTTGTGTTGTCATCCTCACCTTTTTAAACCGGTGATTGTAGTAAAGGGCTTAATCCTTAAAGCTATTTTTGATGTAAAAGTAGAACAATACAATGTATTACTTTTTGTTCTGCTTAAAAATTTATAAATATAAAAAAGGACTTGTATATTTGTTACAGTAATGTATACACCTTTCATCAAGACCATGCTAGCATACTGGGAACGACGCAACTTACCCAACATACTCTTTCTGAAGTACGAAGACATGAAGACGGATTTACGGGCGGTGATAAAGCAAGTAGCAGCATTTTTAGAAGTGCGCGCTGAAGATGCCGACGTGGAAAAGCTAGTGAAGCATTTAAGTTTCGAGCAAATGCGTACAAATCCGGCTACGAATAAACGTGCACCCATCGAATGGATGAGCCAAATTGGCATGTGTGCCAACCCAGATGGTCAGTTTATTAGAAGGGGAGAGGCAGGTGCTTACAAGACTGAAATGAGTTCGGATGTCATCAAGTATTTTGATGAGTGGATGGCAAAGGAGCTGGCCGGAACAGGTTTAACATTTTAGAAAGAATGCAGTTTATGGCGTGTTCATATAGATTCAAATTTGCGAAATTAGTATGCTGTTTACTAGTATTTTCTTTAAAATTTTCAAGTTATGAATTATTCTCTTAGGTTTAACATTTCTTAGGTTTAACATTTTCGGAAGAATGCATTTTATGGCGTGTTCATATAGATTCAAATTTGCGAAATTGGTATGCTGTTTTCTAGTATTTTCTTTAAAATTTTCAAGTTATGAATTATTCTCTCAAGTTACACTATAATGTAAATTCCAGTTTGGTAAAAAGTTTGACGATTACGGTTTTTCTTATTGTGTTATTGTTCTTTACAAAAAAAAGACATTTATAAGGCATAGCAATCACATAAATAAAATAAAATTTATCTTCTATAATCAACTTTGTCATCCCTGCTTCACTCTCCCCTGGCTAAGAAGATAGGGAGTTTCCCCCCACTCTACATACCCATAATTGTATGAGCTCTCAGCCATTCTCACTGCATTTTTCCACTGAATAATTCTTATTATCTCCCTTACGTCCGTTTTAGGCTTTACTTTTATACTCGCACATCCTTCCTCTATCCTTTTTCCATCCATTCTCCGTCCCACTCCTACACCTCACCCATACCTCCCGCACTGTATCTCCTATATTATTTTTTCAAACCTCACTACCCTCACACATGACTCTCATCACATGCTCATCACATAGGTTCCATGTAACACCACCGCCTTAGGTGTCGATCTTTCGAGACCTAGCAGACTCTTCAGGAACCATCCTTTCCATTACATCCCACTGTCGTAATTTCCACACTTCCACTATACCCCGTACAACAATATTGGTTTTACACACACGTATCAGATCTTGCATGCCATTACTAAGTTGCCACCACACAATATCTCTCATATTCACTTCGCTATACCCCAAGCCATTCTCTCAAAGACTCCAAATGCATCCTAAACCCTCCTCCACAGTCAAACCAAAAGCCCAAATATTTAAAGCCATTCACTCTCTCAGTCATTCTTCCCTTCCATTTCAGATCTTCCACTCTACTCCTCGAACCCCTATTCCTAAACATCATCCATTTGATCTTTTCCATATTCAACCCCATTAAGTTACCTTCCCATTCATCTAATCTATTACATCTTTTCCACTCTCCGGCAGCAGCCCTTTTCTTTCCACTTAAGTATCCTATATATTCTTCACCATTGTCATCATAACGTTGTATCCCACACTCATCACTCTCATTCCCCTATTAGGTCCCAGGCTACACCGTTTTATGTACAGGGACCACCGCCCCAACACGTCACTCTTCTGGCACCTCCTACGCTCCACCCCACATACCATTAATCATCTGCCGCAGCCTCTCTCTTCCCTCCACGGCCTTCAACCCATTTTCTTTCGCTGGATTTGCCAGTTTCAGAGGCATTTCCTCCTCGTTCTGTAGAACGCCTCTCTACCTGCCACGTGTTTCAAACTCTCCAGATCCTGCTCGGCCCCACCATATTTTTGCAGCGCTCCTCTGCTGTGATGATGTTACATCATCTAGTGTTACCTGGATTGTTCTTAGACCAGGCATATTTTTGATCCAGTCCCTCATTATCAATACTCTTAAATGTTGGTCGACAGCACCTTCAATGTCAATGGTTTTTTTTACGGTGAGTACAGCCCCAGCCCCTGGGCTGTGTGCACTGCGGCCCTTCACGGACCTATTGTGCCTCATACAACGTCCATGATAAGCTAGCCGGGTTAATTCTTTGTGGAAGAATTTCCCGGCTAATGTCAATGGTGGTAAGCAACGATATTTTATGCTCCAGTGTTTCCTCTATCCTCGAAGTCACTAGACGTAAGGCTGGTTTGGTTGAGCGACCTGGTTGGTAGGCATACTGTTTCGGATGTATGAGGTACGTTCACGGCCCGCCCCTGATTTCACGATCAGGCTCTGTGATCGTTACGTCTTCAATAGAATTTTTGGTAGAACATGAGTTCACTTGGAATGAGCAGGAAGTAGTGCTGGATCGGTTGAAATTTATAAAGGTATCGGGAGAAGACGAGATGAAGGATGAAGCTAACAAGAAGTTGCCAGTGGGGGGATGGCAAAGACTGCTACAGTACTGCAATGGGTGTGAAGTGTAGCAGTTGAGGTGGCAGTAGGGTGGCGTGTCGGTGTGATTGTACCAGATAAAGAGCGGGGCGGGGTTAGCCTCCGATCTGAAAAACTGTAGCGGGCTTACGTTAATGAGTGCGGGGTACCAACTGACGACAACAAAGGTGACAAGCAGAGTAGAAGCTGATGTGGGTAGAAGAGGGTTGCTACAGGAAAGTCATGGCCTTTTTAGAAAGGGGTAACGAGTAAGCAGATGTTCACGCTAGCGAGAATGGCGGAGGAAGTGTTCGAGTGCAATGCGAGATTGTATGGGGTTTTTGTGAATCTGAAACTCAATTCCTAGGTGTAAGCTAGTGGATTGTATAAATATTGGCGATAGAAGAGGAAGCGGTGGAATGAGTGAGATAGAGGTACAAAGAGTTATGGGTAAAAGCAAGAGTTTAGGCTGATGGTCCTGAATGACCTGGTAAGTGTGTAATCACTTTGCCTGGTTTGAGTATAAAGGTCACTTTAACCTCTCTCCATGTATTTGGTATGTACCTAAAAGCAATGCACCCTATAAATATAAAATCCATAGGGTTTATAATGTAGGTTAAACTCCATTGTAGTAGTGCTGGGAATATTCCATCTAGCCCTGGGGACTTAAAAGATGAGAAGCTAGATATTCCTTATTCTATTTAAGACATACTCATCATTTGGTCGGCTAGCCAATCTTCCTCATGATTGATGCGGATCGGTTGATGTGTTGGGACCTCCAGGTTGATTGCCAGGAAAGTGGGTATCTAGGAGTACCTCGACAGTTGGGAAGATATTACCGTTAAGGTCCTCCCGTTTTAGCTAGTTGAGTAGTATAGAATCCTTAGAGATTACTTTCTTCGAACGAAGAGCTGCCGCTGTGGATTCAATACCATTACAGTATTCTCTCCATGTATTTCTTTGTCGCTTCCTAACTTCACTTTTGAATTATCTACGGGCTTCCCTAAAAGCTTCCCATACATCATTACTGTTTTTTTGGCCTTGTTGAAAGTTTTCCTGGCCTTGGATCTAATCTGCGGCAGTTGATCTCTGTACTCCACCAAGGAGGTGCAGGCTCTCATGCCCGCTTTTCTCATGGGACAAAAATCCTCATATGATTTTTGGAAGAGTTTCATACAATCGTGCAAGTCGTCCATTGATATTGAAATTTTTTTGTTGCCTGATCCTGTCCTATTAGTTTATACAAAAGCCTTCCCCGCTTAAGCAAATCAATCCCGCAAAAATTGCAATTACCGCCATCGACGGCTTTCCTATAAACAACTTCCTTTTGTAAACTCATTTTCATCCACTTCCACTGCACAACACGGCGGAGGCGCGCTGTAGGCGAGGTGCAGGCACGACGTTGCACAGGCGATTGTGATGTCCATATGCAGTGAAGGGGTGAACATTGCACCATATGTTTACATAGAGGCGGCGCGGAAGAGTTTCGCCTCTTCGCCTACCGTGTTAATACTTCTACTACCCTTAATCAAATGAAGATTTCTGGCAAAGATTACTAAGTCATAGTTCTACAGAGAGCCGATAGCAGCACTTCATTGTGCCTGAATCAAGATCGGTAGTTCTATCAAAGCCAACGTTGTGCAAGTCTGACTTCGTCTTCTACCAAGTCAACAATACCCTTGTGTTTTAAAGTGCATAGAAGAATTCATATATCCTCCTCCCATAAAATTGGTCCTTTACAAACAGAACGCGTTATATTTTTCCATTCGATCTACCATCCAATTCAATATTTCAAATAATTTGCTGTATTATACAAAACAATTTAGATTGCCTCGCATCTTGACTAACTTTTGAGTCAAGAAATTGTCTTGTCTAAAACGACCTTAACACCATAAAATGCCACAGAAACTTTTCGTAGCTAGGTAAATAACATTAAAAAAAACTGCCACGTATGATAAAGTAATTTCGACTCTCTTTAAATAGACGTTTTGATAAAGCCATGTTATCGTACGACATTATTTGTTTAAGCATAGTATATAAATTAAATAGCATGCATTACTGTAATTACAAGCATACTAGCAACTGATTAAATTAAGTGTCCGCAATATGGAGCTAAAAACCGATGAAGAATTGAATAAGCTCCGCACAGAATTTTTGACGAACAGATGTCAGACTGGTTATGGTATTTTTAAAGGCTGCACAATGCCGCTGGCGTTCGAAAAATATATGAAGACGTTTGAAGAGTTTGAAATCTACGAGGACGACATATGGGTGATTAGTGGACCAAAATGCGGTAAGAGAAAGAATTCTGAATCTTGGTACTAAGAGGAATAGACTAAAGTTATCCATGTGAAATTGGAATAATTAAAATGGGATACTAAAATTGATGGCATAAGTAAAACATCTACTTGTAATTATACCGTTCACCGTTTTTTTATTCAAATTCATAAATATATAATTTATAAACGAACTAACTAAATAAAGACATAAAAGAGAGTCATGAAGTAAACAAGATTGTGTGGACAGTGTGTAAATGTTCCCATATGAAAGAATGCTAGTTTCTAATCATTAGTTGGAAAAACTCAATTCACAAACGAAGTAATTAAAGATATAAAAGTCAAAAATAAAATAAGTAAATAAGATTGTGGATAGAGCGCAGATGGCATGATCAACATTTCAACAGGTTTTAAGTTTTGGTTCATAGTCAATGTATAATTTTATTCAGAACAATAATTACAACCCTGTAATTGGAGTGTTATTCTGTTGGGTAAATAAAGCTTATTATTATTATTATTATTATTATTTAAATAATTTTCCCGAAAAAAATTTGAAATTAAAAAAATTGCATTTTCACATGGCTGGTGCGCAGTTAGGTGAAAACAAGTGAACCGGTATATGTAAAGAGGTGTGAAGATAAACAATTGCGAAAATTCAGGCTGCCGTGTGAGTTCGCGCGCCTTTCGGTGCATTGTTACAAAACGGAATATGCAAAAAAAATCTACGATTGTTTACTCATGTCTTGGTAACCATAAAATATGAAAAAAATAATTTAAGTTAATTTTGTTAGCTGTTATTGAATAATATTTGCAATAAAACAAATTGCATTTTTTAATAAATTACCTCGCACGATTTATTTTTGAAAAAATTTAACAACAATCTTCAGCCATATTATTTATTTTCCGTACATCTCTAATGTAAAGAAAGATATTATATACCGAAAAAGCCTTCACGTTTTCCAACTAAGATTGTGGAAATATGCGATAACTTTCTGGGGAAAAAAATTATACTAGAAGGAAGGTATTGTTGCCGTAAACCATTTAGAACAAAAAACAATCAATTTTCGTTATATTTTATAATAAATAATATATATATATATATATATATATATATATATATATATATATATATATATATATATATATATATATATATAATATAGATGACATAAAACTGATTTTTGCGATGTCTGTGTGTGGTATATCTGCATGGCTGTATGTATGACAGTATGTCTGTCTGTGAACAAAATTCCGGGAAAACGGCACAACAGATTGCGACCAAATTTGACAAATATCTGCGACTATCCAGGACGATCGAGTGACAATTTGATCACAATCGGTTCACTAACAGCGAAGGAATCACGATCAACACGACTCACGGCGCATAAGTGAGTGCTATCGCTGACCATATAACACGCACGGCGGAAAAACGGCACGACAGATCGCGACCAAATTTGGAAATCGGGCGAGAGCCTACGCTCCGACGACCCTGTGAAAATTTGAGTAAAATCAGACCACTAAAACAGAAGATTTCTCAATAATAGCGATTGTCTATTGCGCATATGGCAAATAATAAATATCTGGCACCACACGACTTTTTAAATTACATGACTTTAATTTTGTTTAACATTTTCCACATTTTCAACTATTCGTACTTTTGATATTTTTTTGACGCGTACAGTAGCTGGGCCCTCGCCACTGTATCTAGCAAACTTATCTTCTTGTACCCCGGCCCATCAATGTTGGGAAGAATTCTGGCCAAGGCAGCCTCGGTTTTTGTTGCCTCGTGATCTTGAAGCGACTTCTGTTCTGGATGGCGCTATTGTGAATCCATTGTCCGTCATCCAAGCCGCCATCCTTTCCGTGGTTGATGTGGTTTTGGCCAATGGCTTAGCGAAGGCTCTTCCACGGTGCCAGGTCGTCCACGAAGGCTATGGCCCTTGTGTCTTCCGGCAGTACTACTTCTAGTGAACCGTCGTATGTGATGTTCCCCAGGAGGGGTCCTAGGACAGAGCCTTGTGGGACCCCTCCTGTCACCTCATGCCTCACATATCCGTCGGCCCCAGCATAGGTCACCTTCCGATCGCTGAGGTAGCCTCCAATTAACCCGATGAGGGATCTTATTACCCCCATCATCCTCAACGCCTGCACGTTGGTCGGCCATGGTAAGTTCTTGAAGACATTGGCCACATCTAAGGTGACAATCAGGTAGTCGTCCGCGAAGACTATGGCCCGTGTGTCTTCCGGCAGTAGTACTTCTAGTAAACCGTCGTATATGATGTTCCTCAAGAGGGGTCCTAGGGCAGAGCTCTGTGGGATTCCTCCTGTCACCTCATGCCTCAATTATCCGTAAGCCCCAGCATAGGTCACCTCCCGATCGCTGAGGCAGCCTCCAATTAGCCCGATAGGGATCTTAATACCCCCCATCCTCAACGCATGCACGTTGGTTGGCCACGGTAAGTTCTTGAAGACATTGGCCACATCTAAGGTGACCATCAGGTAGACGTCCGCGAAGGCTATGGCCCTTGTGTCTTCCGGCAGTAGTACTTCTAGTAAACCGTCGTATATGATGTTCCTCAGGAGGGGTCTTAGGGCAGAGCCCTGTGGGATCCCTCCTTTCACCTCATGCCTCATATATCCGTAAGCCCCAGCATAGGTCACCTCCCGATCGCTGAGGTAGCCTCCAAATAGCCCGATGAGGGATCTTAGTACCCAACTTTTTGTGACAGCGGTGGTCCTTCCATTAATTCACATTTTCATTCACGGTTCCTGTGGAAATAGGGCTATTGCCACCGACTTGACCCCTCCGGGTACTGAGTCCTCAGACCCAGATGGGCGAGATTCATTACAATTTTGTAGGGGACGCCCCACCGGTCAAAACCTGCGCAGGCATGCCTCCTGGCTGCACTCAATGGCCCGCTTGAATTCCTTCCGCCGCTCACGGTATTGGTCCTGTAGGTGATCAGTCTGGGCCTCTGTAGCTCATGTCCGCTGTACCAGTTTCCTTGCCCTGTTCGCTGTCTTCCTGGCGTCCAACACCTCCGGGTATCCAGCGGTGGTTTCCCTCAGCATTGGCCGCATCGACTTGGCAACTGGACCTCAGTATTGGGGTCATCGGCAGGATCTTTCCATCGTTATACATCGTTTTGGTGACAGCGGTGGACCTTCCATCAATTCACATCACGGTTCCTGTGGGAATAGGGCTATTGCCACCGCCTTGACCTCTCCGGGTACTGAGTCCTCAGACCCAGATGGGCGAGATTCATTACAATTTTGTTGGGGACGCCCCACCGGTCAAAACCTGCGCTGGCAATCGAGTGCAGCCAGGAGGCATGCCTCCTCTTGGCTGCACTCGATTGCCCGCTTGAATTCCTTCCGCCGCCGTCCTGCAGGTGATCGGTCTGGGCCTCTGTAGCTCATGTCCGCTGTACCAGTTTCCTTGCCCTGTTCGCTGTCTTCCTGGCCTCCGACACCTCCGGGCACCACCAGTAGGTGGATTTCCGTTTGGTGTGTGTTGGCCTTACTGGCACCGCGAGTCTGCACGCCTCCTGAAGTTGCCGATCCAGGTCCTCGGCCTTCGCGTCAGTTTCGTCTGTTTGCTGGTAAGTGGCACACTCAAACGCAGTATTCTGCGGAGGCAATGGACGGTATTGATTTCGTGGGTGGCCACTGCATTCTTGTTTATCTTGTAACTTAAATGTTTGTGTTACTAAGTGACTACTTGTCTAGAACCATCCAGCCCTAAACCATACCCATCAGTGATATTGACACGAGGGTAACATCTATGAAGGATGTCGAGTTGCCCCTTAATGACGTCACCCTTCCTGCATTGCACAGTGATATTCCGAGCGTAACCGTCACCTCAACGATCGCCTGTTGTGGGAGAGTACCAGTAGGCGGATTTGGTCTTCAGGTCATCGTGGCGGGCGACCTGAACGCCTTATCCGTCCACTTTCCTCGCTATCCATCCAAGGGTCCCGATCTACGCCGTGACATGCTCCTGCACTTTCTCACTCTCACTCCCTGCAGTTTGGCGACAGGTAGCACGCTATCAGTGTGCAGTTATCTATCGTTGCCCATACAATACCCCATTGTGGGTGAGCCATGGGATGCAATGAGTCCATAGTTTTCCAGGACCTTCATGGCAATGTCCCCCATGGGCCCATTTGTCACTCAAAAGCAGTCGAGTTTTCGGTTATTCGGTTCGCCGGCGATAACGTTATAAGCCCCTCTCCTCTGAGCGTGGACGAGACGCCTGTGGGCCCTATTGCAGTTAGTCCTGTTCCTAACTACTTCCTCGCACCACCAGTTCTCCCGCTCGCTGGAGGCGACCAGCGCAAGGATGCCACACCTGCCGCGTGCAGGCGGGACGTATAGATAACCCACGCCTCCTTCGGGTTAAGAGAGTTGTCCTGTCATCCTTCGCTGGATGCTATGGCAGTCCGGACTGCATCTATATTCAGTGTACCTGTGACGTATCGTTGTCCTGGTTCTGGGCCCTTGGAGTCTCTCGGTCCTAGAGCAAATTCAATGTAGTGGTGGTCGCTTTCTGTCAAGTACCTTCCAGTCCTGGATGCTACTTCTCAGGCTTTCTGTGGCTAGTGTAATAACGATCACATACCCGTCTAGGCCTCTGCTGAAAGTTGGGGAGTTGCCCCGATTTGAAGGCTTCTGCTCGCCATCATGTCCAAAATCTCTGTACTTGCCGATCCCCACTCCAGGGCGTTCGCGTTAGCGGGTACATTGTTTGGTCGTCATCTTGGGTTTAGTCCAGGAGAAGTAGAAGAAAAGAAGATAGAAAAGGAGGAAATAAGAGAGCTGAAACACCACAGGCCCTCGTTGCCCCTTGGATAACTCTACTGCTTCGACCCCGATGCTAGTGGCTAGTGGAAGCAGTAGAGTTGTCCAAGGGAAGCCGAGAGTTCACAGAGTAAAGTGAGTTGAGAAGGGATACATTATTACACACTAGGTTGTGTTGAACCAAATAATCTCTTGGCAACGCGACGCACACCGAACCCTGTCGCGTCTAAAGACACAGCCGGGGGCTCTGTTGTGCTGGGCCCCACGACAAAGTGTGTTCCATTGAGGGGATCAGATACCCCCCTACGGGCTTATCAAACAAAAAAAAAACTTCTATCTTTATAGGGCTATCAGCCGTGAGGCTTTTCCGCCGGTCAAGGGAGAAGCTCAGAGGAGTTTAATCACCCGGTATTTATCTTAACTTTACAGAAAACCTCTGAAAAACTGTGAAAGGTGATTCGCGAAAATTCGCTCCGCGCTGGGGATCGAACTCAGGCTCCCCAATGCTTAGTACGAGACAGACGACGCCTCTAACCACTCGGCCACTGAGCTGAGTCGGGTTTATCAATATTTTAGATATTTTGTTCTGACTCAGCGTCAACGGTTAGGTTCAAGTAGCTCCTATTCGTGTTTTCGAATAGAATAGGCCACATTTTATGTTGAACGAACATATTATTGAATATATCACTATTTTTGGCACTTTCTTCGTAAGTATGCACGGGGCCTGCTATTTATGTATTAAGAATTATACTTATTATACTTATATAACAATGATTAGGGTATATAAAGAGGCTTATTAAATACTATTGAATTGAATCGGCATCTACTTTGTGATAATTCATTATAATAAATAAATGAAACGAATTTTTCTTTGTTTTTTATCACTTGTTTTAAACAAGTGATAAAAAACAAAGAAAAAGAGGCTTATTGGTTTTCAAAATATTCTCATTTAAGATCTACACTTTTCACATTCATTTTTTTTTATATACCTTTTATTGATCGATTGTTAAATTATGCGGAATCTAACGAGAACAAAGTTTTTGACGGCTAAATGATCATATATCTATTCATTTATCCATCGGTATATTGTGGCCTTGGAGGGTGTATCATCACCAAAAGTCGTAGTATGTTGATTAGCACACAGCTGTTGAGATAATCTATGTAGAAAATCTAAAAATAATCTTGCGAAAATATTCACGATCCTAATCCATGTTTTCGGCCCAGATAAAATGTTCAACTCAACAATACAAATAGCGTTTGTATGATAAAACGTTCTAATTAATTATCAAACTTAGAAATGGCGCAGTCGGTCTAACAAAACAATACCCGTATTGCCAATTCCCCAATTCATAAATAGCAACCTTCGTATATCTATATTTATTTTCAGGAACAACTTGGACACAGGAAATGGTTTGGTGTATTGCACATAACTTCAACTTGGAAGGCGCAAATGTATCTCTGGAAACGAGATTTCCATTTATCGAGTAATGGCGTAATATAGATTTTCCACATCTATACAAAAACCGTACCATTATTGACTTTCGATTGATTGATTTTCGACACGCGATTGTTTCACAACCGCCTATTCAAACGGCCAATAATGGACTCATTATTAACCTAGGTTAATAAAGAATTGCACTTTATGAAGTATCTCGTAACTATCGAAATGCATTCAATCGTAAACGCTAGAAATTTTTTTTAATAGCTTTAAGAGTATAATGTTTAATAGTATGTATAACATTTGAGATCATCTGTCACCTTAACTATATATGAGCTTGTGAGAATGAAAGTGATGTAAGTCACATTTGAATTATTTTGAAAAAACGATTATACATTTGGTATTTATGTAAATCGACATGCGCAGTTACAGATATGAAATCAATTTATTCATAAATAAAAATGTAACGTCGATTTACATAAATATATATATATATATATATATATATATATATATATATATATATATATATATTATCAATTGCCTTTTACCTTTCGGTGTAGGCTATTACATTAAAATTATTAACATTATTATAGTTTACAATTACTGTTGTTTATACATTTGTAAATTCTTTCCACTCCTTTCTGTTCTTCGCCAGTTCTCTTGCTGGCTTTACTGTTTTTCCTTTCTTGATTATTATGTCCTCTATTATGTTGTCCCACTCTTTTCTTGGTCTACCTCTTCTTCTTTTATTTTCAGTTCTTGCTTCCCATACCTGTTTGATTCTTTTTGTCCATCCTAATTAAATGACCCCACCAGTTTAGTTGTTTCTTTTCTATATACTTATCTACAGCTTCAATTCCCAGTTCTTCTCTGATGTCATCATTTCTTATTCTGTCTCTTCTCGTAACTTGTTTTACTCCTCTGAGATATTTCATTTCCATTGCCTGTATTCTACTTTTGTCCCTCTTCGTTAGCTTCCACGTCTCGCTTCCATATGTCAGTATAGGTCTATATATGCTTTTATATATATTTATTTTTGTCCTTCTGCTGATCTCTTTCTTGTTAATCAGTATATTGCTCAATGCGTCATATGTTTTAGCTGTGTTGTTTATTCTGTTACTAAGTTCGCCTTCCATTTTTCCGTCTTCTGTCAGTGCTACTCCCAGGTATTTGAATTCTTCTACTTGTTCTATTGTGTGTTGTTCTATCTTTATATTTATTTGCTCTTTCCGGTTTCCTATTACCATCACTTTTGTTTTGTTATAGTTCATTTTCATGTTATACTTTTCTAGGTGTCTGTTCCATACACTAAGGTTGTGCTGCAGATTACCTTCATTTTCTGCTATCACTACGACATCATCAGCGAATGCTCCTTCCGATATTTTTACAACTTGCATGTTTTTGTACCCTATGTTTGCTTTTTTGGTTTCTGGTTACATGCTCTTCATTATTTCATCTATGTATATGTTAAATAATGTAGGACTGAGCCCGCCTCCTTGTCTTAGTCCGGTGGTTGTCTGAAATGTCCTTGATATTTGTCCCTTGTGTATTATTGCATTGGTGTTGTTGTTGTATATGTTTTGTATTAATTCGACTGTCTTTCTTTCTACACCTCTTTCTTCCAAGATTTTCCATAATTTATTTCTTGGTATCATGTCGAATGCTTTTTCCAGGTCGATGAATCCTAGGTATGTGTTTTTATTATTTGCAATTCTTTTTTCTGTGATTTGTTTTATCGTGAAAATGTTGTCCTGTGTGGATCTTCCTTTCCTAAATCCACATTGCGATTCTTCTAGCGTCTGCTCTATTTTTGCTAGTATTCTTTTGTTAATTGTTTTTTCTAAGATCTTCATACCTATGCTTATGAGTGGTATACCCCTATAGTTTGAACATTTTGTCTTATCGCCTTTCTTGTGTATCGGTACGATTAACGATACTTGCCAATCTTTGGGTATTTTATTCGTCCTCCATATTTCGTTTATTAATTTTAGTAGTATTTCGTTACCTGCAGTTCCCATATATTTAATCATTTCCGTTGTGATCTGGTCTTGTCCTGGTGATTTCCCTATTTTCATTTCCCTTTTATCTCTAGTATTTCTTTTCCATTGATCATCTCTATATCTGCTTCCGAGTCGTTCTGGTCTCTTGTCTTCTGTTCATTTCCACCATTTTGTGATAGTAAGTCTTCAAAATATTCTTTCCATCTTTCCAGTATTTTTTCGTTGTCCTTCAGCAATATTCCTTGATTGTCTTGTATATAATTTACTTCTTGTCCTTTTTCTTTTCTGTTTAGTTTTAGTGTTTTATAGAATAATTTTTGGTTTTCCTTTGCATTTTTCTCCATTGTCTCTCCAAACTTTTCCCATTCCCTGCTCTTTGCTATTCTGATCTTATCTTTTACTATTTTCCTCTTTAAACTGTATTCTTCGTAGTTTTTACTATTTTTGTCATTTAGGTATCTTTGCCATGCTTTTTTCTTTTCCTTTATTTTCTCTCTTATGTCCTGCGACCACCATGCTGTCTGCTGCTTCTTGTTTGTGTTTTGCTTTGTCCCACATGTCTCTTGTGCTGTCTCCAGTATATTTTTCTTTAATTTATTCCACATTTCCTCTACTTCTTGTCTATAGTTGCCCTTTACTATTTCTCCTCTATTTTCTCTTTATAGATTTTTGCTATTTCTTTTTCCCTTAGTTTGTATGTTCTTATCTTGTTGTAGTTTATTGC
The DNA here is from genome assembly GCA_963942505.1 of Lordithon lunulatus. NCBI lineage: Eukaryota > Metazoa > Arthropoda > Insecta > Coleoptera > Staphylinidae > Lordithon > Lordithon lunulatus. The sequence goes on from OZ012675.1 coordinate 10,013,227, forward strand.
TATATTTGGTCTCTGCTTTTTTTATCGCTATCTTGGTAGTCTTCCTTTATTTTCGTCTCTACTAGATAGTGATCACTTCCAATTTCGTAACTTCTCTTTACTCTTGTGTCTATTATTTTGCTTCTTTTCCCTTGTTCTGATAGTACATAGTCTATTATAGATTTTTCGTTCCTGCTTATCACTTCCCTGGTGTATTTGTGTATGTCCTTGTTGTATGAATACTGTATTCGTTATTACTAGATTATTCATTCTACAATAATCTAGCATTTTCTTACCATTTTCGTTGAGTACGCCTTCTCCATATCTTCCTCTCATCGCGTCCTTATCTTTTACTTCGTTGCCAATTCTGCTGTTGAAGTCTCCCGTCACGTACACTTCTCCTTTGGCTTTTTCTGTTGTTTCGTTGAGCTGCTCCCAGAGTGTTTCTTTGTTGCACGCAATATCATCTTCGTTTGGTCCATACACTGCTATGATAGTTTTATGGTAGCCGTTTCTTTGATCTCTAACTTCGATAGACAAAATCCTCTCCGTAATTGCATCCCATTTATATATATTCGATTTCAGTTTTTTATGCATTATACATCCTACAACTGCTGCGGCTCTCCGATTGTTATCTACACCGCTATATATGAATATATGTTCCTTGTCCATTTTGTACTCTCCCTTCCCCTTCTTTTTTGTTTCTGTTACCACTAAAAAGTCTAGTTCAGCTTTCTCAAATTCTTGTTCCAGCTCTTGTTCTTTTCCATTTATACTTCTGATATTCCAAGTCCCAATTTTCCATATTTTTCTTTTTTTTTACTGTACTCTTTTCTTTGTTTCCATTTATTATGTGTTTATTCTTCTTTCTTATGTTCGTTGTCGCTTTCCTCGCTGTATTCTTTGTATTTTTGCTTCCGTCCGTTTTCTCTTTTGCTAGTAGTTTTTTGGATTGGTTACTTTCACCCCATTATCTTTGGCTACGACTCCTTTCTCCTTTTTATCCCATATGTATATTTCATTGTCTACTATTATCTTTCTATAACCTATTTTTACGTGTTTTCCTTTTTCTTTTTCCAATTTTTCTATGTTTCTCATCTCTATTTGTATTTTTTTCTCCTCTTCCGTTAGATCATCGTCATCTATTTACATAAATACCAAATGCAAAATCATCTCGTTTTCAAATATGACTTACACAACTTACATTCTCACAGACTCATATATTGTTACCTATTATTAAACACACAATAATATTTTAACCACAATTCTCAAATAAAGTTTTTGTTACCGAGAATATAACGTTATATTATTCAAGGCGGCCTGCCATGCTAGATGGTTATAAATCAGCCTCTGTGCAAGATTTGACAACGAGGCCTAGATACATTAAAACACACCTACCATGGAATCTACTACCACGCCAACTCAGAGAATTAGAGGTGAAAGCAAAGGTATATAGACATACATTATAACTTACTACAACATTTTCTTAATTAACTCTTGTTTTTCAGATAGTTTATGTAACTAGAAACCCGAAGGACGTGTGCTTGTCTTTTTATCACCACCATACATTATTTAACAATTACAAGGGTGGATTCGATTTATTCTGGCAGCTATTTGTAGCAGAAAAAAGTGAGATCTAAAGTTAAATAAATTTACCCATATCAAAAGTATATTTACTAAACTCAAAAGTAATTCTTATGAGAATGCTGTGAGCTTAAATTTAATTTTCATGTTAAGTTCTGTATATCATAAATGTCAGTTTTTGGTTTAAATTTAGCTCTAAATTTATGTTGGTATGAATCATTATCTAGCGCAGGCTGGCCAATTTTCTGAAATTTACATTAGGTACACTATGAAATGGAGTGTTTCGATAATTGTTTGTACTTATCATATGCCTTATGCTTAGGTAGCTACTTCGTACAAATACGTATGTAAATGAAGAAAGAAAGAAATAATGTTAAGTATACAGCATACGATATATATATATATATATATATATATATATATATATATATATATATATAATTATGAGATATCTCTAAAAATTTCACCCTCCTCATAATTAATTTCAGGAGCCTTCCATAGGCAATACCTATCACTTCAAATATATATATATATATATATATATATATATATATATATATATATGTATCATCGGTGGAATGATAAATAACCCAAAAAATCTCTTAGTTTTTATTATTCTTCCTGCCAAGAGAAATGTCAACCTTCAATTCGTGTAATAAAATAATTCGATTTACACAATTTTGTCTAAATATATATAGGTAAAAAGTTGGAGAGTTACACATGTTTACCTATATATACATATATATATATATATATATATATATATATATATATATATATTTACACACAACCGGAGCCGAGGCCTTCGCATTAAACCCCCCATTTAAATTTGTTCCCTACTATAGGACTGCTCTGCATATTGCTTTGTTTTATATAAGATAAAGAATACATTTTTTTTTCCAGTAATGTATACACCTTTCATCAAGAACATTCTACCATATTGGGAAAAACGCAATGACCCTCAGATACTCTTTCTGAGATACGAAGACATGAAGGCAGACCTACGAGCTGTGATAAAACAAGTAGCTGCGTTTTTGGAAGTGCCCGCCAACGATGCTGACGTGGAAAAGCTAGCGAATCATTTAAGTTTCGAACAAATGCGCGCAAACCCGGCGACGAATAAACTTAATCACATCCAATCGATGAACAAAATTGGCTTGTGTGCCAACCCAGACGGGCAGTTTATGAGAAGGGGAGAGGCAGGAGCTTACAAGACCGAGATGAGCCCAGAAGTCATCAAGTATTTTGATGAATGGATGGCAAAGGAGTTGGCCGGAACAGGATTAATATTTTAGCAAAAGTGCTATTATCATTTAGTTACGATTCGTAAGTTACAAATTGCAAAATTAGTATATGTTTTGCTAGTGTCGGAACCAGGTGGTGCCTATAATTGCTTAGTTAGCAAAATCAAAAATATGTAAGTTGTATATAAGCTGCTTTCGTTTAACATTTCTAGTCGCCCCGAACATTACGTGTGCGATCAACTTCAAACAGAACAAAAATATAACTCGTCATTTCGTGACTACAAGCAGTTAATTGTCAATTTCTCTTATTAGGCAATAAGCAATAATTCTACCATGATATGCAAATTATCTAGCAACAATAGAATAAAATAAGAGTAGTAACAATACATTTTATTCAAATAACTCCTACCTACTTGTTCCCGCTTAGTCGTCAACCTTGATCTCACTATAGGTGCTTTCGTTTGGCATGGTTTAGCATTGCTAGTCGCCCATGTGGCGTGCAGTATCGCTCAGGTCTTGCAGTCTTGCGCCGCCGGTTTTAAGGGCCGATGTAGCATCGGATGCGGCAAATAGAACAAGAGACAATAAGCCCGTACCAACCCAGGAGTGATAAACGAAAACGGCTTATATACACAAGTAAATAATGAATGCAAGCACAATGCACATCCGCTGCTCCTGGGGTTCTGTATCGTTCCAAGTTTTGTGAAGGTGCACAAGAGACTAGAATTGTGCTCACCCGGAGCGGCTTACACGAAAAATAGAACAAGATACAATAAGCCTAGAGTAGCACAGAGCGATAATCGAAAACACCTAAGCTATAAATATTTTTTTTTTACTTTATTAGAAATGCTAAAAATACTAGATGTATATAACATAATAATAAAATTTTACATTTAATAATATATAATAATTATGTACATACTTAACCATGACAATAAATTAAGTTCCTGTACATGCTTAGACTTTAATTTAACTTTAATTAATGTAAAATGTTAAAAAATCTTGCCAAGAGTAAATTTTTAACTCCTTGCCAAAATTAATACTGAATAGGCATAAAGTTATAAACATTGGGTCATTTTTTGAAAACATACAGATATCATTAAATAGGTTAATAAATAGTATAAATATTGTCGCTCAAAACAAATGGTTATAATCAAAATTTTCAAATTTCCATCTAGCTTCTAGGAAAACAAAACAAAACCAACCCGTGGGGATTCTACACTAAAATTTGAAATATAACTATTTTTTTTTCAATGCTATCTTCAAGAGTGTAAAATTGTCTTTAATTTGGTATATAGAAAACTTAAAAATGTTCGATACATATGTCGGTAAGTGAAAAAATCAAAACATCGGCAAAACCAACCCGTGACGATTCTACACTAAAATTTGAAATATAACTAATTTTTTTCAATGCTATCTTTAAGAGTGTAAAATTGTCTTTAATTTGGTATATAGAAAACCTAAAAATGTTCGATACATATGTCGGTAAGTGAAAAAATCAAAACATCGGCAAAACCAACCCGTGACGATTTTACACTAAAAGTTGAAATATAACTAATTTTTTTCAATGCTATCTTCAAGAGTGTAAAATTGTCTTTAATTTAGTATATAGAAAACTTAAAAATGTTCCATAGATATGTCGGTAAGTGAAAAAATCAAAACATCGGCAAAACCAACCCGTGACGATTCTACACTAAAATTTGAAATATAACAAATTTTTTTCAATACTATCTGAAAGAGTATAAAATTATCTTTAATTTGGTATATAGAAAACTTAAAAATGTTCCATAGATATGTCGGTAAGTGAAAAAATCAAAACATCGGCAAAACCAACCCGTGACGATTCTACACTAAAATTTGAAATATAACTAATTTTTTTCAATGCTATCTTCAAGAGTGTAAAATTGTCTTTAATTTGGTATATAGAAAACTTTAAAATGTTCGATACATATGTCGGTAAGTGAAAAAATCAAAACATCGGCAAAACCAACCCTTGACGATTTTACACTAAAAGTTGAAATATAACTAATTTTTTTCAATGCTATCTTCAAGAGTGTAAAATTGTCTTTAATTTGGTATATAGAAAACTTAAAAATGTTCCATAGATATGTCGGTAAGTGAAAAAATCAAAACATCGGCAAAACCAACCCGTGACGATTCTACACTAAAATTTGAAATATAACAAATTTTTTTCAATACTATCTGAAAGAGTATAAAATTATCTTTAATTTGGTATATAGAAAACTTAAAAATGTTCCATAGATATGTCGGTAAGTGAAAAAATCAAAACATCGGCAAAACCAACCCGTGACGATTCTACACTAAAATTTGAAATATAACTATTTTTTTTCAATGCTATCTTAAAGAGTGTAAAATTATCTTTAATTTGGTATATAGGAAACTTAAAAATATTCCAAAGATATGTCGGTAAGTGAAAAGATCAAAACATCGGCAAAACCAACCCGTGACGATTCTACACTAAAATTTGAAATATAACAAATTTTTTTCAATGCTATCTTAAAGAGTATAAAATTATCTTTAATTTGGTATATAGAAAACTTAAAAATGTTCCATATATATGTCGGTAAATGAAAAAATCAAAACATCGGCAAAACCAACCCGTGACGATTCTACACTAAAATTTGAAATATAACTAATTTTTTTCAATGCTATCTTCAAGAGTGTAAAATTGTCTTTAATTTGGTATATAGAAAACTTAAAAATGTTCGATACATATGTCGGTAAGTGAAAAAATCAAAACATCGGCAAAACCAACCCGTGTCGATTCTACACTAACATTTGAAATATAACTAATTTTTTTCAATGCTATCTTAAAGAGTGTAAAATTATCTTTAATTTGGTATATAGAAAACTTAAAACTGTTCCATAGATATGTCGGTTAGTGAAAAAATCAAAACATCGGCAAAACCAACCCGTGACGATTCTACACTAAAATTAGAAATATAACTAATTTTTTTCAGTTCTATCTTAAAGAGTGTAAAATTATCTTTAATTTGGTGTATAGAAAACAAAAAAATGTTCCATAGATATGACGGTAAGTGAAAAAATCAAAACATCGGCTAAACCAACCCATGACGATTATACACTAAAATTTGAAATATAACTAATTTTTTTCAATACTATCTTAAAGAGTGTACAATTATCTTTAATTTGGTGTATATAAAACATAAAAACGTCCCATAGATATGTCGGTAAGTAAAAAAATCAAAACATCGGCAAAACCAACCCGTGTCGATTCTACACTAACATTTGAAATATAACTAATTTTTTTCAATGCTATCTTAAAGAGTGTAAAATTATCTTTAATTTGGTATATAGAAAACTTAAAAATGTTCCATAGATAGGTCGGTAAGTGAAAAAATCAAAACATCGGCAAAACCAACCCGTGACGATTCTACACTAAAATTTGAAATATAACTAATTTTTCTTAATGCTATCTTAAAGAGTGTAAAATTATCTTTAATTTGGTATATAGAAAACTTAAAAATGTTCCATAGATATGTCGGTATGTGAAAAAATCGAAACATCGGCAAAACCAACCCGTGACGATTCTACACTAAAATTTGAAATATAACTAATTTTTTCAATGCTATCTTAAAGAGTGTAAAATTATCTTTAATTTGGTATATAGAAAACATAAAAACGTTCCATAGATATGTCGGTATGTGAAAAAATCGAAACATCGGCAATACCAACCCGTGACGATTCTACACTAAAATTTGAAAATATAACTAATTTTTATTAATGCTATCTTAAAGAGTGTAAAATTATCTTTAATTTGGTATACAGAAAACTTAAAAATGTTCCATAGATATGTCGGTAAGTGAAAAAATCAAAACATCGGCAAAACCAACGCGTGACGATTCTACACTAAAATTTGAAATATAACTAATTTTTTTCAACGCTATCTTCAAGAGTGTAAAATTGTCTTTAATTTGGTATATAGAAAACTTAAAAATGTTCGATACATATGTCGGTAAGTGAAAAAATCAAAACATCGGCAAAACCAACCCGTGACGATTTTACACTAAAAGTTGAAATATAACTAATTTTTTTCAATGCTATCTTCAAGAGTGTAAAATTGTCTTTAATTTGGTATATAGAAAACTTAATAATGTTCCATAGATATGTCGGTAAGTGAAAAAATCAAAACATCGGCAAAACCAACCCGTGACGATTCTACACTAAAATTTGAAATATAACTATTTTTTTTCAATGCTATCTTAAAGAGTGTAAAATTATCTTTAATTTGGTATATAGGAAACTTAACAATATTCCAAAGATATGTCGGTAAGTGAAAAAATCAAAACATCGGCAAAACCAACCCGTGACGATTCTACACTAAAATTTGAAATATAACTAATTTTTTTCAATGCTATCTTCAAGAGTGTAAAATTGTCTTTAATTTGGTATATAGAAAACTTAAATTTTTTTCATAGATATGTAGGTAAGTGAAAAAATCAAAACATCAGCAAAACCAATTCGTGACGATTCTACACTAAAATTTGAAATATAACTAATTTTTTTCAGTGCTATCTTAAAGAGTGTGAAATTATCTTTAATTTGGTATATAGAAAACTTAAAAACGTTCCATAGATATGTCGGTAATTGAAAAAATCAAAACATCGGCAAAACCAACCCGTGACGATTTTCCACTAAAATTGGAAATATAACTAATTTTTTTCAATGCTATCTTAAAGAGTGTAAAATTATCTTTAAATTGGTATATAGAAAACATGAAAATGTGCCATAATTATGTCTGTAAGTAAAAAAATCAAATCATCCGCAAAACCAACCCGTGACGATTCTACACTAAAATTTGAAATATAACTAATTTTTTTCAGTTCTATCTTAAAGAGTGTAAAATTATCTTTAATTTGGTGTATAGAAAACAAAAAAATGTTCCATAGATATGACGGTAAGTGAAAAAATCAAAACATCGGCTAAACCAACCCATGACGATTATACACTAAAATTTGATATATAACTAATTTTTTTCAATACTATCTTAAAGAGTGTACAATTATCTTTAATTTGGTGTATATAAAACATAAAAACGTCCCATAGATATGTCGGTAAGTAAAAAAATCAAAACATCGGCAAAACCAACCCGTGTCGATTCTACACTAACATTTGAAATATAACTAATTTTTTTCAATGCTATCTTAAAGAGTGTAAAATTATCTTTAATTTGGTATATAGAAAACTTAAAACTGTTCCATAGATATGTCGGTTAGTGAAAAAATCAAAACATCGGCAAAACCAACCCGTGACGATTCTACACTAAAATTAGAAATATAACTAATTTTTTTCAGTTCTATCTTAAAGAGTGTAAAATTATCTTTAATTTGGTGTATAGAAAACAAAAAAATGTTCCATAGATATGACGGTAAGTGAAAAAATCAAAACATCGGCTAAACCAACCCATGACGATTATACACTAAAATTTGAAATATAACTAATTTTTTTCAATACTATCTTAAAGAGTGTACAATTATCTTTAATTTGGTGTATATAAAACATAAAAACGTCCCATAGATATGTCGGTAAGTAAAAAAATCAAAACATCGGCAAAACCAACCCGTGTCGATTCTACACTAACATTTGAAATATAACTAATTTTTTTCAATGCTATCTTAAAGAGTGTAAAATTATCTTTAATTTGGTATATAGAAAACTTAAAAATGTTCCATAGATAGGTCGGTAAGTGAAAAAATCAAAACATCGGCAAAACCAACCCGTGACGATTCTACACTAAAATTTGAAATATAACTAATTTTTCTTAATGCTATCTTAAAGAGTGTAAAATTATCTTTAATTTGGTATATAGAAAACTTAAAAATGTTCCATAGATATGTCGGTATGTGAAAAAATCGAAACATCGGCAAAACCAACCCGTGACGATTCTACACTAAAATTTGAAATATAACTAATTTTTTCAATGCTATCTTAAAGAGTGTAAAATTATCTTTAATTTGGTATATAGAAAACATAAAAACGTTCCATAGATATGTCGGTATGTGAAAAAATCGAAACATCGGCAATACCAACCCGTGACGATTCTACACTAAAATTTGAAAATATAACTAATTTTTATTAATGCTATCTTAAAGAGTGTAAAATTATCTTTAATTTGGTATATAGAAAACTTAAAAATGTTCCATAGATATGTCGGTAAGTAAAAAAATCAAATAATCGGCAAAACCAACCCGTGACGATTCTACACTAAAATTTGAAATATAACTAATTTTTTTCAATACTATCTTAAAGAGTGTACAATTATCTTTAATTTGGTGTATATAAAACATAAAAATGTCCCATAGATATGTCGGTAAGTAAAAAAATCAAAACATCGGCAAAACCAACCCGTGTCGATTCTACACTAACATTTGAAATATAACTAATTTTTTTCAATGCTATCTTAAAGAGTGTAAAATTATCTTTAATTTGGTATATAGAAAACTTAAAAATGTTCCATAGATAGGTCGGTAAGTGAAAAAATCAAAACATCGGCAAAACCAACCCGTGACGATTCTACACTAAAATTTGAAATATAACTAATTTTTTCAATGCTATCTTAAAGAGTGTAAAATTATGTTTAATTTGGTATATAGAAAACTTAAAAATGTTCCATAGATATGTCGGTAAGTGAAAAAATCAAAACATCGGCAAAACCAACCCGTGACGATTCTACACTAAAATTTGAAATATAACTAATTTTTTTCAATGCTATCTTCAAGAGTGTAAAATTGTCTTTAATTTGGTATATAGAAAACTTAAAAATGTTCGATACATATGTCGGTAAGTGAAAAAATCAAAACATCGGCAAAACCAACCCGTGACGATTCTACACTAAAATTTGAAATATAACTAATTTTTTTCAATGCTATCTTCAAGAGTGTAAAATTGTCTTTAATTTGGTATATAGAAAACTTAAAAATGTTCGATACATATGTCGGTAAGTGAAAAAATCAAAACATCGGCAAAACCAACCCGTGACGATTCTACACTAAAATTTGAAATATAACTAATTTTTTTCAATGCTATCTTCAAGAGTGTAAAATTGTCTTTAATTTGGTATATAGAAAACTTAAAAATGTTCGATACATATGTCGGTAAGTGAAAAAATCAAAACATCGGCAAAACCAACCCGTGACAATTTTACACTAAAAGTTGAAATATAACTAATTTTTTTCAATGTTATCTTAAAGAGTGTCAAATTATCTTTAATTTGGTATATAGAAAACTTAAAAATGTTCCATAGATATGTCGGTAAGTGAAAAAATCAAAACATCGGCAAAACCAACCCGTGACGATTCTACACTAAAATTTGAAATATAACTAATTTTTTTCAATGCTATCTTCAAGAGTGTAAAATTGTCTTTAATTTGGTATATAGAAAACTTAAAAATGTTCGATACATATGTCGGTAAGTGAAAAAATCAAAACATCGGCAAAACCAACCCGTGACGATTCTACACTAAAAGTTGAAATATAACTAATTTTTTTCAATGCTATCTTCAAGAGTGTAAAATTGTCTTTAATTTGGTATATAGAAAACTTAAAAATGTTCGATACATATGTCGGTAAGTGAAAAAATCAAAACATCGGCAAAACCAACCCGTGACGATTTTACACTAAAAGTTGAAATATAACTAATTTTTTTCGGTTCTATTTTAAAGAGTGTAAAATTATCTTTAATTTGGTATATAGAAAACTTAAAAATGTTCCATAGATATGTCGGTAAGTGAAAAAATCAAAACATCGGCAAAACCAACCCGTGACGATTCTACACTAAAATTTGAAATATAACTATTTTTTTTCAATGCTATCTTAAAGAGTGTAAAATTATCTTTAATTTGGTATATAGAAAACTTAAAAATATTCCAAAGATATGTCGGTAAGTGAAAAAATCAAAACATCGGCAAAACCAACGTGGACGATTCTACACTAAAATTTGAAATATAACTAATTTTTTTCAATGCTATCTTAAAGAGTGTAAAATTATCTTTAATTTGGTATATAGAAAACTTAAAATGTCCTATAGATATCAGGGGGTGGAGGCTTTGGCAATTTAAACGCCGCGCTTACCCTGCGTGTTGGCGAGTCCTGTTTCCAAGGTTTTTCCTGTCGCGGGGTACAGACGCTGTTTGCAGCCGTCCACTCTGGATCAGACGCTGCGATGTACCCGGGAGGTATTTGATTCCTCTCCTTCCCTTCATATCTGAGTGGCATTTCCCTATCCGCCAACTAGGGACGCGTCCTCTAGGGGTGTTACAGGCTCCCCCGAGGATCAGCAAATAAAAGCGGCCGGCATCCTTGACAGCAGTGCTTCCGTCGCACCTCACCCACCTCACTCGGTTCCTTCCCATTGTTCGAAGGCCTTCGTTTTGTCTCTATCTATGGCGTCTTCTTCGTGTGTAACTTGTTGGCCACTTCATGACCCTCCCTCGATAAGGGCCGCAACGTATCCCACTTTACTGGTTTAGCTTAGGTGTGGCTGTCCACAAAGAGGGGCGCTCTTCCGAGACCATCCACCCTAGTTCATCTACGTGCTTACGTTTGGCTCACTGGACCACACGATGTTGTACTTGCCTTCCGTTGACGAGGCTTACAGCGACTTTCTGTAGACCACGTCAATGGAAAGCAAGTACGTAGTAGTGCGCCGTCATGCACCTATTTAGGTTAATTTGTAGGGCTAGGATTTCCATGGAGTGTCTTCTCGTTAGACGGCTCCGCCTCAGCTGCGCGTCGACCGACCGCAGGTTTCTTGCACATCCCTGGCTGAGAGTGGTCCGCAGTCTGATAGATGAGGCAGTAGCTCCTTGTAGCGTAGTGCCTCGGTCGTTCGCATCGTCGGCACAACGCCCCCTGCAGCGAGAGGCCTTATGCCAGAGTACCCAACATATAAAGCATTCTTGCTGTTCCTCAGAACGGATAGTAGCCCGACAGTGGACGAGCCCCACCCTCAGTGAGTATCTCCCCAAAATGGACCGTGCAATTTCTTCGTCGTATTGATTGGGGATCGCTTGAGCATATGGGGGCATGCCGGCTTTAGGAGACTCACATTAATGTGCTAGTCTTTTTGGTCAGGGCCGCTATAGCCTCCTATTTAGTTGTGAGGAAGTCCATTGCTTTTAAGTGCACCACTGCTCCAGCCTTTCTGACGACCTACATTGCCCGCTATGGTCTTCCTGAGATGGGTCGACCTGGGCCCCTTTTCCAAGCACCTCAAGTCTCATGTCTCCAGTCGCAGTCTTGGTGATTTTGGTTACCCTCATTTCACGAACATCCACCTCTCGGACCTGCTTATGTGCATATGTGGTCTCTTCCGCTGCTCTAATCACGATAATCGCCTTTGCTAACTGCCAATTCCTTTGTTGTCTAACCCCATTGGGTACTCTGCTTTTTACTTTCGCCTCCCCTCTGCCGGGCGCCTGGTAGTTGGTGATTCCGACGTCCGTATGGGCGAAGAGATACTCAGTAAGCTTCCTAGCGAAAACCTGATCCACACCTAGGGATTCCACCGTAAGCCTATTTCAGCCAATGTCCCTAGCTAACCTTGGGAAGGCGCATAAACCAACTCATGAAGTACGAGGCGGCGACCGAATACCATGCTACGCACAGGCTGCCACAAGCACCTGCGTGTGACATTTGTACACCAGCAGCAGCCTTGGGTCAATTCTCAGACGCCCAAACTACGCATCTTGTGCAACATTTAACTGGGGAGTTGGATACGAGATTGTTCACACCTGATCTTAAGCCGCCTACTTTCAGTGGCTGGGGTCACGCAGAACAGAACCTGCGACTGGGATGATAACACTGAAGTCACCTCCGAAAGGCTACGGTTGGCACTCCTAGTCTAGACCAGCGCACACCAAGCATTATGCCCCCAAAAGCCATTCTTCAGTTTTTCATAACTGTAGGATGGATGGAGGAATAACAGCTGAAATGTCAACTGGGGGATGCACAAAGGTTCCATACAAGTGGAATTAATGCAGTCTACAGATGCAACCCTTTTACTAAGTCATAACATCAACAAGAGGCGCCGTACAGGTCGATAATAGTTACAGACGGCTCAGAACAGGATGTTATGGAAAGAAATGGAGGAGGAGACCAGGAGTGGACATATACGAACTAAATAAGACATTTATAAAGGCCATAGAAAGGTACACAAAATCCCCTATATTTTTAAAAATATATCTTATCTAAACATATGATTATTGAACTCTATTCTACCACATTATAACAATAAAGTAATATAGGAATATTTAATATTAATTTCTTCTTCGATTTAATCCAAATCATCTACATCCATGAAACTTGCCGGCGACAAAGACAATTTCACCATATTAGCATAGGTACGTTCTCTTTTCTCACCTGTGTTATCCTCATATGATATATCAGCTTTACGTTTGTAAGTCCCATCTGGTTCATTTACTGTCTCTTTGGAATCGACATGTGTTGATGTTAGTGCTTGTGCTTGATTCATATTCTCATGAGAATCTACAAAAGCACTAGATATGTTCCTTTGAGTCATCTTATTTGTTGTAGGGCTCTCGCTTTTAGTGATACTTTCATTTTTAACGCGCACGTCCCTAGTATTTCGATTAGTTTCATCTATGTTCACGCTTGAACGTGTAGTGAACGTGGTTTCCATTGAAGTTTTTTCATTACAACTTGGATTTCCAAATTTTGGAAAATGACACTTATTGGAGTTGTTCGTAACATCTATATTAGAGCTGTGATTTTCATATACCATTGAAGATTGATAATTTTTCATATTTATAGAGCTATTGTCAGCAGCTGTACGCTCTTTATCCCTATTCAGATTTTGAGGCGTATCGGATGCAGGATATTCTTTATCGGCCTCTTGTTGTTTTTTCTTTAACCATTCAGGCGCGTTCTGGCTGCATCTGTCACCGATACGTTCGATACCATCAGTCTCATTATCCTTATTTATTTGATTCATCTTTTGAGATGTAGGATTATTTTGATCTGCCTCGTGTTGTTTTTTGTTTGGTCTTTCAGGCTCGTTTTGGCTGCTTTTGTCAACGCTATTTTCATTGTACATATCTTCTTTATAACCCATTACATTATCATGAATGTCCATAATGCATAAAGCTGATAACTTCTTTTTTAAATCGTCATCAATATTCATTGTTTCTATGAATTTATAAATTGTGAAAATGGTTTCCTTCTCCAATGCCTTTTTGAGGTTGCGCATGTCCTTATTGCGGCGCTCTTGAATGTTTTGCATATTTTTATTTGTGTTATTGGACATACTTATGTCAGATTTAGTACCCTTAGTCATTTGAGAAGTTTTATTAACAACGCTGTTCTCATCTAGCTTCTGTTTAGAATTATCTTTAGGCATTTCTACCTTCTTGTCTGTTTGAATCAAGTCACCACGTTTTGTGTCATTCTTATTCTCAAGTAATTTTTCTTCAGTGTGCTTTTCGACATTAGAACAATCCTTAACTTTGTTATATTTGTCGAGCGTATCAGTATGGCTTTTATCATCATTGTGTTCACGTTTTGATTCATTATTATTTTCGGGTAATATTTCTTCAGTACGCTTTTCCGAAATTGTACCGAAATTAGAACATTCCTTAGTTTTGTACAGTTCAGTACAGTTTCCATCGTTTCCGATTCCACTTTTTGTTACATAATTCTTCTCGTTCAACATTTGTGCAGTGCCCTTTTCCACACTTGCACCGAATTTTGCATACGTCTGAACTGTGTTATATTTGTCAAGCTTTTCACAAGCTTTTTCGTCGCTACCGTTATTATCATGCTCATTACCAATGTTTGCATTATTGTTTTGTTCAGAAGTAATTGCAGTAGTTTTCTTGTCAACTGGTTTAAAACTGCTAGCACCGAAACTGTTAATTGTAAAAGATTTAATATTCTTTGTTAATTCATTTGTTAATTCCCTTTGTTCCTTGGTCACTGCAATTATGCTATCCACATCTTTATTCTCAGAATTTCGATATATTTCACCCCCTGAAACATCTAAATTATCACTTGAGGCAATATGTGATGTGATTTTTTGGGAATGTTTTAAAATTGAAAATTCTTCACATTTGCTATACTTGGTTTCAATGAAAGCTGCAGTCTTTTCAGATTGAATATTACAAGATTCAATTAATTGGCTAGTGTCTAGATTTTGGGCACAATCATCTACATCTGCAGCTTTAAAAATATGCTCTCTAGAGACCAATAGATCAAATTTAGCTGTTCCACACCAACCACCAGATGAAGTCTTTACGTCATAATCGTTGTTATTACTTGATTCCTTTGCATTATCTATGGTATTATGTTTCTTGTGAATCTCCTCTGACTTTTTAGCATTTCTATTTTCGAAAAACTTCTGTGTATTATTCGCGCTTTCTTTTGGAGTTTTATCTGCTGCTTTTGTCAACTCTTGTAGTTTCACATTCTGATCAATCTCCATTAATTTAACAGGAGTGTAATCCTTGGGCAACTCTTCAAACTGTAATAGTTTACCAGAATGTTTCAGACTGCGCAATGCTGCAAGGAAGTTTAGGACATCTTCTGGGTCATAATCTCTACTATTCAGTCCTCCGATTGGTGGATTGTAAAAATCTTTATATCTCTTCAAAAGATAGTCGGCTCGTTGATGTTGTTTACCTTCCCTGAAATATAATAAATTAGGCTTTGTAATAAGGCTTTTATGAACATGCTTACCATGTAATTTGTCTATGCAAAAATCTTTTTAATCCATTCTCGTAGGTAGGTTTGCGGCTTCTTACAAATTCCGTTAATAATCCCAAAATATCAAAAATACGCGACATTTCTTGAAACAACTCAAATTTACGGTTCTCGACATTGCTCATAAAATTTAGTTGAGGATAATCCTCGGCAGCGCACTCGTGTCGCTTGTATAGTGGTTGGAGTTGTTCATGTTTAACAACCCAATTGATTTTTTGTGGAATTCGTATGTGTAAACTTTGGCTGCATTTGCAATCCACGCAGCCATCTACGGATATTTTCTTACATATATTAGTGCAGTTGCAAGAGGAGTGACACACTTTGTATGCATATTTTTTGAACCAGCACACCTATAACAAAATAGTAACAATAATTAAATTCAAAACTTTTATTGTTAGCGAAAAAACGCAAAAAAATCTGCTTATTTGGACATTTAGTCCTGTAGCCTTGTCACGGTTATAGGAGGCAAAAGTAGCATCAAGTGGGGGAAGTTAATTTCTTTTTTTTTTCATGTTTGGGATGTGACTGAGATGCAAAATCCAAGTTTACGAACGAAAAAAACGCAAAAAAATCTGCTTATTTGAACACTTAGTCCTGTAGCCTTGTCACGGTTATAGGGGCTAAAGTTGCATCAAGTGGGGGAAGTTAGTTCCTTTTTTATTTCATGTTTGGGATGTGACTGAGATGCAAAATCCAAGTTTTCGGCCTAGGCAGCCCTCCGGAACACATTTGAATCTTTCAAAAACTGCTCAATTTTTGCAATTTTTTCGGTTTTTCCCATTTTAACCATGAATGAGCACGTTTTCGACAAAGATCTTTCTATGCATTTTTAAACTACATAAAATTCTCTACAATATGAGATTAAGATGGGCTTAGTAGCCCTAATAGTTTCCGAAATACAGCTTTTCAAAGTTTGGCAAAATCTCTCAACCTGAAAATTGTATGCTAATTTTCATGTGTCATCACATACAACTGTCTTTATATCTTCAATTACCTGTCTACATGAGTCAGTGAAGTAAACAATTATTCAATCTAACATTTTGAAAGAGGTGGAAGAAGAGGAGGGAAGGTGGGATATGTAGAGGGTAGTCATGTTCACAACCAAATGACTAATATTGACCTTGAGCTCTGGTCATTTTGTTGTGTCAGCTTCCTAAGTTGATCAAAGCAGCTGTTAAACGAGAAGACACAGATGTGACAAGACCAACAAGGGCTTTCCCTCAGAAGTTCTCCTTCACAGAACAGTATTTTTTATGTGGAGGATTTTTACAATATGAACTCACAAACAACTGAACAGCATATAGAAATGAGACCATCGCGAATTTCTCGACACAAAGCTTATACAAAGAAGCTGAGCGACTGGTTTTTGAAGTAGCCCCCATTTCGTAAAACAGATGTGATTATGTCCTTAAGTAGTGGGCTTATAGGAGAGAAAGGGGTCAATTGCCATATGACCAGAGATATTAGGAAGAAATCAATGTTTAAGGTTGTAGGACAAAATTTCCAAAATGTCAAATTCGAGCGTTAAACTAAAGTTGTGTCTCTTTCCTCTACTGTTGATACTATAATTGTTGACAACAGACAAGTGACTATCGAACCACTGACACTGTTTCACAGGATATGCGTTATGAAACAGTCGGGTTAAGATCTGAAGAACTACTTCACGTACGAGCTCTCACCATTCCCGATGTCTCTATTCACTCAAGAGGAGGAAAGGCAATAAATCCTCTTTCTATGCAGCATTCAAACCTGTAAATATTGATTAGTCACACGGAGCAAGTAAATTTGTGGTTGTTGATGGTGGTCACCTCCTTCACAAGGCGGTATCGCCACAGCACTCCTCGTTTGACCTGACAACAGCCCGATATGTAAAATTTCTGGAGATATGGTATGGTTAGAAGATACACATTCTTCTGCTGAGGTGATATTTGAGTAAACAACCACTCCTAATATTTCACAAAAAAACATTTTTAACAATGATAAAAACAAATTACGATTAATTCAACTACTGAAGGTGAAATTTGAAGCCAACAACTTTGAGGTTCTTCAGACTGAAGAAGATGCTGATACGGTAATCATCACTACAGGTATCATAAAGGCCTCTGATTTTCAGGTCGTGGTTATTGCAGGAGATGACTTAGACATGATCACCAACGTGTCTAAGTCATCTCCTGCAATAACCACGACCTCATTGGTCTCCGATGTCCCACAAAAGGTTCCATATACGTTCATAAGTGTGGAAGAGTAAAAAATCAGATGTCTTCTACTCAACCACTTCAACATCCACAGACAGTCAGTTCATCACGTGCATACATGTCTTCAGTGGATGTGTTTCCACCTCGAGCTTCTACAGCCACGGAAAACTAAAGTTGCTTCAAATACCACAGAAGTATGTAGATCTAATAGAGAAAGTTACAGTTTTTTTCTAATCCAACTGCGATACCTGCCCAAATAGCTGAAGCCGGGGAGAAAATCATTCATTCATTCAACTGTATAGTGGAGAAAGGTCCAGTCAAACCTTAAACAACCTGCGCTACAAGCTCTTCACAAAGACTACAGTCAAGAACAGTTTCAACCTGGCCAGACTTCCTCCTACGCAATATGCTGCAAAGCTACATTAGTTTCGCACATACTACCAGGTGCAGCAGTGCACTAGGTCTACTGGTGGTGCCAGGAGGTGGCCGAGGCCCGAACCCTAGCCAACCGGGCCTGGAGGAGGGAGCAGAGGGCCAAAGCGGCGGGAGCACCCACAGAACAACTAAGAACGGAATACAGGGCCCTAAGAACAGCATTCCGGAAGGCCATAGAGACCAGTCAGGCTCGTTGCTGGAAGGAGCTGTGCAGGGAGGTAGAGGATAATCCCTGAGGGCTCCCCTACAAAATTGTCACAAAAAGGTTTACCGCCCGTCCACCCGGTCCGGAGACCTCAGTACCAGGGGGAGTGGCCGCAGTGGTCAAGGCACTGTTCCCGCCCAGCACATACGAAAACCCACCAGAGGAGCAGCTGGAAAATCCGGACCTCACACATGAGGAGTGGAGCGAGGCCCTGCTACACCTGCCTGGCAAAAGGCACCGAGGCCTGACGGGCTTCCCAACGAGCTCCTGAAGGCAGCGGCGAAGGGGATCGCCTCGGCACTAAGAGAGGTCACCAATCAGAGTATGAGAGTGGGCGCCTTCCCACGAAGGTGGAAGACGGCAAGATTAACCCTCATCCCCAATCAAGGAGAGCCCGTCGGCGTACCGACCTATTTGCCTAGCCAAATCCATGGAGAGGCTAATAGCTGGCCTGCTGGTAGAGGCTCTTGAGACTACTGGAGGCCTACATCAACATCAGCATGGCTTCCGTAGCGGGAGAAGTCAGGGAGGTCGCCCAGTCCGCGAACGCAGGGTCATGGAGGAGGCGAGCCCATTGTTTGATGGCCACCCTGGACGTAGCCAACGCTTTCAACACGCTGCCATGGAGGGCCATCAACAAGACACTAGCTAGGAGGCAGATCGCACTACCCCTCAGGTCAATCATCAGGGCCTACCTCAAGGAACGGGAGATAACCTATGATGGCACCGTAGGACTCGCGAAGTACGAGGTAACGGGGGGTACCACAGGGCTCAGTCCTGGCCCCCCTCCTCTGGAACGTTGCCTTCGACGATGTCCTGCGGCTGGAGCTGCCGGAGGACACCACAATCGTAGCATTTGCCGACGACCTGGCCGTGGTAACCAAGGCCAGGGATCTTACAACGGTCAAGAGCAGACTAAGAGGAGCAGTAGGAGCAGTGGCCGAGTGGGCGACTGGTCTATCGCCGTTGCCAAAAACGAGGTCGCTCTGCTCTCCACAAAGAGAGCAGGTGTTCACGAAGCCACCGCAACCATCCAGCTATTAGGGGCGGTCTTTCCCATAAGGAGGACAATCAAATACCTGGGCATGATACTGGAAAGTAACGTACACCACACCACCCAGGTATTGGAGGCCGCGGCGAAGACCACCAGAACCGAAGCGGCATTAGCCAGACTGTTACCGAGCCTCGGAGGACCCAGCACCGGCAGGAGGAGACTACTGGCACTGGTGTCACGAGCCCAGCTGACGTACGCAGCCCTCGCCTGGGCGAGCGCTACCAACACCAAGCGGAATGCGGAGAGGCTGCGACGGGCTCTACGCACTAGTGCTGTAAGGATATGTATGGCTTACCGCACCATATCCACGGATACGGTGGCGGTCCTAGCGAGCACCATTCCCGGGGACCTACTCATCGCTGAGCGAGCGAGGGCGCACGATCTCAAGAAGGACGTGGCCACGAAAAAGGAGGCGCAAGAGAAGGCAAGGGAGGAAACCTTCCGAAAATGGCAGGCGAGGCGGGAGACTGAACCAGCAGGGTGATCCCACGCGTGGAGCCGTGGATCACCAGGGGACACGGGGACCTGGATCGTTGGACCACCCAGACCCTATCTGGACATGGAGTCTTCCAAACATACCTCCACCGGATAGGGAAGGCTGGCCCAGCCAAGTGCAGATACTGTCGTTCGATGATCCGGTCCACACCATCTTCCGTTGTCCCCGTTGGGAAATTAATAGACGTAATCTCTGGTTACAGGTTGGTGACACCGACCCAGACGACATCGGTGCCAGGATGTTCCGAGACAAAGACGCGTTCGCGGCTTTGTCCCGGACGGTGATGGGGAGGAAGGACCAGCGGACGCCACAGACCGACTGATGAGGACGGACGACAATGACAGCCCCTTTTTTCATTTATTTTACACCTTACCCGCATTTTATGATACAAGAGACATAACGACGGTCCGGGGGCTAATAGACGTAATCTCTGGTTACAGGTTGGTGACACCGGCCCAGATGACATCGGTGCCAGGATGCTCCAAGACAAAGACGCGTTCGCGGCTTTGTCCCGGACGGTGATGAGGAGGAAGGACCAGCGGACCCCACAGACCGACTGACGAGGACGGACGACAATGACAGTATTCATCATTTATTTTACACCTTACCCGCATTTTATGATACAAGAGACATAACGACGGTCCGGGGGGCTTAGGAATGCCTGTTAGGCGGTCAAGCCCCTCGTCGACAGAACCTGGGTTTCGGTTTGGTCGGTAGGCGCCCCGACCAATACGCGGGGTGAATCCTACACTCCCCATGCCTATCACCACAGTGGTGATAGTGGAGGCATGGGTGTTTTTCGAAGATTACACACCAGACGATAAAAAGAAGAAAAAAATGGTGCAGCAGTGGCTAGGCTAGAAAAACAATCCGCTCGAATGGGAATCGGTTGCTACAGCCCAGAGATGATGTTCAGGGAAGCTGCTGAACGTGATTTTCTGCAGACGCAGGAATGCTTGCAGCTGGAGGAAGGTTTGAAATGTTCCGTTGTCAGCGGGACCTGCAATGGCCAGTCCTGAGAAAACCTACCGGAAATGAAAATAGACGTGGACGACAACACCGTCGACTTGGACGACCTCGGCGACGGCAATACAGTCAGCCAACAATAGCGAAGATTTAGAAGAAGTCGAGGAACAACATCAGCTATTGTTACACTTGTATTATTGTTTGTTATTCAATATGGGTATATTTTTTTCATTTCAAACCAGGCTATTGAGGACAATGAAGAAGACGGATTTCCTAGGCCCTGGTCGCTCAAAGAGGAGAAAACAACATTAACAAACATTTCTTGTGTACTTTTAATAAGATATATGTGTTAAATATATTTTGGGTTTCAATTAGTCGTTTGGTTGTAAACAGTGACTCCACCCTCCACTCATCCCACCTTTCCCACTCCTTTCCCACCTCTTTCAAAATGTTAAATTAAATAAATGTTTACTTCACTGACTCATGTTAGATAGGTTATTGAAGATATAAAGATAATTGTATATAATGAAACATTAAAATTAGCATACAATTTTCAAGTTTGGAGATTTAGACAAACTTTGAAAAGCTGTATCTTGGAAACTATTAGGGCTACCGAGTCCATCCTAATCTCAAATTGTAGCAAATTTATTCTAGTTTAAATAAAATGCATAGAATGGTATTTGTCCTTCGTGGTCAAAATGGGAAGAAACAGAATAAAGTGCAAACATTTAGCAGTTTTTCGAGATATTCAAAAATGTTTCGGAGGGCTGCCGATGTCGAAAACTTGGATTTTGCATCTCAGGCATTTCTCATACAAGAAAAAAGCGTAACATACTACGCCCACTTGATGCAACTTATGATGTACTAGGTTAGTGGACAGACCGGAGTGAACTGGAAGAGCTCACCCCAAAGGGCTGAGAAACTATATATGGTGGAAACCCCGCCGAAAACCATTCGTAGCCCAGAGAAGATATAGCGGCGTTAATACCGGCCGCAGGGAACATAAGCACACCCTAAACCAATGGCTGAGGGTGACTGGAGGGGCGGCCAAGCTAGCCCAGCTGGTTAGGGAAAATTCCAACACCCAAAGGGGATCAAGAAAGACGTAGCTGGACTGAAAGCAGTCACCACGAGGATTAATACTAGGGACGCCCTGGACTACGTTAGGCCATCTTTAAGGAACTGCGTGAAACCAACTGCAGAATAAGGGGAGCTGGAGGAACACAAGCGGAGGAACAGAGCTTTTGTGTGCCAGGTAGCTGACCTCAAGAGAGCTGCGATGAAATAGGCCAACCAAGTATGCCAGACCGACGGGGAGGATGAGTCCCAAGAATTGACAGACACCAAGGCAGCGGCGGCCATTAGGGGCCTTTTTGATAGAGAAGGCGCATATGACTATAGGCTATAAATGACTAGCTCACACTCTTGGTAGAGGATACCTGGTCGGAACAGACCTTTAAGAACACAAAACCCTCTATATGGGGGGATATCCGTGCCCCTAAAACATATGATACTAGTCGATACTAACTGCAAAGACATTACTAGGAACAACAATGAGACTACCTTATGTGTGATGGAGCTTCCAGCACGAGGTTTAGACGATTCTTATGTAGCACCATATCATTCAGATGCTTCACCGCCTCAAAGAAGGTCTTGAGAGTTGTCACCAAACTGGTGCGAACTACCTTATGTGTGATCGCACCAGTTTGGTGACAACTCTCAAGACCTTCTTTGAGGCGGTGAAGCAATTGAGTGATATAGTGCTACATAAAAATCGCCTAAAGCTCGTACTGGAAGCTCTGGAAGTCAATCAGGAAACGCGAGGAAGATCTTGGAATACATATGTACAGACATTGAGGCAGACAAACCCCTATGCGTGCCCAAAGTGAAGATCGTATCCAAACTGCGTTCCAGAACTAAACCAACCGTCTAGCCGACTGAAGCTGGCTAATGGTAATGACACGAGAATAGACCCTGCCACTGAAACGGCCAAGGGTAAGTCCTGCGCCGACCTACTTAAAATGGTGCGTGAGGTGTATACATACAAGCTAGACCTGCAAGTTTCTCAGGTAATGAAGACCCAAAGGGCACCGACAGTCAGGCGGATCAACTAAGGCAAGATAGTGCTGAAAGAATACAGGGGGCAATAGTCACCGTCAGAAGACCAGGACGGGTGATGCACATCAAAGTCCTGGACGCGGCGACGACCAAGGAAGAGATTATATCAGCTCCTAGTAGGTCCACCAATGCAGATGGAAGGCAGTTCACTGTTAGCAGCCTATGGCTGCATATGGGAGTACTCAAACTGCTACGGTGATAATGAAGACCCAAAGGGCACCGACACTCAGGCGGATCAACTAAGGCAAGATATCGCTGAAAGAATACAGGGGGCAATAGTCACCGTCAGAAGACCAGGACAGGTGATGCACATCAAAGTCCTGGACGCGGCGACGACCAAGGAAGAGATTATATCAGCTCCTAGTAGGTCCACCAATGCAGATGGAAGGCAGTTCACTGTTAGCAGCCTATGGCTGTATATGGGAGTACTCAAACTGCTACGGTGATCACGTGGGGCGAACTGGCGGCCAACATCACTGGAGAGGGACGACACCAAAATCTGGTTTACTTTAGGATAACCCTCCGAATAGAGACAACACCGCCGATGCTAGCACAGCACGCTGTAAGGGACCGGACTGCTCAAGGATATGTCGGCGCTGCGGAGAGGAGAGGCACTTCGCCCGGGAGTGAAGAACTGCCGCCCATTTCAGCCTACTATGCGATGCCAGCGGGAATGGTACCCATGAGATGTCCGACGAAAAACAGGAAGGTTCCTTCTGGAAAGTGCTCCAAAATGACCACTAAAGGTATTAAAATCAACCTAAATAGATGCTGTGTAGCACGCGATCTACAAACACCACCACCGTCGCAGATGCATATGACACAGTGATCGCTATCGTGCTAAACAAAAGACTCCCAGAGTGTATAGGATGAATCCGTAGTCAGGCTGGGTTAGCATGAATTTGGGTTCACACTGGGCTACCCTGGATAAGGGAAAAATGCGGTAGGGGATATGCCACCATCAGCATAACAGGATGTTGCGTATACTCAGTATACGCTTCCCCTAATGCGCGGTTGGAGGACCTATTGGAGACGCTAGGCGAGATCCGTGTAAGCACTGATGCGGACAAAATAGGAAGGCACTGTGTGGTGGTTGGAGAATTTAACGCCAAGTCCTCAGAGTGGGTCTCTCCTACTACCAATCAAAGAACAACACTATAGGCGGACAACCCTGTCCTGGTCAATGAGGTGGGACGGCCAACCAACCAGAGAGGTGGAGAGGTAATAATGAGGCCATTCTCGACCTAATTCATGTGTCGGCCGCAGCCGTAAATAAAATGAAGGAATGGCACGTACTGCCTCCAGTACGTGCCATTCCTTCATTTTATCCTCCTCAGGAAACCTTCAGTGGCCATTTATATATAAGCTTCCACTACGACCGCGACATAAGGGACCAATGTGTACTAACCCAGCTGGCATACCAATACGACATCCGCACATTTAAGAGTTCATGAAGGTTATGGAACGAGGTATGTTTGATGGAGCCATAAACAAGCCGGGCTGCGTTAGTTACAAGGGCTTGCGAGGCGAGCATGGCCCAAGGGCCGTGGTAAAAGGTCAGAAGGTTTACTGGTGGACCGAGGAAAAGATGTTTGCACACATGAAGGCCTATGACTCGAGAAAAGGGTGAACTCGCGAAGGAACAGGACATTTCATCCTACAGATAAGGTACAAAAAAGCCGTTTAGGATAAAATCAAGGCCTCCAAAGACAAAAATGGGTTGCGGCCATTAATTAGTATATTTGGGGATAAGACTACAAGATTACCCTCAAAAGACACAAGTTCAGATGGGAATCCACGGAAATCGTGTGAGGCTCATTCAAAGCTATCTCGAGGAGCGAGAAATTATGTACGAGGCAGGAACAAGCAGTGCTAATGGCAAGAAGTCCCATCCTATGGAATCTCATATATGACGGGTACTGCGGCTCCCTTTTCCAGATAGAGTAGAACTGGTGGGATACGCAGAGGGCCTGGCACTAGTGGCAGCTGCCAGGATAGAGGAACAGCTGATCGGGAAGGTGAACGACAGCCTCTCTCAAATCAGCAACTGGATTCAGGATAATCAACTCTACCTGGCCCGGAAAAACAGAGGCTATTTTATTCACCGGTAGAAGACGTGTAGCAACAATAGTATTCTCTAGTCTAGAACAGCGGATTACCCCCGTAACTAGCCTGAAATACCTTACACTGGACAAACATCTAAACTTCTTCTGCATGTGCGTAGACTACGGCCTCAAGGGCGGCGGTTCTGGTCAGGATCATGCCATACCTCCAACGAGCAAGCAAGAGAAGGATATTTGCCACTACAGTAGAGAGTATCATGCTGTACAGTGCACTGGTGTGGTCCGGGAAGATGCAAATAGCACGGACTAGGACATACCTGCCCAACAAGATTGCTCAGTGGGTGGCCGGCACGTACCGCATAGTCTCCAGGGAAACGGTGATTGTGGTAGTCGGGATGCCAACAATTGAGCTCTGCGAACGGCAGGGTTTGTTCGGGACAGGATAGGAAGGCACCAAGAGGTGCAAAAAGACTGCAAGGGTTTGTACCATAACAAAGTGGCAGGAAAGCTGGGATTCCGCCGAAGGAAAAGCTGATTGGGCAAAAAACGTCAGCCCATATATAAGAAGCTGGGTGGGCAGGAAGCATGAAGATGTAGACTGCCATCTATTGCAGCCGCTTACGGGCCATGGATGCTTCCAAGTGTACGTCAGGCCAGACCTACTAAAAAAATCGTGAAACACTGATGGCTCGAAAATAAGGGCGAACGCGGGGAGGAACAGGACATTTCATTCTAGAGATAAGGTAATAAAGCCGTGTGGGATGAAATCAAGGCCTCTAAAAAACAGAAATGGGTTGCGACCATTGATGAAAATATTTGGGGACAAGTGTACAAGATTGCCCTTAAATTCCCCTTTCAACTCGAGGGGGGGGGGGGGGGGGGGGGGGGGCATTATGTACGACACAGGAACAAGCAGTGGGTGCATCGCACTAACGGTGCGCAGAGGGCCTGGTATTAAAATAATATAACTTGTCTCATGAAAATTAAATAATTGTCAAGTAAATTATAATATTTTATAATTAATAACAGTATACCAAATTAGTTTAAATGAAAACATAAACATAAAGTAAATTACCTGTAGTATTTCCTTACAGTTATCGCCAGTACAAATCGTAGATGGTGAATTGGATGTCTCGAATTCAAGAACTGGTATCAGCAATTGCTGTTCCGAGTGGATGTTTTGTAAATTATATAATAAATCTAAATTATCCTGTAGGTAATCCAAAGCCGTAAGCAATCGATGTCCATTATCCAGCATCCCTGTCGCCACGTGTAATGCAACAGAACACCCAGTTGAAATCAAATTTAATGAAGAGACATATGTTAAAATGCTTCTACCAGCATTGCTGGCTTCTCTCCAATTTGCCTCCATTACATATTTATCTATATCCATGTCTTTATTCTGAGATTGGGATAGCAAACAAAAGCTCAAATTGTTGATATAGAAAAAATTCACATTTTTTTTAAAGAGTATTTCAACATTGTTTTCTCTTCTGAAATTGTCGACGTACTTCTTAAGATCGGTAGCCACGGCTGTCGGCTCGGACGTCTTGGTTAGTATGAAGATGATATTATTGTTACACGACTGCAGATCGAATGTGGACAGCATGTTGTTCATTTGCTGTTTGAAATCGGGTGAAACTTCATGGTTTAGAATGATGCAGATGGCGTTTAGAGATGGAATCTCCATTAGATGGTTCCAGTTGAATAATTCGGTCGCTTCGTAAATGCGCAGAACATGTTCTGTCTTTAATGGTATCTTGTGACATGTTAGGCCTGTTGTAAACAAAAATAAAACCTTTAATCACAAAATTTGTATAGAAGGTAAATTCATTATTTGGGACAAGAAACAGTTTTAGAAAAAAAACTCCAATGTGTGTGACAAGAAAGACAAATTGGAGACGCCCCGAAATCATGCGAAATAAGATAATTTTACAACTCTACCGCATAATTATATTTTTTTTAACTTAATTAGTTTACTGTAATCGGAAAACTGACAAAAAACATACAAGTATACTAGTGGACCAGATAGCGATGTTTGGGGGAAGAAGGAAGAGGCAGAGGAGACAGTCCCACCGGAGTGGGTGCGCGTAATAGAAAAAAGGCGGAAAAAGTAAAAACAAGAGAGAGGAGGGTTGATAGAAGGTAGTAGTACTGAAATGTGATGGTATCTGGGATTTGAGGAGAAGGTGTGGTATTGATGATGAAGGGGCTGATTCTAAAGTGAGAAGGACAGTTTAACTGGGAAAGTGGGGCAACAAAGTTCTGCTGGAATTGGAACTAGGAAGAGAAAAGGCGTTTGATGTAATCAAAGATAAACTTGAGGAGCACCAAGATATATATTAACGACGACCTGTCAATACAGAAGAGACAGCTATAGAAAAATCTCAGTGAAAGGACAAAGAAAGAGAAGCAGAAAAGGGGTAGTAGCAATGTGGGTTAACGGAGTAGTGGGGGACTGCCTGGTGAAAAATAACCGAATAGGTCGAAAACGGTGTGGCAGAAGGCAGGGGTAGCCAGAAGAGGGGAGAAGCAACACAGCGAATTCAGTGTGCAACTTTGGAGCATAGCTGGGCTGAAAAAAAAATGTTAGGGGGAACGTAGGGAAAAGAACTAGAAGAGTGGATGGATCCGAAGGACATAGTGGAGAAGCTGAGTACAAAGGAGGAATCCAATACCCGCCATTGGCAAGAAAAGCAATGTCAGAATAAGTGATTGATAAACTAAAGAAATAGAGTGATTGCATTGGTTGAGAGAGGCGGGCTGGGATATTCTGAATGGATGTGCAGAGGATCAGTGGGAAGCGAAGAAGATGATTTGTGATCAGGGAGGCTGTTTGGTGCTAGACCATGATCGGAACGGATGAGCTAATACATTTCAGAGCAGGATACACGGGGTCAGCCCCTGTGACGGTAGAAGTAGTGGTGAGGGCGAAGAATAGGAAAAAGTATGAGAAGAGAAAAGCGTAGCAGCAGTTTTCATGGAGTTAACAGGTAATGTTGTACATAAAAATGTAGACATAAAATGGGATGAGCTGCACTAGATGCAGCAGTTGGAGAGAGTGATGGAGGCTGCGTTAGTGAGGAAGGATAGCTTTAGAAAGGAAAGAGGGAGGGAACAAAAAGGGGTGGAGGATTTGGCAGAAGGACGGGTTAGAAAAAAAAGAATAAAATAATCGTAGAATGACGAAGCAGGAAGAATGAATGGGGTGGATACAGATGATGGATGGGCGGATGGAAATGCAGGACAAATAAAAGAGGGAGAGAAAGGAAGTGATGGCCAAGTTGGATCAGATGGCGATGTTCGGGCAAGAAGGAAGAGGCAGAGGAGACAGTCCCACCGGAGTGGGTGCGCGTAATAGAAAAAAGGCGGAAAAAGTAAAAACAAGAGAGAGGAGGGTTGACAGAAGGTAAAAGAAGTACTGAAGTGTGCTGGTATCTGGGGTTTGAGGAGAAAATGTGGTATTGATGATGAAGGGGCTGATTCTAAAGTGAGAAGGAGAGTTTAACTGGGAAAATGGGGCAACAAAGTTCTGCTGGAATTGGAACTGGGAAGAGAAAAGGCGTTTGATGTAAGCAAAGATAAACTTGAGGAGCACCAAGATATATATTGACGACGACCTGTCAATAGATGAGAGACAGCTACAGAGAAAGGACAAAGAAAGAGAAGCAGAAAAGAGGTAGTAGCAATGTGGGTTAACGGATGAGTGGGGAAATGCCTGGTGAAAAATGACTGAAGAGGTCGAGAACGGTGAGGCAGAAAGCAGGGGTAGCTAGAAGAGAAGAGAAGGAACACGGCGAATTCAGTGTGCAACCTTGGAATATAGCTGGGTTGAGAAAAAAATGTTAGGGGAAACGTGGGGACAAGAACTAGAAGAGTGACTGGATCCGAAGGACATAGTGGAGAAGCGGAGTACAAAGGAGGAATCCAATACCCGCCATTGGCAAGAAAAGCAATGTCAGGATAAGTGATTGATAAACTAAAGAAAGAGAGTGATTGCATTGGGTGAGAGAGGCGGGCTGGGATGTTCTGAATGGATGTGCAGAGGATCAGTGGGAAGGTAAGAAGATGATTTGTGATCAGGGAGGCGGTTTGGTGCTAGACCATGATCGGAACGGATGAGCTAGTACATTTCAGAGTAGGATAGTTGGAACAGTGCAAAAAGTGAGGAAGAGAATGGGAGGCTGGAGGAAGGAGTCGATAACGGAAGATGACATTCTGCAGTCACGGAGGTGGGTCAGTGATAGACAATGTTACGGTCAGGAGGGATGAATCAATTCAGAGTTGAAAACGAGGGTGGATCAGATCAACGGTGGCAAAGCTAAAGTTCGTGAAGTGGGAAGAGGTGCACTTGTCCAGCAATTGGATGTGGGGGAGGGAGGGGGGTGTGAGTAATAAGAATGTTAACCTGAGGTAGAGCTGAAAAAAGAAAGCCGTATGGCGAAAAGAGATGGTACCAATGTACTCCAATGAGAAAATGAAACGATACGTTAGATAGGGGTAACCCGGCGAAGAAGGAGTATGAAAAGATGTGCGATAAGAGAATTATGAAAGAGATTCAGAGGGTGGGAAATAAGCTAAACGAGCGTAGGTCGATGAAGGAGCTGTGGGAGTTGTGAAAGGGAAGAAAACCGAAGGGTAAAATAAACATTGACCTTACAGAATGGGAGAGTTGCGGAGCGATAGCGGGGATGGTAGAGCACCTAGGAAGTGCGAAGTAGGTAGGAATGAACTAGAAGTGGCGCTGGGCCAGCTGAATGTAGGAAAGGCGACGGGAGTGGACGTATTAAAGGAGCAGGCTACCGGTGAAAGTGAGAAACTGCTGCCCGCTATTAAGAGAAGTGTGGAGTGGAGAGGAAGAGGTAGCGGAAGGGGGTGGTAGTGCCTGTACATTAAGGGGAAATGTAGCCACGGTGCCGAAAACTATAGTGGAATCACTATAATAATTGTGGGATACAAACTTGCTATGTGCGTGATGAAGAATAGGTTGGAAGAGGAAGTGGATAGGAAAAAACTGTTGTCCAAAAACTAGTGTGGGTTTAAAAATGGGAAAGTAAACAGCGGAGGATTTTCACGATAGGAAGAATGGTGGAGGATGTACTGCAAGGAGAATGTATGCGGTGTTTGTGGAATTTAAAGCGGCTTACGACTCAGGTTCGAGGAGCTAACTTGTGATGTGTATGGAAAGGTTAGGGATGGAAGTTGATGCTGTGGAATCGATGACAAAGATGTACAAAGAGACATGGACAACAGTGAATGAAAAGTTTCTGAGAAGTTTAGCGTGAATGTGGGCGTTGATTTTCTGTTCTATATTTACCAAAAAGAGTTGGAAGAGGTGTTAAGGACATGCTAAGCGGAAGGGGATGTGGTAGGAAAAACGAAGGTGTGCATGCTTGGGTATGGAGTGTATAGAAAGGTATCTTGATAAAAGGAGCTAAGTTGGGAATGTGGAGAAACAAATATGGATGTTTTTTAAGTACGAGTAGAAGAGTGAAAGTACGAGTAGAAGAGTGACAGAATTGCAGAGCAAGGACGAGGATGGTAGAGAGGGGAGGAGGTACTGGAAGAGTGGCACAATGGGGTCGTAGTGCAAAAGCATAAGAGTGGGAGGGGGTTAAAGATCGCGGCTGAAAAACTATAGAGGAATCACTATAATGATTGCGAGCTACAAACTTGCTATGTCCATAGTGAGGCATAGGTTGGAAGGGAAAGGGCTATTTCCCGAAAGCCAGGGTTGGGTAAGGAGAGTATAGAAAACTATCTTGATAAGAGGAGCTTAGTTGGGAATGTGGAGAAACAAATATGGATGTTTTTTAAGTACGAGTAGAAGAGTGAAAGTACGAGTAGAAGAGTGACAGAATTGCAAAGCAAGGACGAGGATGGTAGAGAGGGGAGGAGGTACTGGAAGATTGGTGCAAGGGGGTGGTAGTGCAAAAGCATAAGAGTGGGAGGGGAGGGGGTTGTAAGGATCGCGGCCGAAAAACTATAGAGGAATCACTATAATGATTGCGAGCTACAAACTTGCTATGATCATGGTGAGGAATAGGTTGGAAGGGAAAGGACTATTGCCCGAAAGCCAGGGTGGGTTTAGATAGGGAAGAAAGGCAAGGGAGCAGATTTTCACGCTAGCGAGAACGGCGGAGAGAGTCCTGGAATGCAAAGGGACCATGTATGCGGTGTTTGTGGACTTTTCGTTGCGAGTTATATGGATGCTTTTAAATATCTAGGCTTCTGCTTTGAATGTAGGGGTGGGTATAGGGAATATTTGAAATGAGATTAGCGTGGGTGATAGCGAGGTGAACACGGGAAATATGATGGAACGGAAATATAGGAATTGCAGGTAAGATTTAGGATGGGTGAAGCCTATACTGTTATACGGAGTGACAGTATGGGGTGTGAGAGAGTGGAATCTAATGGAAAGTGAGCAGGGATGGTTTTTGAAGAAACTTCTGGGGCTGGAAAGTACGACCACTTTACCAATCCTCGTGCCAGAAATGAACCGAATGAATAAGTGATGCGGTACGTGTGGGTGTGGGTGGTAAAATTTAAGGAAAGGCCCCCTGCAGCCTCCGTGGAGGAGGAAAGACAAGCGCGGGTGGTGTGGATGAGAGATAGGGATAGGGCAGAGTGCGCTCTTGGAGGAAGGATTGAAGAAATATATATATGAAAGAGTGGTTTTGACAGAGGTGTGGGTGGATGAGAAACTAGTAGGCGGAAGAAGCGTGCGTACTGAGGTCTCGTGACCATGAATGGTAAGAGCGACAGGAAATATTGAATGAGGGCTCGTACAACTTGAGGTATGTAGCCTGTGCGCATCTACGGGGGAAACCTCTGGGCTACATAAGCAAGTTAGAATTGAGAGGAGAAGGTATGCATGGCACGAGCGAGGTGTAGGTCGAAAGAGAGAGGATGGGAAGTGTGGGTGAGACAAGGTATCTCGTGTATACTGTGTAGTAAGGGGAGTAACACGTGGTGGCACCCGAGCAACACTTGTGGGGTCTGAAAGAAGAGTGGATGGGGGATTGCAGAAAGGTGAGTGGATGGCTAAGAGAGAATGAGAATACCGTGGAAATCTGCACAAGACTGACGTGGGAAAATAAGTGATTCAGATTTGAGGGACTGTAGTTTTAATTTATGTTTAATGAACTTATTATCAGTTGTGTATTTTATTGTTGTACTCCGTCCTATTATTACATAACACTATTATTGTTATTACCAGGCCGGATTACAAGAATATAATACCAAACTGATAATAAGTTCATTAAAAATAGAAATAATCGTGTTGTAATCAGAGTTTAATGAGGCTTTCATGTATAATTTTTAATATGTATGTATATTGTTTATTGTAATTGTAACTGAATTTTAAATTTTTAAATATTCTAAATTATAATAGATATATACTTTTAATAATAATAATAATAATAAAAATATTTATTGTGATACATAACATTTACATTACCATACCACAATGGGTTAACGACCGGAATCTTTCTGCCCGCGTAATATTTACAAGTTGCATATATGTAATCTTAATCTAATATTGTTATGTGTTTGATTTATTGTATTAGAGGGAGTGATGGGAATTTTCTTTTATTAGGTATTGATGGGTTATATTGGATAAGGTGCTGTTTAAATATTGTTTTTAATAATCAATTTTTCTTTCTATATTTCTAATCTCCGATTTATTGGGGTAATTTTGGATTTACAGTATAGGAGTCGGTTAGGAGGATTAAAAAGTGGATTGCTGGGGTGTCTAGCTTTAGATATAGCAGGAAAGCTGGTCATTTCTGCAACTTCCAATACTTTTAATATATTAATGACATATATAATTTCCTCTGTTGGATATGTCGCATAAATAAATTTACTTTAGTGTACTGAGCGATACATGTCTCTTTCGCCTCTAATGTTTGCCGACCCCTGCACTAGTGTATACAAATGCAAATATCAATATAAGAATATTTAATAAAAAATCAACACGTAATACGTTAAGCATGTTATAAACAGTACTAACCTTGACTTTGATTATTGTCGTTGCCCGAGTATTTTGTTACGGGATATACCAGTTCAGATTTAAGTGCACTTTTAAAATCATCGTACTGTATATAATTAGCAATCGCCTTAATCAGCGTTGTTTTCCCAACTCCAGATTCGCCCAAAATCAGTACATGCATGTCACTAGAGGCACAATAGCGTTTCGCGTTGGCCATTGTTCAGCCCAGCAGAGTATATCTACTACTACAGAATTAGCTGTGCAATCATTTCGCCGCATAAGGCGGGGATTTTCAATATGAATCAGCCGGCTAGCGATTACAATAACAAAGTCGTTGTGGAATATACGCGCGAGTGAGCGAGCGACTGTTATCACCAATTACGTTATCATATGAAGTATGTTTTGATATCGTATTGCATTTGTGGCAATATAAATAAATAATATTCATTTACGGTCACTAAAAACGAAAACTGAGGCGACAGTTATGTGTGCTGAATCCGACGTGTCAGCAAACTTGACTTTTATTTATTATTAGAGTGTCCCAAAAGTATGGAATAAATTCAATAAAACCTTTATTTATGATTATTACAAAATCGTACTAAGTATATTAATATTTTTAAGAAAATTATTTGGTGTTAATTATGCTTTAGAACAGGATATTCTGTTGTTATTTGCTACAAAAACTAAAGTCTCTATGCTAACAATTTCAAGCCACGTTATATTTCTGATATGCTATCAAGTTCAATCATTTGTAAAAAAAATCGTACTAAAGGATATTAATATTTTTGAAAGAATTATTTCATTTGGTGTTAATTATGCTTTAAACGAAGATATTCTGTTATTATTTTCTACAAAAACTAAAGTCTCCATGCCAAAAAGTTCTAGTCACGTTACATTTCTGAAATGCCTTCCAGTTAAATAATTCGTAAAAATATTGTTGTAGAGAATATTAATACTTTTGAAAGTATTATTACATTTAGCATTAATTATGCTTTAAAACAGGATAATGTATGATTATTTTCTACAAAAAATTCATCACGTTACATTTCTGATATGATTCCAAGTTCAATCATTTGTAAAAAAATCGTACTAAAAGATATTAATATTTTTTAAAGAATTATTTCATTTGGTGTTAATTATGCTTTAAAACAAGATATTCTGTTGTTATTTTCTACAAAAACTAAAGTCTCCATGCTAAAAAATTCTAGTCGCGTTACATTTCTGAAATGCCTTCCAGTGAAATAATTCGTAAAAAAATTGTAGTATAGAATATTAATACTTTTCAAAGTATTATGACATTTAGCATTAATTATGCTTTAAAACAGATTACTGTATGTTTATTTTCTACAAAAAATAAAAATTTCATGCTAAAAAGTTTAAGCCACATTACATTTCTGATATGCTTCCAAGTTCAATCATTTGTAAAAAAATCGTACTAAAAGATATTAATATTTATTAAAGAATTATTTCATTTGGTGTTAATTATGCTTTAAAACAAGATAGTCTGTTGTTATTTTCTACAAAAACTAAAGTCTCCATGCTAAAAAATTCTAGTCGCGTTACATTTCTGAAATGCCTTCCAGTGAAATAATTCGTAAAAAAATTGTAGTATAGAATATTAATACTTTTCAAAGTATTATGACATTTAGCATTAATTATGCTTTAAAACAGATTACTGTATGTTTATTTTCTACAAAAAATAAAAATTTCATGCTAAAAAGTTTAAGCCACATTACATTTCTGATATGCTTCCAAGTTCAATCATTTGTAAAAAAATCGTACTAAAAGATATTAATATTTATTAAAGAATTATTTCATTTGGTGTTAATTATGCTTTAAAACAAGATAGTCTGTTGTTATTTTCTACAAAAACTAAAGTCTCCATGCTAAAAAATTCTAGTAGCGTTATATTTCTGAAATGCCTTCCAGTTAAATAATTCGTAAAAAAAATTGTAGTAGAGAATATTAATATTTTTGAGAGGATTATTACATTTAGAATTAATTATGCTTTAAAACAGGATACTGTACGATTATTTTCTCCAAAAAATAAAAATCTTATGCTAAAAAGTTCAAGCCACGTTACATTTTTGTTATGCTTTCAAGTTCAATCAATTGTAAAAAAATCGTGCTAAAAGATATTAATATTTTTGAAAGAATTATTTCATTTGGTGTTAATTATGCTTTAAAACAAGATATTCTGTTGTTATTTTCTACAAAAACTAAAGTCTCAATGCCAAAAAGTTCTAGCCGCGTTACATTTCTGAAATGCCTTCCAGTTAAATAATTCGTAGAAAAATTGTAGTAGATAATATTAATACTTTTGAGAGTATTATTACATTTGGCATTAATTATGCTTTAAAACAGGATACTGTATGATTATTTTCTATAAAAAATAAAAATTTCATGCTAAAAAGTTGAAGCCACGTTACATTTCCGATATGCTTTCAAGTTCAATCATTTGTAAAAAAAATCGTACTAAAAGATATTAATATTTTTTAAAGAATTATTTCATTTGGTGTTAATTGTGCTTTAAAACAAGATATTCTGTTGTTATTTTCTACAAAAACTAAAGTCTCAATGCCAAAAAGTTCTAGTCGCGTTATATTTCTGAAATGCCTTCCAGTGAAATAATTCGTAAAAAAATTGTAGTAGAGAATATTAATACTTTTGAAAGTATTATTACATTTAGCATTAATTATGCTTTAAAACAGGATAATGTATGATTATTTTCTAGAAAAAATAAAAATTTCATGCTAAAAAGTTCAAGCCACGTTACATTTCTGATATGCTTTCAAGTTCAATCATTTGCAAAAAAATTGTGCTAAAAGATATTAATATTTTTTAAAGAAGTATTTCATTTGGTGTTAATTATGCTTTAAAACAAGATATTCTGTTGTTATTTTCTACAAAAACTAAAGTCTCAATGCCAAAAAGTTCTAGTCGCGTTACATTTCTGAAATGCCTTCCAGTGAAATAATTCGTAAAAAAATTGTAGTAGAGAATATTAGTATTTTTGAGAGTATTATTACATTTGGCATTAATTATGCTTTAAAACAGTATAATGTATGATTATTTTCTACAAAAAATAAAAATTTCATGCTAAAAAGTTCAAGCCGCGTTATATTTCTGATATGCTATCAAGTTCAATCATTTGTAAAAAAATCGTACTAAAAGATATTAATATTTTTGAAAGAATTATTTCATTTGGTGTTAATTATGCTTTAAAACAAGATATTCTGTTGTTATTTTCTACAAAAACTAAAGTCTCAATGCCAAAAAGTTCTAGTCGCGTTACATTTCTGAAATGCCTTCCAGTTAAATAATTCGTACAAAAATTGTAGTAGAGAATATTAATACTTTTGAGAGTATTATTACATTTAGCATTAATTATGCTTTAAAACAGAATAATGTATGATTATTTTCTCCAAAAAATAAAAATCTCATGTTAAAAAGTTCAAGCCGCGTTAGATTTCTGATATGCTTTCAAGTTCAATCATTTGTAAAAAAATCGTACTAAAAGATATTAATATTTTTTAAAGAATTATTTCATTTGGTGTTAATTATGCTTTAAAACAAGATAGTCTGTTGTTATTTTCTACAAAAACTAAAGTCTCCATGCTAAAAAATTCTAGTCGCGTTATATTTCTGAAATGCCTTCCAGTTAAATAATTCATAAAAAAATTGTAGTAGAGAATATTAATACTTTTGAAAGTATTATTACATTTAGCATTAATTATGCTTTAAAACAGGATAATGTATGATTATTTTCTATAAAAAATAAAAATTTCATGCTAAAAAGTTCAAGCCACGTTACATTTCCGATATGCTTTCAAGTTCAATCAATTGTAAAAAAATCGTACTAAAAGATATTAATATTTTTTAAAGAATTATTTTATTTGGTGTTAATTATGCTTTAAAACAAGATGTTCTGTTGTTATTTTCTACAAAAACTAAAGTCTCAATGCCAAAAAGTTCTAGTCGCGTTACATTTCTGAAATGCCTTCCAGTTAAATAATTCGTAAAAAAATTGTAGTAGAGAATATTAATACTTTTGAGAGTATTATTAGATATATAGTTAAATAATTTGTAAAATGTGTTAAGGAATTAAGAAATTATACAGTAGCAACATTCATTTGTGTATAAATAACAGTAAATTAGT
This sequence comes from Lordithon lunulatus, assembly GCA_963942505.1. Lineage (NCBI taxonomy): Eukaryota > Metazoa > Arthropoda > Insecta > Coleoptera > Staphylinidae > Lordithon > Lordithon lunulatus. The sequence goes on from OZ012675.1 coordinate 10,050,471, forward strand.
GTGGAAACCATTAAAAACGATTGTAAATAATAAAAATAAATGCAATTATTTAGATAAGTAGGTACAAATTAAAACAATTTAATGATGAAACCTTATATAACAAATTTTATATTGCAGAAAATTACATTGACAGTATAATACACATAGTACAAAAGATATCTGCAATAAATAATTATTGTGATAGATTAACTGTAATCTATAATTTTTTTGGGTTCATTAGAATGATATAATATTGTCAGTAAATTAGGTATGATATTCACGATACTAGATACTATATGAATTTAATGATATTTTAAAGGACAAATTAATTAATATTATAAACACTTCACTCTAAACAAGGTATTATTGATATACTGAAACCAATTCAGAAAATACAAATAATTACAAATACAATAAAATTTCTTTTATATCGCCCGGTCATTGATAAGATATATGTAAGTTATTGATAAGATAAGATAAGATAAGATACATACACTAGAATGCATAAAAGATTACATTCTGATAAAATAAAATAGTCAGAATTTAGAGAGAGTTTTAATTGTGAAACTGTAATATTTTATCAACAAATGGCAGACGACAATAGATGAGCATAAATCTGTACTTTAGATTTACAGTTGTTCCCACATATATTATATTCAAACCGTAAACAAAAATCTTGGGGCATACCTTACATCTTTTTTTTCATAAAAGGCGTAGCATCAGTATAACATGTTTTTTATTTTGCCTTTTTATTTTTTATTTTTATTATTTTTTTCTTCATGCATACACAACATAATCATAATTATATAGAAAGTAAAATTAAAATCAATTGAATATCTACACACACAAAAAATTATGATCTTCCTTTCTTAAGCTAAAATAATACTGATATAATTGTTGCACGGTGCCAAGTCTTTTTGTACATAAATCTCTATCATCTTTGTCATAATTTGCTTTTTGTCTTATAATATATTGACCTATATGTTTTTGAATTTCTCTATTGTATACTACTTTTGAGTTTAATTGCGTTTTTGTTAGTGGGATTAATGATTTTAATGTTCTTGACATTAATAATTGAGCAGGCTAAAATACCTATAACTCGAGTTATAATGCGTGAATAGTGATGAAAATTGATATTTATGTCAATAATGAGTCTTTCAATAACTGTGCGTAATTTAGTATTGATATTTATCAAACTGAATTTTTGACGAATTTTCAAAATGATGTCAATCTTTTATTTGAACACATTCTACTAGAATAACTATTACTCGAGTTATACTACCTAGCTATTGATGAAATTTGATATTTGTGTCCGTAATAAATGTTTTAATAACTGTAAGAAATTTGGTATTGATATTTAATATACTGAATTTTTGAAGAATTTTCAAAATTATGTTCATCTTTAATATGAACACATTCTACATAAATACCTGTAATTCAAACTATTTAGCCTGAGTATTGATATATATGTTCAACTTTGATATGAATACATTCTACTAAAATACCTATAACTCGAGTTATACTACCTGAATATGGATAAAATATGATAATATAATATTTATGTCAATAATGAGTCTTTTAATAACTTTAAATAATTACTATTGATATTTAATAAACTGATTTTTTTACGAATTTTCAAATTTATGTTATCTTTCATATGAACAGATTCCACTAAAATACCTATAACTCGAGTTATGCTGCCTGAATATTGATGACATTTGAGATTTAAGTCAATTTTAAGTTTTTTTAATGACTGCTAGTAATTTGGTATTGATATTTAATAAACTGAATTTTTTAAGAATTTTCAAAATTATGTTCATATTTTATATGAACACATTCTACTAAAATACCTATAACTCGAGTTATACTGCCTCAATATTGATGAAATTTGATATGTATGTCAATAATGAGTCTTTTAATAACCGTAAATAGTTTAGTATTGATATTTATTAAACAGATTTTTTGACGAATTTTCAAAATTATGACTTTTATTTGAACAAATTCTACTAAAATAACTATAACTCGAGTTATAGTACCTGACTATTGAAGAAATTTGATATTTGTGTCAGTAATAAGTGTTTTAATAACTGTAAGAAATTTGGTATTGATATTTAATAAACTGAATTTTTGACGAATTTTCAAATTTATGTTCATCTTTTATATGAACACATTCTACATAAATAGGTACCTATAACTCAAGCTATTCAGCCTGAATATTGCTGAAATTTGATTTTTAAGTCAATAATAAGTTTTTTAATAACTATAGGTAATTTGGTATTGATATTTAATAAACTGAATTTTTGACAAATTTTTAAAATTATGTTAATCTTTTACATGAATACATTCTACTAAAATACCTATAACTCGAGTTATGCTACCTGTATATTGATGAAATTTGAGATTTATGTCAATAATAAGTAATTTACTCAAGATAAATAATTTGGTATTGATATTTCATAAACTTAATTTTTGACGAATTTTCAAAATTTTGTTTAACTTTCATATGAATACATTCTACTAAAATACCTATAACTCGAGCTATACTGCCTGAATATTGATTAAATTTGATATTTATGTCAATAATGAGTATTTTAATAACTTTAAATAATTTAGCATTAATATTTAATAAACTGATTTTTTTACGAATTTTCAAAACTATGTTAATCTTTCATATGAACAGATTCTACTAAAATACCTATAACTCGAGTTATACTGGCTGAAAATTGATGAAATTTGATATTTAAGTCAATATTAAGTTTTTTAATAACTGCAAGAAATTTGGTATTGATATTTAATAAATAAAAACATAAGGAGAGGAAGACCAAGAACAAGGTGGACAGACAATGTAGAACAAGACCTAAAAAAACTAGGAGTAAAACACTGGAAAGAAAAAGTACATAGCAGGAAAGTCTCTGTTTTCCTTCGTTCTTTGTTTCATAGACCTTTGTGTGTTTTAGCCTTTTCTACAATCTTTCTCCATGTAGAAAATGCTAAAACACACAAAGGTCTATGAAAGAAAGAACGAAGGAAAACAGAGGCTGATCCCCTCAAAACAAGGATCAAGGGAGTTCGAGAAACGAACGGCCGAAGCCCCCCGGGGCTGTGGAGACAAATGTTGATGATGATGATGATGGATCCCTCTCCTCCGTCCGCCGGCCCTTCAGCTCTATGCTAATGGGGAAGTGGTATAATTGCAGTATTTTCTCTATCGGGCACTTCTCGATTTTATGAGAGTAGATTCATGTTGAAGTGGCGGTTACTACACTCTACCAAAGGAGTGGAAACTGGTGTGGGATACCGAAAACTGAAGATTGCGGACGTCTGGTGGGTCTGGCAGGGGGAGTGCTTGTCAAAAAAGGAATAAAGTGGGAGAGGTCGACGAGGCGGGTGTATGAGCGGAGCAAGTGCAAGGGTGGGTTTTTGGAACGTTGCGGGTCTAAGGAAAAAAGTGCTGAGGGGAGTGTGGGATAAGGAACTGGAGAAGTGGTTCATCTCAAAGGACATAGTGGGGCTACTGGAGACGTGGATGACAGAAGAGGAGTGGAAGCAGGTAGAAATCTGCATGCCGACAGGGTGGGACTGAGCGATGCAAGGTGCAACGAAAGAAGCGAGGATGGGGAGAGTCAAAGGAGGAATCTTGTTAGGAGTGAGGAATGGTGTCGGACCATGTGCCTGTGGAGGGGGTGTGTGGTGAAGAAAAGGATGTGGGAGATCTTAAAGGGAAGGGTGAATCCGGGAGAAGTGTACATAGAGCTAGCAGAGTGGGACAGGAGTTGTAAACAGATGGCGGGGTCTGAGGAGGAGCTGGGCAGTTCGAGTGGGAGGCAGGTGGTACGAAGAGAGGCGTTTTCGCGGAAAGAGGTGGAGGTGGCCCTGGCACAGTTAAAACTAGGAAAGGCAGCGGGGGAAGATGGGCTAAAGGCAGAGGCTTCCCAAAAGCTACCGGAGGAAGGAAGGGAGAAGATGCGGCAGATTATTAACAAGGTGTAGAGTGGAGAGGAGGAAGTGCCGGAAGAGTGGCGTGTGGGGATGGTGGTCCCGGTACATAAAGGGGGAGTGGCCTCGGACGTAAAAAAACTATATGGGAATCACCATTATGAGTGCCGGTTGTAAATTGATGATGACTATTGTGAAAAATAGAATGGATAGGGATGTGGAACAAAAAGGGCTGCTGCCGGAATGCTAGGGTGGGTTCAGACGGGGAAGAGGGACGAGGGAGCAGATTTTCACGCTGGCGAGAATGGTGGACGAAGCGCTGGAATGCAAAGGGAGAGTGTATGCGGTGTTTGTGGATTTAAAAGCGGCGTATGGCTCAGTTCCTAGGGGGAAACTCGTGGAATGTACGGATACATTGTGTATGGAAGAGGAAGGAGTGGAGTGGGTGAGAAGGATGTATAAAGAGTCATGGGCAAAAGCAAGAGTGAATGGAGAAATATCTGAGAAATTTAGGGTGAATGTGGGAGTAAGGCAGGGGAGCCCGCTGAGCTCCCTTCTGTTTAATCTGTACACGAGCGAGTTGAAGGAGGTGCTGAGGAGAGCACAGGCAGGAGTGGTCGTGGTGGGTAGATTCAAGGTGTTGATGTTGGCGTATGCAGATGACGTGGTGCTGGTGGCCAAGAGAGTGGAAGAGATGCAAGAGATGTTGGAAAGAATGGGTAGGTAGCTCGATAAGAGGGGGCTAGTGGTGAATGTGGAAAAGACCAAATGGATGTTGTTTAGGAATATGGGCAGGAGCGGTAAAGGGGAAGGGCTGAAAGGCTGATTGAGAGAGTGAATGGCTTTAAATATTTGGGCTTTTGGTTTGACTATTCAGGAGGGCTTAGGATGCATTTGGAGTGTATGCAGGCGAACGCAAAAATGGCTTGGGGGGATTGCGTGCAGAAAATGGGGAAGTTTGTGGGGTGGTAACCTCGTAATATCGTGCAAGATCTGGGCTGCGTGTGTAGAACCTATATTGTTGTATGGAGTGGAAGTGTGGGGATTGCGTGAATGGGAGTTAATAGAAAGGGAGCAAGGTTGGTTCCTGAAGAATCTGCTAGGGCTTGAAAAGACGACACCGAGTGCAGTACAGGAGACATGTCGTATTTGGTGGGAGTCGTGTGTGAGGGTTGTGAAGTTTGAGGAAAGATTGCAAGATTTGGGAGAAGAAAGACTGGTACGGGAGGTATGGATGAGGTGTAAGAGTAGAACAGAGAGTAATTGGAGGAAGGATAGAGAAGTGATGTATGTAAGAGTGAGTATGTCTGAGGTGTGAGTAGAGGATAAGCTGAGGGAAAGGGGTAGCCTAGGAACTGAGATAAGGGAGAGATTGAGGGATATTGAGTGGCAAGAAAGGCAAGTGAGAATGGCTGAGAGCTCACACAACCCGGGCTAGATAGAGTGGCAAGTACAGGGGAAACTCCCGAGCTACTTAACCAGGTGAGAGTGGAGCAGAGAGGACAAAGTATGCATGGCAAGAGCGAGGTGTAGGTCAGAAGAGCGAGGAAGAAAAGTGTGAATGGCCCAGCCCCATTGAAATGGGAAGCCTAAGAACTGAGGTAAGAGAGAGATTGAGCGATATTGAGTGGCAAGAACGGCAGACTAGAATGAATGAGAGATCTTACAACCCTAGCTACGTAGAGTGGCAAGTGCGTCTGAAACTCCCGAGTTATTTAGCCAGGGGAGCAGGTAGGACAAGGTATACATGGCAAGAGCGAGGTGTGGGTCAGACGAGAGAGGGAGGAAAGTGTGGATGGGTCTGGGGTACACCGCGTGTGCGCTGTGTAGGAAGGGGAGTGACATGTGGTGGCACCTTAGCAGATAATGTGAGGGAGTGAAAGCAGAGTGAGTTAGAGAGTGCAGAAAGCTGAACGAATGGTTAGGAGAGGATGGGAAAGGCGTGAAAATCTGCAGGAGGCTGAGATGGCAAAAGGAAATTGGCGAGGGCCAGAGGGGTTTATTTTAGTGGTTAGAAAAATGATGTATTTTATGTTTAATTAATAATTATCATGTAATTTTAATTTTAATGTAACTTTTTTGTAACTTTTATGCAACTTTTAATATTTAACTTTATATATTTGTAATAATATGCACTACTGCCCACTCCACATTTTATATTATTTTAGGTCTGACTGTATTTTCCAATTTAATGTCACTTGTAAGTCTTGTAAATGATTCATTTATTGGAAATAAAGAATATTAATATTAATATTATTATTATTATTATGTTAATTTGTATTTTTTTTTCTTTTTTATTTCTTTCTGTGAAAGTATTGTTTTTTTCGGCTGGAATGTGTGCTAAAGGGAAGGGTTGGGCTGATATTCCAAATAAAGGTCTTTTTTTTTACTTTACCAACGCATAATTTCTCACTGATGACCCTCTCGCCCCTATATACTAAATTACACGCACTAGGTTCTAATTTATTTAGCTACGAATCGATGATACACACGTCTCTTCGTTCACCAATTTTCACGACTTCGTCGTTGTTTGGGGCAGATATTTGTTCGTAGTATTGCGGGGTGGTGAAATAATGCGCACGACTTAATACGTTTAGAAGAATACTGACTATTTTAAATCGCTAACAGAAAATTCCATAAACAAACTCCCTCACACACTAGCAGGCACTTGACATACCGCAGGTAGGAAAAGGCCATGTGCACTGCATGTTATCGCAACTTGGCTTTCTAAACCCCAAATATCTTACAAATACAACATATTATATTCACAAAAGAATGAAATTATTATTTGTTCCTAATTATGCTATAATAGCGCGAATGGTGTCGCTGATAAGTCTGCGGCAGTCGTCTATTATCATTTGATACCAATGCCATCCGAATAGCCAATATTGCTCAAGTGTAGAGGTCATATTCGCATTCCGTGGTACCGATTTTGGCATATAACCTGTAGGAAGGCGGTGGTATACAGTTATTAAGCAATATGTCGATATGCTATTATATTTTTATTTGATTACAAACAAAAGCAAATAGAACAAAAAGTATAGAAATCACAATGTAGACAACTTATAAATATCTAGAAAATAACAGAATTTTAGTACCGGATACAGAATATTAAACAAGCAATGAATATAATGAATAGATACCATATGTGTGCGCCTCACATATATTTGTTTATATCACCGTATTTTCAATATTTTTATTTACAAAAAATAATAATACATGTGTTTCTCATTTATTTTTTTATTGATTATTGTTACAATATATCTTAAAGGTAAATTCAAATTTGACTCATCATATATATTGTATAAACATTTCTATATAGTTGAAATCAAAGTATAGTTTAATATTTTTATATACAAAAAATAATAATACATGTGTTTCTCAATTATTTTTTGATTGATTATTGTTAGAATATATCTTAAAAGTTAATCCAAATTTGACCATCATCATATATATTGTGTGTAAACATTATTAGGTAGGGAACAAAACAGTGTATTTTACAAGATATCCAAATTTGTTCTCAATTGGAATCTTGTAAAATACACTGTTTTGTACCCTACCTAATAATGTTTACACAATATATATGATGATAGTCAAATTTGGATTAACTTTTAAGATATATTGGAAGAATAATCAATAAAAAAATAATTGAGAAACACATGTATTATTATGTTTTGTATATAAAAATATTAAACTATACTTTGATTTCACCTTAAAGTCTTAAAGGATATAAACATAAATTATACTTTATCATTAAATATGTGTGTTTGTAACGGACGTGCTCATGCGCGTTAACACATGTCTTCCTCATTTTTCTTTTTATTAATTATTGTTACAATATATCTTAAAGGTAAATTCAAATTTGATTCTCATCATATATATTGTGTAAACATTATTAGGCAGGGTACAAAACAGTGTATTTTACAAGATTCCAATTCAGAACAAATTTGGATATCTTGTAAAATACACTGTTTTGTACCCTACCTAATAATGTTTACACAATATATATGATGAGGGTCAAATTTGGATTAACTTTTAAGATATATTGTAACCATAATCAAGTACCGGACATTACACATGGCATCTATTCAATACGGCTAAAAAACTAGACCATATGAATATAATAAACCGTGCATACATGTCCGTTTACTTTTAAATTCAGCGCGTTGTTATTTTAGATATTACGTTGTCGCCCTACTAATAAATATATAAAGAACTGCATCCATAATTATGTAAGATTGCGTTGATCTTTTTCAATGTTGTATTTTTCTAATGTCAAACTGTTTTGAAATTGTAATTAAAAAATCGAAAGTGGTCGATTTTTATACGCGCGCTGGTTTGCCCGGGCGGCTATGGAAAGCGGCGACGAAACGAAGGAACGCAGCCCGATCAGGCCGCAGACGGGAAAGTGCGCGGCGACCCCGGATATGAAAAAAATAAAGTGGGAGAAGTTGACTCCGGAGCAGGTGAAGGACGACAACGTCGAAGCTCTGAAAAAAATGTGGGAAGTGGTGGAAGAGATGGAGGAAGAACTTAAGAAATCTCGAGAGGAGAGCCAGAAATGGAGGAGACTTTTAAGAGAGGAGAGGGAAGAATCACGGATAGAGAGAGAGGAGTTGAAAAAGGAAAGAAAGGAGTGGCAACTGATGATGGATGGATGGAGGGAAGTGCAGAGGGAATGGACACGGGAGAGAAAGGAGATGATGGGGAAGATAGACCAGCTGGTAAAAATGGGGGAGTGTAGGAACGAACCAGAGGGGAAAGCAGCGCCGGAGTGGGTAAAGGAGGTGAAAAGGAAAGTGGTCACGATAGAAAAGAGAGAGGAGGAGAGACAAAGAAATGAGAGGAAAAACAATGTACTGGTGTCGGGGATAGGAAAGGAAGGGGTGGAGGGAGTTATACAGAAACTGGATGTTAGTGTGCAGGTGCGGAGAGAGGTGGAGCTGGGGAGAAAGGGGGACCGAATGCTGCTAGAGCTGGCCAGTTGGGACGAGAAAATGCAGATAATGAGGTCTAAACACAAATTGAAGGGGACAAACACATATATAGACGATGATTTAACCATAGTGTAGAGGGACGTTCAGAAGAAAATAAGGGAGAGGGCCAAGGAGGATAGAGCGAAAGTTGTAGAAGTGAGAGTGGGCTACCGAAAAATGAATGTGGCAGGCGAGTGGTGGAACTGGCAGGGCGATGGTCTGGCAAAAAAGTGCTGAAGGGGTGAGGACGACGAGCCAGGAGTATGGGGTGGATGGAAGAGGTGACGAGGGCAACTGCAGGGTGGGCTTCTGGAACACTGCGGGTCTAAAGAAAAAAGTGCTGGGAGGAGTGTGGGTAAAAGAACTAGAGGATTGGTTGGGCTCAAAGGACATAGTGGGGCTAGTAGAGACGTGGCTGACAGAAGAGGAGTGGGGGCAGGTAGAGTGCTGTATGCCGACAGGATGGGACTGGATGACTCAGGGAGCGAAGAAGGAAGCTAAGATGGGTAGAGCCAAAGGAGGAATCCTATTAGGAGTGAGGAAGATAGTGGGAAAATGGAACAGAGAGACGCTAAGAGAAGCTACAGGACTCGTAATAGGGAAGGTGGAAATGCATAGAAAAGCGGTGTGGGTGGGAGCAGTGTACTGTAACAAAAACCGGGTGGAAACGACAACTTGAGTAAACCACATCTCACCAGACTAAATTAATAACCTACAAATATCCAAACATCACAATTACCTTGCGGTACACTCATGTCACGACCTGTTCACCAACGCTGATCTACATCAATAATCTGAGTGATGAGATTCGTTTAAAGGACCCACAAGTGTAAGAAACACTGTTATAGGTCATATATAAATCTGAGTGATGAGGTCTCTGTTTTGGACCAAGATGTTAATAAACACCGATATACTTCATTAATCTGAATGATGAGGTCCGTTTTAAGGACCAAAAAGTTTAAGAAACACTAATATAGGTCACATATAAATCTGAGTGATGAGTACTCTGATCTAGACCAAGTGATTCAATGATTAAGTCATCAAATGTGATTGAGCAAATTAATCAATTTTTAGCAAAACATTGAAAAAAGTTGAAAAAAAGAATGTATAGGAATATATTCAAATATTCATTTGAGTTAGTCCTTGCACTAATTGTGCTTGTATTAGCGGCTTTCGTTTATTATGCGGGAGTTGTTTTAAGCCAGTTAAGACCAAGGAAGAACAGCACACTAATGATAAACGAATGCAGCTATCAGAGATCGCCGAAAAGGCTGGAACTTATACTAGTAAGTATATTATGTACGGGATGTAAAGTGTACATGGTACTTTTTTTCGGGTGTGGCCAGCGCAAGCGCTGGATACCAGTGACCCTCTGACACCAAGCCGTGACGGATCACCTTGCGGTACACTCACGTCACAACCTGTTCACCAACGCTGATCTACTTCAATAATCTGAGTGATGAGATTCGTTTAAAGGACCCACAAGTGTAAGAAACACTGATATAGGTCATATATAAATCTGAGTGATGAGGTCTCTGTTTCGGACCAAGTTGTTAAGAAACGCTAATGTACTTCATTAATCAGAGTGATGAGGTCCGTTTTAAGGACCAAAAAGTTTAAGAAACACTGCTATAGGTCATATATAAATCTGAGTGATGAGTATTCTGATCTAGACAAAGTCATTCAATGATTAAGTCATCAAATGTGATTGAGTAAATTAATAATTTTTTAGCAAAACTTTGAAAAAAGTTGAAAAAAAGGACGTATAAGAATATATTGAAATATTCATTAGAGTCCTTGCACTAGCTGAGCATGTATTAGTCGCTTTCGTTTATCATTCGGGAGTTGTTCTAAGCCAGCTAAGACCAGCCAAGAACAGCACCCGAACGATAAACGAAAGCGGCTATTAAAGATCGTCGAAGAGGCTGGAACTTATATTAAGCTAAATAATAATAAGCCACACTTACACGAGACGGTCTGAACGATGGTAGGAAAGACTACCACTTTCAAACAATGTGCAATTGAATCATACGGAGGTTAGGAAACAGGACAAACGGGCTGATGTAAAACGCGTAGTAGTGCTAAAGTAGGATTTGTAAACGCGAAAAATAATGAGTTATCCGATTGTTAAGACTATCCGCTTCGAAGCAATAGTAACTAAAGTACCGGCGCGTGTGTGTAAGGACCTGCGCGAAATCAGGAAACACGTAGCGATAGATCAATAAAGTTTCGGTATGAAATCAGAAAAAAATGCAAATGTGAGATAAGTACATGAGATTAAAGGCGACCGATACGATTGTCAACTTTTTACTTGGCAATAGTAACTTACTAGCGGCGTGACGAGGGATAAATATATTTCCCGTGAGACTAATAGAGGTTTCGCATAAGAACAATATAGTTTCGGCGTCAGTTCAATATAGGTTCAGCATGAGATACGTAAATACAAATGTAAGATAAGTACACGAGATAACAGATCTGGTAGTCCGACTTATCACTTGGAATCGTTCCTAGCAATAGTAACTATATAGCAGCATTGCAAATTATAAATATAGATTCGGCATACGCGCAATATTGTTTCAGCGTGAGGTCAATATAGGTTCGGCATAAGCGCAATATAGGTTCGACATGAGAGGCGTACATATAATTGTGAAATACGTACACGAAATAATTAGTGACCGATCCGGAAGACACTTTTCACATGGAATCGTTCCAGGCAATAGTATCGGACTAACGGCGTGGCGAGAATAAAATATAGATTCAGCGTGTGGCCAATATATGTTCGGCGTAAGAGCATTATAGTTTCGGCGTCAGAGTATTATAATTTAGGCGTCAGAGTATTATAGTTTCGGCGTAAGAGTATTATAGTTTCGGCGTCAGTTCACTACAGGTTCGGTATGAAATTCGTAAAAACATATGTGAGATAAGTACACGAGGTAATGAAATGTCTCATAGACAACGGACGACAGACATTTTCTAAGGATGATCCTTAAAATAATCAAGAGAAATAATGAGCATTTGCGAGCAAATAGATTTTTGTATCGCAATTACAATACTTTATCCATATTTCGTATGATAAAGTAAGAATTACTAAACGTAACCACACCATTAAAATTATGTCACAAGAAGAAAGAATATTAAACACACAAACAGTGCTCCAATATGTCAAAATTCTCCCACCCCATGATGCTTAATCTTCGCGCATCCACATCAGCTACCAACATGCTCTCGAGCCAGGTTGGTAGACCCTTCCCACACCCCTATTTCTACTAAGACAACCGGCAAGGAAAATTTCTGAACAAACAGTGATCCACACTTTCCAGATTCTCCCAACCCATGATGCTCAATCTTCCCGCATCCACATCAGCTACCAACATGCTCGCAAGCCAGGTTGGTAACTCTTGAAGACCCTTCCCACACCCCTATTTCTACTACGACAACAGACGAGGAACATTTCTGAACAGTGATCCACACTTTTCAGTTTCTCCCATCTCCCATGATGCTTAATCTTGCTGCATCCACATCAGCTACCAACACATAATGCCCTCGAATCAAGTTGGTAACCGAAATTCACTTCTGGCGACCTCCCCACTTCTACTACGACAACAGACGACGAACATTTCTTGAGATGGTCTTAAAATTATGTAAGGGACATAATAAAGACTTGGGGGAAAAAGAAAGAAAAAATCCACATGATTACAATACTTGTAAAAGTAAATTTACCAAAAATAACCACACCATTAAAATGGTTGACATCATGTCATGGTAAGAAGAAAGAAATCTAAACCCATTAGAAAATCCAAAGCCAACGACTGAGTTAACCGCTCTGTACAACTTCCCCCAATTCATGATGCTCAATCCATCAGCATCTACATCAGCTACCAACACAGATTATCCTCTGGCCAAGTTGGTAACCGAAATTCACTTCTGACAATTCAAAGCCAACGACTCAGGACACACAGAGATCCAGTGTATCAAACTACCCCACCCCATGGGGTTATGATGTCGCTTGTACATCGGCTACCAACACCCAATGCCCTCAGGCTAGATTGCTAGCTGACCATATGTCCACATTGGTACCAATAAACCGCAAGAGCGCAAGGCAATTTCCCCAAACACATATAGTCATAATGCTGGGCTGGTTTAGTATCAGCGCAAAGTAATTGTCATGGTCGCGTACATTCAAAAAACCACCGAATTTCCATACTGTGCCAATATACCGAAAGGCCACACGGAGAGATAAAAGAACCGCCAATTTCCCGGGAAATAGATGGTCATAATGGTAGCCTGCTTTTATACCAGGACAAGTAATTATCATGGTCGCGTATATTCTGATACCGCATATTCATAGTAATAAACCGAAAGGGCGCAAGTACATAAATAAAGATCCGGCAATTTCCCGCGAAATAGACATAATAGTGGCTTGGTTTGGTACCAGGACAAAGTAATTGTTATGCTCGCGTACATTCTAAAGGATCGAAGGTCCACATTCGTAGTAATAAACCGAAAGGGCGCAAGGAGAGATATAAACCACCGACAATTTCCCGGGAAATATATAGTCATATTAGAGACCTGGTTTGGTACCAGGACAAAGTAAATGTCATGGTCGCGTAAATTCCGAAAAGGACCATAAGTCCACCTTAGTAGTAATAAACCGAAAGGGCGCATAGAGAGATATAGAGAGTCATGTGTTTCCCGAGAAATATATAGTCATAATAGTAGCCCGATTTCGTACCAGAACAAAGTAATCGTCATGGCCGCGTACATTTCAAAAGGACCGAAGGTTCTCATTCGTAGCAATAAACCAAAAGAACGCAATCAAAATATAAAAAACCGCCAATTTCCCGGGAAATATAAATATATAAATTATATAATAGGACAATGTATCTGTTATGATCGCGTACATTCCGAAAAGGACCGCTAGCCCGGATTGCTAATAATAAACTAAAATGTCACCAGGAGAGATAAAAAGGACAGGAAGTTTTCGGGAAAACATATAGTCATACAGAGGTGCACAAAATTCAACCAAATTGTAAAATATAAATTTGAAAAATGATAAACTACTCATTCACACACATTCTTGCATTTAATACTCTACTTGTAAACCCGTTGTAGTTTGAATTTAATAAAACATACCGAAAAATTGAACAACAGCAAGTACTGTGTTTAAACTGTATCAAATCATATTTGATAGTAATGAATACGGAATTTTGAAATGAATTAGTTTTGGTTTCACATGTGCATTGAAGAATTATCAAACAATAAATTTTAATCGGAAAATAAACATCGAAATATTAACATCGGGAAAATCGCAGTAGGTAGATTACCTCAATCGATTTCCACCAAAAACTAATCAAGACTAAGTAACGTCAAATTACAGCCACATTCGAAATTTGGTTCATAAATATATGGCCAGCAAAAGCATTAATTATTACTAGTAATTTGTTAAAATATTCATTACATGTCCACATGCTAAGTTTTTATGTAAACTTAGCATGTAGACATGTAATGAATATTTTAACAAATTACTAGTAATAATTTACACATTTAAAGTACTGTACAGTCATTACTAATAAATTATGACAGCTTTGCTACCGCCAACAAATTAAAACTGTACGTTTCTTTCAGAAAAAGCTATAACATTAAACATATGGCCTTATAGAGATTTGAAATATTAGACCATAGTGTCTGTTTGCGTACCACATTACCACGGCATACATGACGAATGTGTGAACGCTCTTTCTGTCATTCTCAGTGATGTGCTGATGAAAACGGGCAAATTTTAATAAAAATTGATATCATTAAATGAATGAAATAAATAATAGATGATAATCTTCAATGCAAATGTAATTAAGCCTGCTCACCACGACAAGGTACTAATTCTTCGAGCAGGGGGAATGGAAAGAAGGCTGAAATTTCTTTCATCCTTCCCACCCATCCCCGCCGATTTTTAACTAAATCGGGCTTTTGTTTCGTATAGTTTAGTTTAGTCTACATGGAGATTTAGAAGAAACTAGAACTATACTCGCGGTTTGGGGGTTAGTTGTTGGCGCAAAAATACATAAAATTTATAAAATCTCCCTAAGACCACTCGCACGAGGCAAGTAGTAACCAGTACATACATACAGTTAAATAAATATTGGCAGGCAGCTTTATTATGAGAACGTGAAAATTAATTTCAAATTCTTCCGCATTTATCCGATTTCTGTGTGAAAATCTACACATATGAAATATAATTAACCACAATTCATATTTAGCGGTTACGCATTAATATCAAAATTATATTTAATAAATGAACTACAATTTACATGTAGTTATATGCTAAATAAAGTATTAGCAAAATGACGGATGTACATATCCACGTTATTAATAAACCAATTGACTACTAGTCTATTTGGTGGCGCATTAATGTTAAAAGTTGAATAAATTAACTACAAAATTGTGTAGTTGTATGCTAAATAAAGTATTAGCAGAATGTTGGATGTACATTTCCACGTTCCATCAATAAAATTGACTATATGGTTACGTATTAATTTACGTACGTAAGTAGCGTACGTAATAAAATGAGGCTTAAAAATGTTTTTTAATAAATATATATATAAATGTATATATAAATATAAATATATAAATATAGAAGCCATAATCACCCGAAAACCCGAAAAATAAAATTAAACCCGAAACCGAAAATAAAGCTGCCATACCAATCATCCCAAGAAACACAATAATATCTCAACATCTCTTTGGATACTTCAATACTAATGTACAACTTGAGGGTTATTACACTAGCTCCATGTGTGACACTTATTTTAAAGCGATTAAACAATACTTTAGAAGCGGTCACAACTTGCTTCTATAAGTAATTTATTTATGAATTTATTCAATCCCTAATACAAAAGCTAAACATATAAACATATATCTAATACTAAGAATCTGAAAGCAAAGGGTTAGACTAAATACACATCCTAACTTGAAAAATGCGTAAAACTATATTTAACCACTTGCTACTTGTTGCGGGGCGCATTCACGTTAGGATATGCAACCCCGATTGGTGTCGTCTGCGGTGCTCCCCCATTCCATCTCCTCAAAGGCACTTTTATTTTAATTAGTTTACTATTGACTTTAATTTAAACGGATACTCCCGACCCTAAACAATGTATAATCGCGAAGCTAAGTTTTAAGAAAAGACTATTGCAAAAACACACGACCTGAAATAGTTTAATTACACTGATTACTAGGAGGGTGTACATACGCGCACTGTACAGATTGGGATGCAAAAAAGTGTAAAAGTTTACATAGTGTATAAGTGTAAATGTGTACATAGTGTAATAAATGATATAAGTTTTAAAAAAGGCTGGATTTACCAGTTTTAAAAAGGCTGGCATTACCAGTTGTAAAAAGGTTATGTAAGAATATCTCCATATATTCAGTTGCATTAGTCGTTGCACTAGTTGTGCTAGTATTAGCCGCTTTCGTGTATTGCTCCGGGCTGTTCTAAGATAGCTAAGAGCAACCAAGAACAGCTCACCAACAATAAACGAAAGAGGCTATTATAGTCGAAGAGTCTGAAACACACTTATAGTAAAAACAATCGGCCATCCAGTATTCTCAATATTTTAAACTCCGGGATTGCCAATTGTCCTACTTAAAATATTAAAAACCTACATATACACGTGACGGTCTGATGTTACCACTGTCAAACAATGCGCAATTGAATCAGACCAAGGTTAGGGGGAAAAATGGACTGAGATTCGTTTTAGCGTAAAAAACGTATTAGTGCCATAGTAGGATTTGAAAACACGAAAAATAACGAGCTATTTGATCGGCAGACCGATATATTCCGGGGTTTACAACACTCTGAAATATACCCGTGTGGGTGAGAGTATAGAATACACCAGCCGGTACTAGGCTGGAGTGTTTACGATATAGACGTCATGGCAAATTGTCTATATTCAACTGAAATTCAATATAGAGAATTTTACATGCTATAAACTCCTACTGCGGCCTCTTATAGCCTCCCTATTCAAACTCGCAACTTCGAACTCTAGACTCCTCACTCTATCGCCGGAGTTCCCAGTCCTCTCGGTTGCCAGTTTTAAATGCACAAGCCTGTGCGGGCAAAAAGTTGCCATATAGACTAAGAAGTCTGTTTAAAATTAACAGCGATTGCTGCGGTTCACTTCGGTATGGGTGTACCCATGTATGGGTTAGAGGCTAGGGTATAGCAGCCAGTACCAGGCTGTACTAAATTGGAGAGCCCACCCACCGATCAGAGGTGTTAAAAAACCATCTGCATATTGGAGAGAAACGAATGCAAAACCAAAACTATATTAAATAGTGAATCTTTATCCACCACACACCCACACACTCACACAAACACTCTCTGATTTGCATACACATTACAACAATTCATACATCATTTATTAATTTAACAACAGAAATACTCATTCTCACTTTGCAATTTAAAATCAATCTAGATGTTTCAACGAACTCATACCGTAGTAACGGATGAATCCGATATTAACTAAATCTTAGCCTGAGGGATACTGCGCTGCAAACAGTATCCCATTAATGTCGACTGCCAACTCCCAACTGCACACTCTCAACTCAACCCTGAACTCTCAACTCACAAGTCACAACAGCCAGCTCACAGCTCACAACTCGCAGCCTAGGCTCACAGTTCACAGGTCACAGTTTGGCAGTTCCCAGTTCGCAGTTCACAGAACTGAGTTTCCAGTCGCTAGTGCACAGTCAGGGTGATTGACAGTTTTCCATTAATGATAACACAAGCCTGTGTATAGACTAGAAAATTAGTCTGTTTAAACCCAACAGAGAGTGCTGTGGTTATGTTTTATAATTATAAGAGGGTTCAAAATTGTTCACCATTACATTCGGGCAACCAGAAAGTGGAAGTGGTAAAGAGCCGGCACATTTAGAACGTAGAGAATGCACCCCGAAATGAGTTACGCCGACCGAGATTCACCAAACAGTCTCGAAGCCCTAGCGTAATAGAGAATAGGTTCATGAAAAATTTCACATATTGAGACCATGTTTTAGCTTTGCTAAAAAAAACTCATATTCCACTCACAATCAATCATACACTATTAGTTATAAGTACAACACAAATAATCATTTGTATTGTACTTATAACTAAGGTTTGAATTAGTTTTGGTCTCACATGTACATGAGAATGTTCAATTTGGTAAATATGAATCTGTTAGATAATTATTAATGTCATTACTAAATTAAAGTCGCTATACCAGAGCTGATTACTATTCAGAATAGCCAGGGCCGCGAAGTAAACCATCCTCTGTCCGGATTTTCTTACAGTTGTCTCAGCTACGGGTCCTACTCTCTGCGCACATGTAACTGCAACAAAAATTAAATTTTTAGCACAGGTCCATTTCGTTTGTTTCAGATTACTGAACATACCTTATGTAACATGCGGCAGAACTTCGGGAAGATGGTTCACTCAGCTGGCCGTGCAAACAGGTATGCATGTGATATAACTTTTTAATTTTAATAAATGAACTAACGAAGAAATTTCAACAAAACTGTATAGAACTTATACTGATACTTTTCAGTATTAAAAAATTAAAAATAATTTAGCCAAACATTTTAAAATACAATTAACTTCCCAAACCAAACGACATTTTCAATGTACATGCAATTAAGCCCACTCACCGCGCCAAGGTACTAATTCGCGAGTGGGGGGGATGGGATCGGAAGGTTTGTTTGAATAGGAGAGAAGTAACTACATACAATCACACACGCCATTCATTTCTGCAAATGAAAAAATTAAACTCTGCCACTAGACCATCACTCACAGCATCCACACTATTTAAATTATGAATCACACAAACATACTGAATGCATACACTGCAATAGTGTATTTAAAAAATAACTATATCATTAGATATAGATTACGAAATGGGCACACCCATCTACATATGGGTCCATGGATCACCGTGAACGAGATGATCTATTTGTATCAGAGCACTGTGTAATCGAACCTGGTTATCCAGTTGCGTTCCGTTGAAATTGGCAACGCTGCTATGCAATGTGCATAACGCTAGGTATAGCTAAACATCCCCTTCGCCACTATTTTCGGGACTCGGGAAAGTTAAGTGTACTGCACGGTAAATCCAATCACCTACGTCGCGATTAACAATGCGAAGACGCACCCTTAAATGAGCACTGGCCGATACGCACCCAACGAACAGTCCCTATCCCTATCTTCCTGGCTAAGGGCACACACACTATTTTCAAATTTGTCGAGTTCATTCAGCACGTCGCATACTGTACAGGGGTTTACAACTCTGAATTATACCCGTGTGGGTGAGAGTATAGAATACACCAGCCGGTACTAGGCTGGAGTGTTTACGATATAGACGTCATGGCAAATTGTCTATATTCAACTGAAATTCAATATAGAGAATTTTACATGCTATAAACTCCTACTGCGGCCTCTTATAGCCTCCCTATTCAAACTCGCAACTTCGAACTCTAGACTCCTCACTCTATCGCCGGAGTCCCCAGTCCTCTCGGTTGCCAGTTTTAAATACACAAGCCTGTGCGGGCAAATAGTTGCCATATAGACTAGGAAGTCTGTTTAAAATTAACAGCGATTGCTGCGGTTCACTTCGGTATGGGTGTACCCATGTATGGGTTAGAGGCTAGGGTATAGCAGCCAGTACCAAGCTGTACTAAATTGGAGAGCCCACCCACCGATCAGAGGTGTTAAAAAACCATCTGCATATTGGAGAGAAACGAATGCAAAACCAAAACTATATTAAATAGTGAATCTTTATCCACCACACACCCACACACTCACACAAACACTCTCTGATTTGCACACACATTATAACAATTCATACATCATTTATTAATTTAACAACAGAAATACTCATTCTCACTTTGCAATTTAAAATCAATATAGATGTTTCAACAAACTCATACCGTAGTAACGGATGAATCCGATATTAACTAAATCTTAGCCTGAGGGATACTGCGCTGCAAACAGTATCCCATTAATGTCGACTGCCAACTCCCAACTGCACACTCTCAGCTCAACCCTGAACTCTCAACTCACAAGTCACAACAGCCAGCTCACAGCTCACAACTCGCAGCCTAGGCTCACAGTTCACAGGTCACAGTTTGGCCGTTCCCAGTTCACAGTTCACAGAACTGAGTTTCCAGTTGCTAGTGCACAGTCAGGGTGATTGACAGTTTTCCATTAATGATAACACAAGCCTATGTATAGACTAGAAAGTTAGTCTGTCTAAACCCAACAGAGAGTGCTGTGGTTATGTTTTATAATTATAAGAGGGTTCAAAATTGTTCACCATTACATTCGGGCAACCAGAAAGTGGAAGTGGTAAAGAGCCGGCACTTTTAGAACGCAGACGACGCGCCCTAAAATGAGTTACGCCGACCGAGATTCACCAAACAGTCTCGATGCCCTAGCGTAATAGAGAATAGGTTCATGAAAGATTTCACAAATTGAGACCATATATTTTTAGATTTGGCTAAAAAACGATAAATATAAAAATAATCATCAATAAATACACAAAGTTGTGTAGGCAAACAGTTACCATAGTAAGGTATAGAGACTAGGAAGAGTCTGTTTAAAACCTGCAGCGAGTGCTGTGGTTAACTTCGAAAAGGGGGTGTTCAAAATAGTTCACCATTACATTCGGGCAACCAGAAAGTGGAAGTGGTAAAGAGCCGGCACATTTAGAATGCAGAGAATGCACCCCGAAATGAGTTACGCCGACCGAGATTCACCAAACAGTCTCGAAGCCCTAGCGTAATAGAGAATAGGTTCATGACAAATTTCACATATTGAGACCATGTTTTAGCTTTGCTAAAAAAAACTCATATTCCACTCACAATCAATCATACACTATTAGTTATAAGTACAACACAAATAATCATTTGCATTGTACTTATAACTAAGGTTTGAATTAGTTTTGGTCTCACATGTACATGAGAATGTTCAATTTGGTAAATAGGAATCTGTTAGATAATTATTAATGTCATTACTAAATTAAAGTAAAGTGAACACAATGGCTCATCTGATTACTATTAAGAATAGCCAGGGACGCGAAGTAAACCATCCTCTGTCCGGATTTTCTTACAGTTGTCTCGGCTACGGGTCCTACTCTCTGCGCACATGTAACTGCAACAAAAATTAAATTTTAAGCATAGGTCCATTTCATTTGTTTCACATTACTGAACATACCTTATGTAACGTGCCGCAGAACTTCGGGAGGATGGTTTAGTCAGCCGGCCGTGCAAATAGGTATGTAATAAGTAGGTGATATAACTTACATTTTTGTATATAATTTATATAGTATTTATTATAAATGACGAATTAGTTCAAAATGTATTGAAATAAAGTGACTAAATTTGGACATGAATAATTACGGTTTGCTCCAAACGATCCATGCAAAAATATTAAGACATGGCAATTTTCAGCCCAATAAAGTTAAAATGGTATCGAGTGGAGCGGAATTGGTTTTGGTCTCACATGTACATTAAGAAATCAGTTTGAGAGTTATAGAAAATCTAATGAATTTGCGGTTGAATTCAAAATTCTGCCTAATAAATCTGTGGTTTAAGTCTAGCTACATAAACTCAAACGATTCAATTAATTTGAATAATGAAATGATACTTGTATGATATCTATAATATACTGCCAATAATTCAATTTGTATAATCCTAGTAGAACACTTTGCACGTCAGCAGCATTATCAAAAATTATCACCACTCTGCATGAGCACCTCAGGTTCAAGCCTAGCCACATAGCTGACGAGCTTTTGTCTCAATACAAATGATCGGCTACACGAAGACCCAAGAGCTTGAGCTTTAAAAGCTACCCGAAGTCCTTAGGTTCAAGCCACATCAAAAGAGAAAGTACAAAACTCAAATCGCGTGCTACGTAACTAGCTACTAGGAAACCTCGGAGTTCAAGTTAATGGCCGAAATCTATGAAAATATAGTAAATGTAGAATATAGAAAATCTCATAAATTTGCAGTTGAATTCAAAATTCTGCCTAATAAATCTGTGGTTTGAGTCTAGCTACATAAACTCAAACGATTCAATTAATTTGAATAATGAAATGATACTTGTATGATATCTATAATATACTAATCTATCACCACTCTGCATGAGCACCTCAGGTTCAAGCCAAGCCACATAGCTGACGAGCTTTTGTCTCAATACAAATGATCGGCTACACGAATACCCAAGAGCTTGAGCTTTAAAAGCTACCCGAAGTCCTTAGGTTCAAGCCACATCAAAAGAGAAAGTACAAAACTCAAATCGCGTGCTACGTAACTAGCTACTAGGAAACCTCGGACTTCAAGTTAATGGCCGAAATCTATGAAAATGTAGTAAATGGAGAATATAGAAAATCTCATAAATTTGCAGTTGAATTCAAAATTCTGCCTAATAAATCTGTGGTTTGAGTCTAGCTACATAAACTCAAACGATTCAATTAATTTGAATAATGAAATGATACTTGTATGATATCTATAATATACTAATCTATCACCACTCTGCATGAGCACCTCAGGTTCAAGCCAAGCCACATAGCTGACGAGCTTTTGTCTCAATACAAATGATCGGCTACACGAATACCCAAGAGCTTGAGCTTTAAAAGCTACCCGAAGTCCTTAGGTTCAAGCCACATCAAAAGAGAAAGTACAAAACTCAAATCGCGTGCTACGTAACTAGATACTAGGAAACCTCGGAGTTCAAGTTAATGGCCGAAATCTATGAAAATGTAGTAAATGTAGAATATAGAAAATCTCATAAATTTGCAGTTGAATTCAAAATTCTGCGTAATAAATCTGTGGTTTGAGTCTAGCTACATAAACTCAAACGATAATGAAATGATACTTGTATGATATCTATAATATACTGCCAATAATTCAATTTGTATAATCCTAGTAGAACACTTTGCACGTCAGCAGCATTATCAAAAATTATCACCACTCTGCATGAGCACCTCAGGTTCAAGCCAAGCCACATAGCTGACGAGCTTTTGTCTCAATACAAATGATCGGCTACACGAAGACCCAAGAGCTTGAGCTTTAAAAGCTACCCGAAGTCCTTAGGTTCAAGCCACATCAAAAGAGAAAGTACAAAACTCAAATCGCGTGCTACGTAACTAGCTACTAGGAAACCTCGGAGTTCAAGTTAATGGCCGAAATCTATGAAGATGTAGTAAATGGAGAATATAGAAAATCTCATAAATTTGCGGTTAAATTCAAAATTCTGCCTAATAATTCTGTGGTTTGAGTCTAGCTACATAAACTCAAACGATTCAATTAATTTGAATAATGAAATGATACTTGTATGATATCTATAATATACCAATCTATCACCACTCTGCATGAGCACCTCACGTTCAAGCCAAGCCACATAGCTGACGAGCTTTTGTCTCAATACAAATGATCGGCTACATGAAGACCCAAGAGCTTGAGCTTTAAAAGCTACCCGAAGTCCTTAGGTTCAAGCCACATCAAAAGAGAAAGTACAAAACTCAAATCGCGTGCTACGAACTAGCTACTAGGAAACCTCGGAGTTCAAGTTAATGGCCGAAATCTATGAAAATGTAGTAAATGTAGAATATAGAAAATCTCATAAATTTGCGGTTGAATTCAAAATTCTGCCTAATAAATCTGTGGTTTGAGTCTAGCTACATAAACTCAAACGATAATGAAATGATACTTGTATGATATCTATAATATACTGCCAATAATTCAATTTGTATAATCCTAGTAGAGAACACTTTGCACGTCAGCAGCATTATCAAAAATTATCACCACTCTGCATGAGCACCTCAGGTTCAAGCCTAGCCACATAGCTGACGAGCTTTTGTCTCAATACAAATGATCGGCTACACGAAGACCCAAGAGCTTGAGCTTTAAAAGCTACCCGAAGTCCTTAGGTTCAAGCCACATCAAAAGAGAAAGTACAAAACTCAAATCGCGTGCTACGTAACTAGCTACTAGGAAACCTTGGAGTTCAAGTTAATGGCCGAAATCTATGAAAATGTAGTAAATGCAGAATATAGAAAATCTCATAAATTTGCGGTTGAATTCAAAATTCTGCCTAATAAATCTGTGGTTTGAGTCTAGCTACATAAACTCAAACGATTCAATTAATTTGAATAATGAAATGATACTTGTATGATATCTATAATATACTAATCTATCACCACTCTGCATGAGCACCTCAGGTTCAAGCCAAGCCACATAGCTGACGAGCTTTTGTCTCAATACAAATGATCGGCTACACGAAGACCCAAGAGCTTGAGCTTTAAAAGCTACCCGAAGTCCTTAGGTTCAAGCCACATCAAAAGAGAAAGTACAAAACTCAAATCGCGTGCTACGAACTAGCTACTAGGAAACCTCGGAGTTCAAGTTAATGGCCGAAATCTATGAAAATGTAGTAAATGTAGAATATAGAAAATCTCATAAATTTGCGGGTGAATTCAAAATTCTGCCTAATAAATCTGTGGTTTGAGTCTAGCTACATAAACTCAAACGATAATGAAATGATACTTGTATGATATCTATAATATACTAATCTATCACCACTCTGCATGAGCACCTCAGGTTCAAGCCAAGCCACATAGCTGACGAGCTTTTGTCTCAATACAAATGATCGGCTACACGAATACCCAAGAGCTTGAGCTTTAAAAGCTACCCGAAGTCCTCAGGTTCAAGCCACATCAAAAGAGAAAGTACAAAACTCAAATCGCGTGCTACGTAACTAGCTACTAGGAAACCTCGGAGTTCAAGTTAATGGCCGAAATCTATGAAAATGTAGTAAATGTAGAATATAGAAAATCTCATAAATTTGCGGTTGAATTCAAAATTCTGCCTAATAAATCTGTGGTTTGAGTCTAGCTATTTATCTATTAGCACTTAAAATAAATTGAAATTAATTTGATAATGCTTGGTAGTATATTACATCATACAATTGTAACTAAATATTAAATGAATTTAGGCTATAATAGAGAGCTACTTAAACGGATTGATGTTGATCTTTTTTAAGTGTTAAGTATTTCAAACTAATTTAAATGTTTTTAAAAATGGTGCATTAAATAGCATTAGAAAATAAATTGATTTAAGGCGTATATCTTCATAAATAGGTTGAAACGAATGAAACAGATAAGCTGTAACAAAAGACATTAGACTAAACATGATTATTTCTAACTAGAATCTTCGTTAACGATAAGTAACATAGAAATGACATTTTCTTATTAAAAAATGAATACACTATTATTTTAAAAGGACGAAATTCTCAGTGTACATGTGATTAAGCCCACTCGCCACTACAAGGCACCAATTCATCGAGTGGGAAAGGATTGGTTAAGGAGGAAAGGACAATGTTTAAGGTAGCCTGAAAAATGAAATTGTTGAGTTTGGAATGACGGGATTGTCGTCAACGCTCACATAAGCATTAAGTGTTTCGCGAGTTATTGGTTTGGTGTAGTAAGAATGCACATAACTGAACCTTGAACAGGATAAATAAATGTAATATAAAATAATAGCGACGACACCATTAGATAATCCGCCTATGAAATTGAATCCAAATATTGTAATTCAATAAACAAATATTAATATCTAAGGTGTTATTTGCGAAACGATTCGGTATTCTTGGCGCAACTAAATTCCCTTCCCTAGCTCAATCTAAATACATACACGGAACCTGAAAAGAAATGGATTAGGCTGAAAAGAAATGGATTAGGCTGAAAGAGAAGTTTTATTAGACATCCTAACTTGATCTGACCTATTTGCGCAACGCGATCGCGACCCGTGATTTCAATAAGCACTCACTACTTCGTTGCGGGGATCCCTCACGTTAGGAGATCACCCCGTTGATGTCTTCTGTATTCTTCAGCGGTGCTCCCCCATTCCATCTCCAGCCCATGTAAAGCACTGACTTTAGTTTTTTTTATAAAAACACAATAATTTAATACTAATACTCGCGAGAGACCCTAACGTGGCTAAAGAACGCGGACTAATACACTTTTATTTATGATTTTGCAAATAAAAAGCTAACACTTGCACTGCAACACCTGTAACAACAGAAATTTGATGTCAGTTAATTTGTTTTGAAAAAAAAATGTAACATAGTAATTTATATGTTTGTTGAATATACTTACATTGCCCCTGTAACGATTCCGCCTTTATCTTCCTTCATGATTGTAGAATGGAACTGCATTCGTTTCAGGGTGCATATCGCGTACGCGGGTTTTTAAATTTCGGAACGCGGATGATTCAAGTCTCGGAACGCGGCTGAATCAAATATCCGCACGCGATTGATTCAAATTTCCAAACGCAATTGAATCAAATTACGGAACGCGATTCATTCAAGTTTTCGAACGCGATTGATTTAAATATCCGAACACGATTGAATCAAGTTATGGAAAGCGTTTTCCAACGCGATTGATTCAAGTTTCCGAACGCGATTGAATGAAATTATCGAACACGATTGAATGAAATTATCGAACGCTATTAAATTGAGTTATGGATCGCGATTGAAACAAGTTGCGGAACGCAATTGCTTCAAATTTTCGAACGCGATTGTTTCAAATTTTCGAACGCGATTGAATCAAGTTACCGAACGCGATTGATTCAAGTTTTGGAACGCGACACGTCGAGATATGATAGGAAAAAATAGATGGAGTGATTTATAAAATAGAGTAACATACAACAGCCAGGAGTTTAAAGTCAAATAAAATTTGTTGTTACTCGTAATATTCAAAGTAATTTAAATGCTTTTAAAAATAAATTGCAAGTATTTGTGTATGTCAATTTGTTTTTATAAATTACATACATATTTACTATAAATTAAATTAATTAGTTGAGAATGTATTGAAATGGAGCGACTATATTTGCTATTGAATTATTATGGGTTGCTCCGCACGATCCATGCAAGAATGTTTAAAGATATGGCAATTTTCAGCCTTATAAAGTTAAAATGATATCGAGCGGAGCGGAATTGGTTTTAGTCTCACATGTACATTGAGAAATCGGTTCGAAAATTATAGAAAATCAAAAGAATTGGTGGATGAATAGAAAATTCTATCTACTAACTTGAAGTTTGAGTCTAGATAAATAAACTCAAAACATAAATTAATAATTTAAATTGTATACTCATAATAGAGCCTATTGCACGACAGCGGCATTATCCAAAATGATCACCACTCTGCATGAGCACCTTAGCCTCAAGCCAACATACATAACTGACGAGCTATAGTCTCAATACAAATGATAGGCTATACGAAGACCCAAGAGCTTGAGCTTTAAAAGCTACCCGAAGTCCTTAGGTTCAAGCCACATCAAAAGAGAAAGTACAAAACTCAAATCGCGTGCTACGAACTAGCTACTAGGAAACCTCGGAGTTCAAGTTAATGGCCGAAATCTATGAAAATGTAGTAAATGGAGAATATAGAAAAATCTCATAAATAAATACAGGCATCGAAAAAAAATATTGATTCGGTTGATTTAAAGTTTAAATAGTAATAAAATAAACTATAATCATAAAAAATTTTGAGCAATAACATATAATAATTTAAAATGTAAATGAGCAAATTAATTAATGTTTTGCAAAACTTTGAAAAAGGTTGTAAAAAAGGATATATAAGAATATATTCATATATCCTTTTAAGTTGGTCCTTGCACTAGTTGTGCTTGTATTAGCCACTTTCGTTTATCATTCGGGAGCTGTTCTAAGCCAGCTAAGATCAGCCAAGAACAGTACCCGAACGATAAACGAACGCGGCTATTAAAGATCGTCGAAGCCTCTTCGACGAACTTTAATAGCCGCGAACTGTAAAGCTAAATAACAATAAGCCACACTTACAAGAGACAGTCTGAACGATGTTAGGCAAGAATACCATTTTCAAACAATGCGCAATTGAATCATACGGCGGTTAGGAAACAGGACAAATGGATTGAGGTAAAAAGAGTAGTAGAGCCAAAGTAGAATTTGAAAACGCGAAAAATAACAAGCTATCCGATCGTTAAGACTATTCGCTTCGAGGCAATAGTAACTAAAGTACTGGCGCGTGTGAGTAAGGAGCTGCGCGAAATCAGGAAACACGTAGCTATAGATCTAATTTATGTTCGGCGTAAGAGCATTACAGTTTCGACGTAAGAGTATTATAGTTTCAGCGTAAAAGTATTATAGTTTCTGCGTAAGAGTATTATAGTTTCGGCGTAAGAGTATTATAGTTTCGGCGTCAGTTCACTATAGGTTCGGTATGAAATTCGTAAAAACAAATGTGAGTACACGAGGTAATGAAATGTCTCACAGACAACGGATGACAGACATTTTCCAAGGATGATCCTTAAAATAATCAAGAGAAATAATGAGGATTTGCGAGCAAATAGATTTTTGTATCACAATTACAATACTTTATCCATATTTCGTATGATAAAGTAAGAATTACTAAACGGAACCACACCATTAAAATTATGTCACAAGAAGAAAGAAAATTAAACACACAAACAGTGCTCCAATATGTCAAAATTCTCCCACCCCATGATGCTTAATCTTCCCGTATCCACATCAGCTACCAACATGCTCTCGAGCCAGGTTGGTAGACCCTTCCCACACCCCTATTTCTACTACGACAACCGACAAGGAAAATTTCTGAACAAACAGTGATCCACACTTTCCAGATTCTCCCAACCCATGATGCTCAACCTTCCCGCCTCCACATCAGCTACCAACATGCTCGCAAGCCAGGTTGGTAACTCTTAAAGACCCTTCCCACACCCCTATTTCTACTACAACAACAGACGAGGAACATTTCTGAACAGTGATCCACACTTTTCAGTTTCTCCCATCCCATGATGCTTAATCTTGCTGCATCCACATCAGCTACCAACACATAATGCCCTCGAATCAAGTTGGTAGCCGAAATTCACTTCTAGCGACCTCCCCACTTCTACTACGACAACAGACGACGAACATTTCTTGAGATGGTCTTAAAATTATGTAAGGGACATAATAAAGACTTGGGGAAAAAGAAAGAAAAAATCCACATGATTACAATACTTGTAAAAGTAAAATTACCAAAAATAACCACACCATTAAAATGGCTGACATCATGTCATGGTAAGAAGAAAGAAATCTAAACCCATTAGAAAATCCAAAGCCAACGACTGAGTGAACCGCTCTGTATAAATTCCCCCACCTCATGATGCTCAATCCATCAGCATCTACATCAGCTACCAACAGCCCTCGGGCCTAGTTGGTAGCCGAAATTCACTTCTGACAATTCAAAGCCAACGATTCAGGACACACAGAGATCCAGTGTATCAAACTACCCCACCCCATGGGGTCATGATGCCGCTTGTATATGGGCTACCAACACCCAATCCCCTCAGGCCAGATTGGTTTAGTATCAGCGCAAAGTATTTGTCATGGTCGCGTACATTCAGAAAACCACCGAATTTCCATACTGTGCCAATATACCGAAAGGCCACACGGAGAGATAAAAGAACCACCAATTTTCCGGGAAATAGATAGTCATAATGGTAGCCTGGTTTTATTCCAGGACAAGTAATTGTCATGGTCGCGTATATTCTGATACCGTAGATTCATAGTAATAAACCGAAAGGGCGCAAGTACATAAATAAAGATCCGGCAATTTCCCGCGAAATAGTCATAATAGTGACCTGGTTTGGTACCAGGACAAAGTAATTGTTATGCTCGCGTACATTCTAAAGGATCGAAGGTCCTCATTCGTAGTAATAAACCGAAAGGGCGCAAGGAGAGATATAAACAACCGACAATTTCCCGAGAAATATATAGTCATAATAGAGACCTGGTTTGGTACCAGGACAAAGTAAATGTCATGGTCGCGTAAATTCCGAAAAGGACCATAAGTCCACCTTAGTAGTAATAAACCGAAAAGGCGCATAGAGATATAAAGAGTCATCTATTTCCCGAGAAATATATAATCATAATAGTCCCCCGATTTCGTACCAGGACAAAGTAATCGTCATGGCCGCGTACATTTCAAAAGGACCGAAATTTCTCATTCGTAGCAATAAACCAAAAGAACGCAATAAAAATATAAAGAACCGCCAATTTCCCGGGAAATATAAATATATAAATTATACAATAGGACAATGTATACGTTATGATCGCGAACATTCCGAAAAGGACCGCTAGCCCGGATTGCTAATAATAAACTAAAATGGCACAAGGAGAGATAAAAAGGACAGGAAGTTTTCAGGAAAACATATAGTCATACAGAGGTGCACAAAATTGAACCAAATTGTAAAATATAAATTTGAAAAATGATAAACTACTCATTCACACACATTCTTGCATTTAATACTCTACTTGTAAACCCGTTGTAGTTTGAATTTAATAAAACATACCGAAAAATTTAACAACAGCAAGTACTGTGTTTAAACTGTATCAAATCATATTTGATAGTAATGAATACGGAATTTTGAAATGAATTAGTTTTGGTTTCACATGTACATTGAAGAATTATCAAACAATAAATTTTAATCGGAAAATAAACATCGAAATATTAACATCGGGAAAATCGCAGTAGGTAGATTACCTCAATCGATTTCCACCAAAAACTAATCAAGACTAAGTAACGTCAAATTACAGCCACATGCGAAATTTGGTTCATAAATATATGGCCAGCAAGAGCATTAATTATTACTAGTAATTTGTTAAAATATATGTCCACATGCTAAGTTTTTATGTAAACTTAGCATGTAGACATGTAATGAATATTTTAACAAATTACTAGTAATAATTTACACATTTAAAGTACTGTACAGTCATTACTAATAAATTATGACAGCTTTGCTACCGCCAACAAATTAAAACTGTACGTTTCTTTCAGAAAAAGCTATAACATTAAACATATGGCCTTATAGAGATTTGAAATATTAGACCATAGTGTCTGTTTGCGTACCACATTACCACGGCATACATGACGAATGTGTGAACGCTCTTTCTGTCATTCTCAGTGATGTGCTGATGAAAACGGGCAAATTTTAATAAAAATTGATATCATTAAATGAATGAAATAAATAATAGATGATAATCTTCAATGCAAATGTAATTAAGCCTGCTCACCACGACAAGGTACTAATTCTTCGAGCAGGGGGAATGGAAAGAAGGCTGAAATTTCTTTCATCCTTCCCACCCATTCCCGCCGATTTTTAACTAAATCGGGCTTTTTTTTCGTATAGTTTAGTTTAGTCTACATGGAGATTTAGAAGAAACTAGAACTATACTCGCGGTTTGGGGGTTAGTTGTTGGCGCAAAAATACATAAAATTTATAAAATCTCCCTAAGACCACTCGCACGAGGCAAGTAGTAACCAGTACATACATACAGTTAAATAAATATTGGCAGACAGCTTTATTATGAGAACGTGAAAATTAATTTCAAATTCTTTCGCATTTATCCGATTTCTGCGTGAAAATCTACACATATGAAATATAATTAACCACAATTCATATTTAGCGGCTACGCATTAATATCAAAATTATATTTAATAAATGAACTACAATTTATATGTAGTTATATGCTAAATAAAGTATTAGCAAAATGACGGTTGTACATATCCACGTTATTAATAAACCAATTGACTACTAGTCTATTTGGTGGCGCATTAATGTTAAAAGTTGAATAAATTAACTACAAAATTGTGTAGTTGTATGCTAAATAAAGTATTAGCAGAATGTTGGATGTACATTTCCACGTTCCATCAATAAAATTGACTATATGGTTACGTATTAATTTACGTACGTAAGTAGCGTACGTAATAAAATGAGGCTTAAAAATGTTTTTTAATAAATATATATATAAATGTATATATAAATATAAATATATAAATATAGAAGCCATAATCACCCGAAAACCCGAAAAATAAACCCGAAACCGAAAATAAAGCTGCCATACCAATCATCCCAAGAAACACAATAATATCTCAACATCTCTTTGGATACTTCAATACTAATGTACAACTTGAGGGTTATTACACTAGCTCCATGTGTGACACTTATTTTAAAGCGATTAAACAATACTTTAGAAGCTGTCACAACTTGCTTCTATAAGTAATTTATTTATGAATTTATTCAATCCCTAATACAAAAGCTAAACATATAAACATATATCTAATACTAAGAATCTGAAAGCAAAGGGTTAGACTAAATACACATCCTAACTTGAAAAATGCGTAAAACTATATTTAACCACTTGCTACTTGTTGCGGGGCGCATTCACGTTAGGATATGCAACCCCGATTGGTGTCGTCTGCGGTGCTCCCCCATTCCATCTCCTCAAAGGCACTTTTATTTTAATTACTTTAGTATTGAATTTAATTTAAACGGATACTCCCGACCCTAAACAATGTATAATCGCGAAGCTAAGTTTTAAGAAAAGACTATTGAAAAAACACACGACCTGAAATAGTTTAATTATACTGATTACTAGGAGGGTGTACATACGCGCACTGTACAGATTGGGATGCAAAAAAGTGTAAAAGTGTACATAGTGTATAAGTGTAAATGTGTACATAGTGTAATAAATGATATAAGTTTAAAAAAAGGCTGGATTTTCCAGTTTTAAAAAGGCTGGCATTACCAGTTGTAAAAAGGATATGTAAGAATATCTCCATATATTCAGTTGCATTAGTCTTTGCACTATTTGTGCTAGTATTAGCAGCTTTCGTTTATTGCTCCGGGCTGTTCTAAGATAGCTAAGAGCAACCAAGAACAGCTCACCAACAATAATAAACGAAAGAGGCTATTATAGTCGAAGAGTCTGAAACACACTTATAGTAAAAACAATCGGCCATCCAGAATTCGCAATATTTTAAACTCCGGGATTACCAATTGTCCTACTAAAAATATTAAAAACCTACATATACACGTGACGGTCTGATGTTACCACTGTCAAACAATGCGCAATTGAATCAGAAAAAAAAAAACGGACTGAGATTCGTTTTAGCGTATAAAACGTATTAGTGCCATAGTAGGATTTGAAAACACGAAAAATAACGAGCTATTTGATCGGCAGACCGATATATTCAGGGGTTTACAACACTCTGAAATATACCCGTGTGGGTGAGAGTATAGAATACACCAGCCGGTACTAGGCTGGAGTGTTTACGATATAGACGTCATGGCAAATTGTCTATATTCAACTGAAATTCAATATAGAGAATTTTACATGCTATAAACTCCTACTGCGGCCTCTTATAGCCTCCCTATTCAAACTCGCAACTTCGAACTCTAGACTCCTCACTCTATCGCCGGAGTTCCCAGTCCTCTCGGTTGCCAGTTTTAAATGCACAAGCCTGTGCGGGCAAAAAGTTGCCATATAGACTAAGAAGTCTGTTTAAAATTAACAGCGATTGCTGCGGTTCACTTCGGTATGGGTGTACCCATGTATGGGTTAGAGGCTAGGGTATAGCAGCCAGTACCAGGCTGTACTAAATTGGAGAGCCCACCCACCGATCAGAGGTGTTAAAAAACCATCTGCATATTGGAGAGAAACGAATGCAAAACCAAAACTATATTAAATAGTGAATCTTTATCCACCACACACCCACACACTCACACAAACACTCTCTGATTTGCATACACATTACAACAATTCATACATCATTTATTAATTTAACAACAGAAATACTCATTCTCACTTTGCAATTTAAAATCAATCTAGATGTTTCAACGAACTCATACCGTAGTAACGGATGAATCCGATATTAACTAAATCTTAGCCTGAGGGATACTGCGCTGCAAACAGTATCCCATTAATGTCGACTGCCAACTCCCAACTGCACACTCTCAACTCAACCCTGAACTCTCAACTCACAAGTCACAACAGCCAGCTCACAGCTCACAACTCGCAGCCTAGGCTCACAGTTCACAGGTCACAGTTTGGCAGTTCCCAGTTCGCAGTTCACAGAACTGAGTTTCCAGTCGCTAGTGCACAGTCAGGGTGATTGACAGTTTTCCATTAATGATAACACAAGCCTGTGTATAGACTAGAAAGTTAGTCTGTTTAAACCCAACAGAGAGTGCTGTGGTTATGTTTTATAATTATAAGAGGGTTCAAAAGAACTAACGAATAACTTTCAATAAAACTGTATCGAACTTATACTGATATTTTGAATTGCATTCGTTTGGGAATTAGGAATCACGATCGAATCAAGTTACGAATCGCGATTGATTTAAATTTCCGAACGCGAGTGATTCAAATTTCGTAACGCGATTGAATCAAGTTACGAATCGAGATCGATATTTGTTTTCGAATACGATTGATTAAAATTTCAGAACGTGTTTGAATCAAATTACGATTGATTCAATTTTCGATACGCGATACCTCGAAAAACGGTAGGAACAAAATTGAATTTGTGATTTATAAAATTAAGCAACAGTTTAGGAAAATAAATTAATGCCGAAATAATTTTGTTGTTCCTCGTAGAATGAAAAATAATTTAAATCTTTTAAAAATTATTTTTCGATATAATTTATATAGTATTTATTATAAATGACGAATTAGTTCAAAATGTATTGAAATAAAGTGACTAAATTTGGACATGAATAATTACGGTTTGCTCCAAACGATCCATGCAAAAATATTAAGAGACATGGCAATTTTCAGCCCAATAGAGTTAAAATGGTATCGAGTGGAGCGGAATTGGTTTTGGTCTCACATGTACATTAAGAAATCAGTTTGAGAGTTATAGAAAATCTAATGAATTTGCGGTTGAATTCAAAATTCTGCCTAATAAATCTGTGGTTTGAGTCTAGCTACATAAACTCAAACGATTCAATTAATTTGAATAATGAAATGATACTTGTATGATATCTATAATATACTAATCTATCACCACTCTGCATGAGCACCTCAGGTTCAAGCCAAGACACGTAGCTGACGAGCTTTTGTCTCAATACAAATGATCGGCCACACGAAGACCCAAGAGCTTGAGCTTTAAAAGCTACCCGAAGTCCTTAGGTTCAAGCCACATCAATAGAGAAAGTACAAAACTCAAATCGCGTGCTACGTAACTAGCTACTAGGAAACCTCGGAGTTCAAGTTAATGGCCGAAATCTATGAAAATGTAGTAAATGGAGAATATAGAAAATCTCATAAAATTGCGGTTGAATTCAAAATTCTGCCTAATAATTCTGTGGTTTGAGTCTAGCTACATAAACTCAAACGATTCAATTAATTTGAATAATGAAATGATACTTGTATGATATCTATAATATACTAATCTATCACCACTCTGCATGAGCACCTCAGGTTCAAGCCAAGCCACATAGCTGACGAGCTTTTGTCTCAATACAAATGATCGGCTACATGAAGACCCAAGAGCTTGAGCTTTAAAAGCTACCCGAAGTCCTTAGGTTCAAGCCACATCAAAAGTACAAAACTCAAATCGCGTGCTACGTAACTAGCTACTAGGAAACCTCGGAGTTCAAGTTAATGGCCGAAATCTATGAAGATGTAGTAAATGGAGAATATAGAAAATCTCATAAATTTGCGGTTGAATTCAAAATTCTGCCTAATAATTCTGTGGTTTGAGTCTAGCTACATAAACTCAAACGATTCAATTAATTTGAATAATGAAATGATACTTGTATGATATCTATAATATACTAATCTATCACCACTCTGCATGAGCACCTCAGGTTCAAGCCAAGCCACGTAGCTGACGAGCTTTTGTCTCAATACAAATGATCGGCTACACGAAGACCCAAGAGCTTGAGCTTTAAAAGCTACCCGAAGTCCTTAGGTTCAAGCCACATCAAAAGAGAAAGTACAAAACTCAAATCGCGTGCTACGTAACTAGCTACTAGGAAACCTCGGAGTTCAAGTTAATGGCCGAAATCTATGAAGATGTAGTAAATGGAGAATATAGAAAATCTCATAAATTTGCGGTTGAATTCAAAATTCTGCCTAATAATTCTGTGGTTTGAGTCTAGCTACATAAACTCAAACGATTCAATTAATTTGAATAATGAAATGATACTTGTATGATATCTATAATATACTAATCTATCACCACTCTGCATGAGCACCTCAGGTTCAAGCCAAGCCACATAGCTGACGAGCTTTTGTCTCAATACAAATGATCGGCTACATGAAGACCCAAGAGCTTGAGCTTTAAAAGCTACCCGAAGTCCTTAGGTTCAAGCCACATCAAAAGAGAAAGTACAAAACTCAAATCGCGTGCTACGTAACTAGCTACTAGGAAACCTCGGAGTTCAAGTTAATGGCCGAAATCTATGAAAATGTAGTAAATGGAGAATATAGAAAATCTCATAAATTTGCGGTTGAATTCAAAATTCTGCCTAATAATTCTGTGGTTTGAGTCTAGCTACATAAACTCAAACGATTCAATTAATTTGAATAATGAAATGATACTTGTATGATATCTATAATATACTAATCTATCACCACTCTGCATGAGCACCTCAGGTTCAAGCCAAGCCACATAGCTGACGAGCTTTTGTCTCAATACAAATGATCGGCTACATGAAGACCCAAGAGCTTGAGCTTTAAAAGCTACCCGAAGTCCTTAGGTTCAAGCCACATCAAAAGAGAAAGTACAAAACTCAAATCGCGTGCTACGTAACTAGCTACTAGGAAACCTCGGAGTTCAAGTTAATGGCCGAAATCTATGAAAATGTAGTAAATGGAGAATATAGAAAATCTCATAAATTTGCAGTTGAATTCAAAATTCTGCCTAATAAATCTGTGGTTTGAGTCTAGCTACATAAACTCAAACGATTCAATTAATTTGAATAATGAAATGATACTTGTATGATATCTATAATATACCAATCTATCACCACTCTGCATGAGCACCTCAGGTTCAAGCCAAGACACGTAGCTGACGAGCTTTTGTCTCAATACAAATGATCGGCTACACGAAGACCCAAGAGCTTGAGCTTTAAAAGCTACCCGAAGTCCTTAGGTTCAAGCCACATCAAAAGAGAAAGTACAAAACTCAAATCGCGTGCTACGTAACTAGATACTAGGAAACCTCGGAGTTCAAGTTAATGGCCGAAATCTATGAAAATGTAGTAAATGTAGAATATAGAAAATCCCATAAATTTGCAGTTGAATTCAAAATTCTGCCTAATAAATCTGTGGTTTGAGTCTAGCTACATAAACTCAAACGATAATGAAATGATACTTGTATGATATCTATAATATACTGCCAATAATTCAATTTGTATAATCCTAGTAGAACAGTTTGCACGTCAGCAGCATTATCAAAAATTATCACCACTCTGCATGAGCACCTCAGGTTCAAGCCAAGCCACATAGCTGACGAGCTTTTGTCTCAATACAAATGATCGGCTACACGAATACCCAAGAGCTTGAGCTTTAAAAGCTACCCGAAGTCCTTAGGTTCAAGCCACATCAAAAGAGAAAGTACAAAACTCAAATCGCGTGCTACGTAACTAGCTACTAGGAAACCTCGGAGTTCAAGTTAATGGCCGAAATCTATGAAAATGTAGTAAATGCAGAATATAGAAAATCTCATAAATTTGCGGTTGAATTCAAAATTATGCCTAATAAATCTGTGGTTTGAGTCTAGCTACATAAACTCAAACGATTCAATTAATTTGAATAATGAAATGATACTTGTATGATATCTATAATATACTAATCTATCACCACTCTGCATGAGCACCTCAGGTTCAAGCCAAGCCACGTAGCTGACGAGCTTTTGTCTCAATACAAATGATCGGCTACACGAAGACCCAAGAGCTTGAGCTTTAAAAGCTACCCGAAGTCCTTAGGTTCAAGCCACATCAAAAGAGAAAGTACAAAACTCAAATCGCGTGCTACGTAACTAGCTACTAGGAAACCTCGGAGTTCAAGTTAATGGCCGAAATCTATGAAGATGTAGTAAATGGAGAATATAGAAAATCTCATAAATTTGCGGTTGAATTCAAAATTCTGCCTAATAATTCTGTGGTTTGAGTCTAGCTACATAAACTCAAACGATTCAATTAATTTGAATAATGAAATGATACTTGTATGATATCTATAATATACTAATCTATCACCACTCTGCATGAGCACCTCAGGTTCAAGCCAAGCCACATAGCTGACGAGCTTTTGTCTCAATACAAATGATCGGCTACACGAAGACCCAAGAGCTTGAGCTTTAAAAGCTACCCGAAGTCCTTAGGTTCAAGCCACATCAAAAGAGAAAGTACAAAACTCAAATCGCGTGCTACGTAACTAGCTACTAGGAAACCTCGGAGTTCAAGTTAATGGCCGAAATCTATGAAAATGTAGTAAATGTAGAATATAGAAAATCTCATAAATTTGCAGTTGAATTCAAAATTCTGCGTAATAAATCCGTGGTTTGAGTCTAGCTACATAAACTCAAACGATTCAATTAATTTGAATAATGAAATGATACTTGTATGATATCTATAATATACTAATCTATCACCACTCTGCATGAGCACCTCAGGTTCAAGCCAAGCCACATAGCTGACGAGCTTTTGTCTCAATACAAATGATCGGCTACATGAAGACCCAAGAGCTTGAGCTTTAAAAGCTACCCGAAGTCCTTAGGTTCAAGCCACATCAAAAGAGAAAGTACAAAACTCAAATCGCGTGCTACGTAACTAGCTACTAGGAAACCTCGGAGTTCAAGTTAATGGCCGAAATCTATGAAAATGTAGTAAATGTAGAATATAGAAAATCTCATAAATTTGCAGTTGAATTCAAAATTCTGCGTAATAAATCTGTGGTTTGAGTCTAGCTACATAAACTCAAACGATAATGAAATGATACTTGTATGATATCTATAATATACTGCCAATAATTCAATTTGTATAATCCTAGTAGAACACTTTGCACGTCAGCAGCATTATCAAAAATTATCACCACTCTGCATGAGCACCTCAAGTTCAAGCCAAGCCACATAGCTGACGAGCTTTTGTCTCAATACAAATGATCGGCTACACGAAGACCCAAGAGCTTGAGCTTTAAAAGCTACCCGAAGTCCTTAGGTTCAAGCCACATCAAAAGAGAAAGTACAAAACTCAAATCGCGTGCGACGTAACTAGCTACTAGGAAACCTCGGAGTTCAAGTTAATGGCCGAAATCTATGAAGATGTAGTAAATGGAGAATATAGAAAATCTCATAAATTTGCGGTTGAATTCAAAATTCTGCCTAATAATTCTGTGGTTTGAGTCTAGCTACATAAACTCAAACGATTCAATTAATTTGAATAATGAAATGATACTTGTATGATATCTATAATATACCAATCTATCACCACTCTGCATGAGCACCTCACGTTCAAGCCAAGCCACATAGCTGACGAGCTTTTGTCTCAATACAAATGATCGGCTACATGAAGACCCAAGAGCTTGAGCTTTAAAAGCTACCCGAAGTCCTTAGGTTCAAGCCACATCAAAAGAGAAAGTACAAAACTCAAATCGCGTGCTACGAACTAGCTACTAGGAAACCTCGGAGTTCAAGTTAATGGCCGAAATCTATGAAAATGTAGTAAATGTAGAATATAGAAAATCTCATAAATTTGCGGTTGAATTCAAAATTCTGCCTAATAAATCTGTGGTTTGAGTCTAGCTACATAAACTCAAACGATAATGAAATGATACTTGTATGATATCTATAATATACTGCCAATAATTCAATTTGTATAATCCTAGTAGAGAACACTTTGCACGTCAGCAGCATTATCAAAAATTATCACCACTCTGCATGAGCACCTCAGGTTCAAGCCTAGCCATATAGCTGACGAGCTTTTGTCTCAATACAAATGATCGGCTACACGAAGACCCAAGAGCTTGAGCTTTAAAAGCTACCCGAAGTCCTTAGGTTCAAGCCACATCAAAAGAGAAAGTACAAAACTCAAATCGCGTGCTACGTAACTAGCTACTAGGAAACCTTGGAGTTCAAGTTAATGGCCGAAATCTATGAAAATGTAGTAAATGCAGAATATAGAAAATCTCATAAATTTGCGGTTGAATTCAAAATTCTGCCTAATAAATCTGTGGTTTGAGTCTAGCTACATAAACTCAAACGATTCAATTAATTTGAATAAAGAAATGATACTTGTATGATATCTATAATATACTAATCTATCACCACTCTGCATGAGCACCTCAGGTTCAAGCCAAGCCACATAGCTGACGAGCTTTTGTCTCAATACAAATGATCGGCTACACGAAGATCCAAGAGCTTGAGCTTTAAAAGCTACCCGAAGTCCTTAGGTTCAAGCCACATCAAAAGAGAAAGTACAAAACTCAAATCGCGTGCTACGAACTAGCTACTAGGAAACCTCGGAGTTCAAGTTAATGGCCGAAATCTATGAAAATGTAGTAAATGTAGAATATAGAAAATCTCATAAATTTGCGGTTGAATTCAAAATTCTGCCTAATAAATCTGTGGTTTGAGTCTAGCTACATAAACTCAAACGATAATGAAATGATACTTGTATGATATCTATAATATACTAATCTATCACCACTCTGCATGAGCACCTCAGGTTCAAGCCAAGCCACATAGCTTACGAGCTTTTGTCTCAATACAAATGATCGGCTACACGAATACCCAAGAGCTTGAGCTTTAAAAGCTACCCGAAGTCCTTAGGTTCAAGCCACATCAAAAGAGAAAGTACAAAACTCAAATCGCGTGCTACGTAACTAGCTACTAGGAAATCTCGGAGTTCAAGTTAATGGCCGAAATCTATGAAAATGTAGTAAATGTAGAATATAGAAAATCTCATAAATTTGCAGTTGAATTCAAAATTCTGCGTAATAAATCTGTGGTTTGAGTCTAGCTACATAAACTCAAACGATTCAATTAATTTGAATAATGAAATGATACTTGTATGATATCTATAATATACTAATCTATCACCACTCTGCATGAGCACCTCAGGTTCAAGCCAAGACACGTAGCTGACGAGCTTTTGTCTCAATACAAATGATCGGCTACACGAATACCCAAGAGCTTGAGCTTTATAAGCTACCCGAAGTCCTTGGGTTCAAGCCACATCAGAAGAGAGAACAACACTCAAATCGCGGACTACGCAACCGGCTACTTGGAGGCCATCGGATTTCAAGTTAACGGCCGAAAATTATGAAAATGATTTCGCCATGCAAGCAACGAAAGATAAATATAGACAATCTGATTGGCAGACAGCTGAATCCTATCTAATAACTCTGTGGTTTGAGTCTAGCTAAATAAACTCAACATATTTACTTAATTTGAATATTCTATTTCAATGTGTATGATATGTAATATGCTGCTGATAATTCAAATTGTATACTCGGATAATGAGAGATGTACAATTATATGAATTAACTTTGAAGTGCTTTTTAATTAATGCTGAACACAACGGCACTGCTGGAAATGGTATGGGCCCTTATGCCACCTACAGCACAACTCGAGACGATGTGAATTTAAATTTAACTAAAATGCTATAAATACCAGTGATTTATATTTATCTATTAGCACTTAAAATAAATTGAAATTAATTTGATAATGCTTGGTAGTATATTACATCATACAATTGTAACTAAATATTAAATGAATTTAGGCTATAATAGAGAGCTACTTAAACGGATTGATGTTGATCTTTTTTAAGTGTTAAGTATTTCAAACTAATTTAAATGTTTTTAAAAATGGTGCATTAAATAGCATTAGAAAATAAATTGATTTAAGGCGTATATCTTCATAAATAGGTTGAAACGAATGAAACAGATAAGCTGTAACAAAAGACATTAGACTAAACATGATTATTTCTAACTAGAATCTTCGTTAACGATAAGTAACATAGAAATGACATTTTCTTATTAAAAAATGAATACACTATTATTTTAAAAGGACGAAATTCTCAGTGTACATGTGATTAAGCCCACTCGCCACTACAAGGCACCAATTCATCGAGTGGGAAAGGATTGGTTAAGGAGGAAAGGACAATGTTTAAGGTAGCCTGAAAAATGAAATTGTTGAGTTTGGAATGACGGGATTGTCGTCAACGCTCACATAAGCATTAAGTGTTTCGCGAGTTATTGGTTTGGTGTAGTAAGAATGCACATAACTGAACCTTGAACAGGATAAATAAATGTAATATAAAATAATAGCGACGACACCATTAGATAATCCGCCTATGAAATTGAATCCAAATATTGTAATTCAATAAACAAATATTAATATCTAAGGTGTTATTTGCGAAACGATTCGGTATTCTTGGCGCAACTAAATTCCCTTCCCTAGCTCAATCTAAATACATACACGGAACCTGAAAAGAAATGGATTAGGCTGAAAAGAAATGGATTAGGCTGAAAGAGAAGTTTTATTAGACATCCTAACTTGATCTGACCTATTTGCGCAACGCGATCGCGACCCGTGATTTCAATAAGCACTCACTACTTCGTTGCGGGGATCCCTCACGTTAGGAGATCACCCCGTTGATGTCTTCTGTATTCTTCAGCGGTGCTCCCCCATTCCATCTCCAGCCCATGTAAAGCACTGACTTTAGTTTTTTTTATAAAAACACAATAATTTAATACTAATACTCGCGAGAGACCCTAACGTGGCTAAAGAACGCGGACTAATACACTTTTATTTATGATTTTGCAAATAAAAAGCTAACACTTGCACTGCAACACCTGTAACAACAGAAATTTGATGTCAGTTAATTTGTTTTGAAAAAAAAATGTAACATAGTAATTTATATGTTTGTTGAATATACTTACATTGCCCCTGTAACGATTCCGCCTTTATCTTCCTTCATGATTGTAGAATGGAACTGCATTCGTTTCAGGGTGCATATCGCGTACGCGGGTTTTTAAATTTCGGAACGCGGATGATTCAAGTCTCGGAACGCGGCTGAATCAAATATCCGCACGCGATTGATTCAAATTTCCAAACGCAATTGAATCAAATTACGGAACGCGATTCATTCAAGTTTTCGAACGCGATTGATTTAAATATCCGAACACGATTGAATCAAGTTATGGAAAGCGTTTTCCAACGCGATTGATTCAAGTTTCCGAACGCGATTGAATGAAATTATCGAACACGATTGAATGAAATTATCGAACGCTATTAAATTGAGTTATGGATCGCGATTGAAACAAGTTGCGGAACGCAATTGCTTCAAATTTTCGAACGCGATTGTTTCAAATTTTCGAACGCGATTGAATCAAGTTACCGAACGCGATTGATTCAAGTTTTGGAACGCGACACGTCGAGATATGATAGGAAAAAATAGATGGAGTGATTTATAAAATAGAGTAACATACAACAGCCAGGAGTTTAAAGTCAAATAAAATTTGTTGTTACTCGTAATATTCAAAGTAATTTAAATGCTTTTAAAAATAAATTGCAAGTATTTGTGTATGTCAATTTGTTTTTATAAATTACATACATATTTACTATAAATTAAATTAATTAGTTGAGAATGTATTGAAATGGAGCGACTATATTTGCTATTGAATTATTATGGGTTGCTCCGCACGATCCATGCAAGAATGTTTAAAGATATGGCAATTTTCAGCCTTATAAAGTTAAAATGATATCGAGCGGAGCGGAATTGGTTTTAGTCTCACATGTACATTGAGAAATCGGTTCGAAAATTATAGAAAATCAAAAGAATTGGTGGATGAATAGAAAATTCTATCTACTAACTTGAAGTTTGAGTCTAGATAAATAAACTCAAAACATAAATTAATAATTTAAATTGTATACTCATAATAGAGCCTATTGCACGACAGCGGCATTATCCAAAATGATCACCACTCTGCA
Source organism: Lordithon lunulatus (assembly GCA_963942505.1). Taxonomy (NCBI): domain Eukaryota; kingdom Metazoa; phylum Arthropoda; class Insecta; order Coleoptera; family Staphylinidae; genus Lordithon; species Lordithon lunulatus. The sequence goes on from OZ012675.1 coordinate 10,094,206, forward strand.
TGAGCACCTTAGCCTCAAGCCAACATACATAACTGACGAGCTATAGTCTCAATACAAATGATAGGCTATACGAAGACCCAAGAGCTTGAGCTTTAAAAGCTACCCGAAGTCCTTAGGTTCAAGCCACATCAAAAGAGAAAGTACAAAACTCAAATCGCGTGCTACGAACTAGCTACTAGGAAACCTCGGAGTTCAAGTTAATGGCCGAAATCTATGAAAATGTAGTAAATGGAGAATATAGAAAAATCTCATAAATAAATACAGGCATCGAAAAAAAATATTGATTCGGTTGATTTAAAGTTTAAATAGTAATAAAATAAACTATAATCATAAAAAATTTTGAGCAATAACATATAATAATTTAAAATGTAAATGAGCAAATTAATTAATGTTTTGCAAAACTTTGAAAAAGGTTGTAAAAAAGGATATATAAGAATATATTCATATATCCTTTTAAGTTGGTCCTTGCACTAGTTGTGCTTGTATTAGCCACTTTCGTTTATCATTCGGGAGCTGTTCTAAGCCAGCTAAGATCAGCCAAGAACAGTACCCGAACGATAAACGAACGCGGCTATTAAAGATCGTCGAAGCCTCTTCGACGAACTTTAATAGCCGCGAACTGTAAAGCTAAATAACAATAAGCCACACTTACAAGAGACAGTCTGAACGATGTTAGGCAAGAATACCATTTTCAAACAATGCGCAATTGAATCATACGGCGGTTAGGAAACAGGACAAATGGATTGAGGTAAAAAGAGTAGTAGAGCCAAAGTAGAATTTGAAAACGCGAAAAATAACAAGCTATCCGATCGTTAAGACTATTCGCTTCGAGGCAATAGTAACTAAAGTACTGGCGCGTGTGAGTAAGGAGCTGCGCGAAATCAGGAAACACGTAGCTATAGATCTAATTTATGTTCGGCGTAAGAGCATTACAGTTTCGACGTAAGAGTATTATAGTTTCAGCGTAAAAGTATTATAGTTTCTGCGTAAGAGTATTATAGTTTCGGCGTAAGAGTATTATAGTTTCGGCGTCAGTTCACTATAGGTTCGGTATGAAATTCGTAAAAACAAATGTGAGTACACGAGGTAATGAAATGTCTCACAGACAACGGATGACAGACATTTTCCAAGGATGATCCTTAAAATAATCAAGAGAAATAATGAGGATTTGCGAGCAAATAGATTTTTGTATCACAATTACAATACTTTATCCATATTTCGTATGATAAAGTAAGAATTACTAAACGGAACCACACCATTAAAATTATGTCACAAGAAGAAAGAAAATTAAACACACAAACAGTGCTCCAATATGTCAAAATTCTCCCACCCCATGATGCTTAATCTTCCCGTATCCACATCAGCTACCAACATGCTCTCGAGCCAGGTTGGTAGACCCTTCCCACACCCCTATTTCTACTACGACAACCGACAAGGAAAATTTCTGAACAAACAGTGATCCACACTTTCCAGATTCTCCCAACCCATGATGCTCAACCTTCCCGCCTCCACATCAGCTACCAACATGCTCGCAAGCCAGGTTGGTAACTCTTAAAGACCCTTCCCACACCCCTATTTCTACTACAACAACAGACGAGGAACATTTCTGAACAGTGATCCACACTTTTCAGTTTCTCCCATCCCATGATGCTTAATCTTGCTGCATCCACATCAGCTACCAACACATAATGCCCTCGAATCAAGTTGGTAGCCGAAATTCACTTCTAGCGACCTCCCCACTTCTACTACGACAACAGACGACGAACATTTCTTGAGATGGTCTTAAAATTATGTAAGGGACATAATAAAGACTTGGGGAAAAAGAAAGAAAAAATCCACATGATTACAATACTTGTAAAAGTAAAATTACCAAAAATAACCACACCATTAAAATGGCTGACATCATGTCATGGTAAGAAGAAAGAAATCTAAACCCATTAGAAAATCCAAAGCCAACGACTGAGTGAACCGCTCTGTATAAATTCCCCCACCTCATGATGCTCAATCCATCAGCATCTACATCAGCTACCAACAGCCCTCGGGCCTAGTTGGTAGCCGAAATTCACTTCTGACAATTCAAAGCCAACGATTCAGGACACACAGAGATCCAGTGTATCAAACTACCCCACCCCATGGGGTCATGATGCCGCTTGTATATGGGCTACCAACACCCAATCCCCTCAGGCCAGATTGGTTTAGTATCAGCGCAAAGTATTTGTCATGGTCGCGTACATTCAGAAAACCACCGAATTTCCATACTGTGCCAATATACCGAAAGGCCACACGGAGAGATAAAAGAACCACCAATTTTCCGGGAAATAGATAGTCATAATGGTAGCCTGGTTTTATTCCAGGACAAGTAATTGTCATGGTCGCGTATATTCTGATACCGTAGATTCATAGTAATAAACCGAAAGGGCGCAAGTACATAAATAAAGATCCGGCAATTTCCCGCGAAATAGTCATAATAGTGACCTGGTTTGGTACCAGGACAAAGTAATTGTTATGCTCGCGTACATTCTAAAGGATCGAAGGTCCTCATTCGTAGTAATAAACCGAAAGGGCGCAAGGAGAGATATAAACAACCGACAATTTCCCGAGAAATATATAGTCATAATAGAGACCTGGTTTGGTACCAGGACAAAGTAAATGTCATGGTCGCGTAAATTCCGAAAAGGACCATAAGTCCACCTTAGTAGTAATAAACCGAAAAGGCGCATAGAGATATAAAGAGTCATCTATTTCCCGAGAAATATATAATCATAATAGTCCCCCGATTTCGTACCAGGACAAAGTAATCGTCATGGCCGCGTACATTTCAAAAGGACCGAAATTTCTCATTCGTAGCAATAAACCAAAAGAACGCAATAAAAATATAAAGAACCGCCAATTTCCCGGGAAATATAAATATATAAATTATACAATAGGACAATGTATACGTTATGATCGCGAACATTCCGAAAAGGACCGCTAGCCCGGATTGCTAATAATAAACTAAAATGGCACAAGGAGAGATAAAAAGGACAGGAAGTTTTCAGGAAAACATATAGTCATACAGAGGTGCACAAAATTGAACCAAATTGTAAAATATAAATTTGAAAAATGATAAACTACTCATTCACACACATTCTTGCATTTAATACTCTACTTGTAAACCCGTTGTAGTTTGAATTTAATAAAACATACCGAAAAATTTAACAACAGCAAGTACTGTGTTTAAACTGTATCAAATCATATTTGATAGTAATGAATACGGAATTTTGAAATGAATTAGTTTTGGTTTCACATGTACATTGAAGAATTATCAAACAATAAATTTTAATCGGAAAATAAACATCGAAATATTAACATCGGGAAAATCGCAGTAGGTAGATTACCTCAATCGATTTCCACCAAAAACTAATCAAGACTAAGTAACGTCAAATTACAGCCACATGCGAAATTTGGTTCATAAATATATGGCCAGCAAGAGCATTAATTATTACTAGTAATTTGTTAAAATATATGTCCACATGCTAAGTTTTTATGTAAACTTAGCATGTAGACATGTAATGAATATTTTAACAAATTACTAGTAATAATTTACACATTTAAAGTACTGTACAGTCATTACTAATAAATTATGACAGCTTTGCTACCGCCAACAAATTAAAACTGTACGTTTCTTTCAGAAAAAGCTATAACATTAAACATATGGCCTTATAGAGATTTGAAATATTAGACCATAGTGTCTGAAGTTTGCGTACCACAATACCACGGCATATATGACGAATATGTGAACGCTCTTTCTGTCATTCTCATTGATGTGCTGATGAAAACGGGCAAATGTTAATAAAAATTGATATCTTTAAATGAATGAAATAAATAATTGATGATAATCTTCAATGCAAATGTAATTAAGCCTGCTCACCACGACAAGGTACTAATTCTTCGAGCAGGGGGAATGGAAAGAAGGCTGAAATTTCTTTCATCCTTCCCACCCATCCCCGCCGATTTTTAACTAAATCGGGCTTTTGTTTCGTATAGTTTAGTTTAGTCTACATGGAGATTTAGAAGAAACTAGAACTATACTCGCGGTTTGGGGGTTAGTTGTTGGCGCAAAAATACATAAAATTTATAAAATCTCCCTAAGACCACTCGCACGAGGCAAGTAGTAACCAGTACATACATACAGTTAAATAAATATTGGCAGGCAGCTTTATTATGAGAACGTGAAAATTAATTTCAAATTCTTCCGCATTTATCCGATTTCTGTGTGAAAATCTACACATATGAAATATAATTAACCACAATTCATATTTAGCGGTTACGCATTAATATCAAAATTATATTTAATAAATGAACTACAATTTACATGTAGTTATATGCTAAATAAAGTATTAGCAAAATGACGGATGTACATATCCACGTTATTAATAACCCAAATTGACTACTAGTCTATTTGGTGGCGCATTAATGTTAAAAGTTGAATAAATTAACTACAAAATTGTGTAGTTGTATGCTAAATAAAGTATTAGCAGAATGTTGGATGTACATTTCCACGTTCCATCAATAAAATTGACTATATGGTTACGTATTAATTTACGTACGTAAGTAGCGTACGTAATAAAATGAGGCTTAAAAATGTTTTTTAATAAATATATATATAAATGTATATATAAATATAAATATATAAATATAGAAGCCATAATCACCCGAAAACCCGAAAAATAAACCCGAAACCGAAAATAAAGCTGCCATACCAATCATCCCAAGAAACACAATAATATCTCAACATCTCTTTGGATACTTCAATACTAATGTACAACTTGAGGGTTATTACACTAGCTCCATGTGTGACACTTATTTTAAAGCGATTAAACAATACTTTAGAAGCTGTCACAACTTGCTTCTATAAGTAATTTATTTATGAATTTATTCAATCCCTAATACAAAAGCTAAACATATAAACATATATCTAATACTAAGAATCTGAAAGCAAAGGGTTAGACTAAATACACATCCTAACTTGAAAAATGCGTAAAACTATATTTAGCTACTTGCTACTTGTTGCGGGGCGCATTCACGTTAGGATATGCAACCCCGATTGGTGTCGTCTGCGGTGCTCCCCCATTCCATCTCCTCAAAGGCACTTTTATTTTAATTACTTTAGTATTGAATTTAATTTAAACGGATACTCCCGACCCTAAACAATGTATAATCGCGAAGCTAAGTTTTAAGAAAAGACTATTGAAAAAACACACGACCTGAAATAGTTTAATTATACTGATTACTAGGAGGGTGTACATACGCGCACTGTACAGATTGGGATGCAAAAAAGTGTAAAAGTGTACATAGTGTATAAGTGTAAATGTGTACATAGTGTAATAAATGATATAAGTTTAAAAAAAGGCTGGATTTTCCAGTTTTAAAAAGGCTGGCATTACCAGTTGTAAAAAGGATATGTAAGAATATCTCCATATATTCAGTTGCATTAGTCTTTGCACTATTTGTGCTAGTATTAGCAGCTTTCGTTTATTGCTCCGGGCTGTTCTAAGATAGCTAAGAGCAACCAAGAACAGCTCACCAACAATAATAAACGAAAGAGGCTATTATAGTCGAAGAGTCTGAAACACACTTATAGTAAAAACAATCGGCCATCCAGAATTCGCAATATTTTAAACTCCGGAATTACCAATTGTCCTACTTAAAATATTAAAAACCTACATATACACGTGACGGTCTGATGTTACCACTGTCAAACAATGCGCAATTGAATCAGAAAAAAAAAACGGACTGAGATTCGTTTTAGCGTATAAAACGTATTAGTGCCATAGTAGGATTTGAAAACACGAAAAATAACGAGCTATTTGATCGGCAGACCGATATATTCAGGGGTTTACAACACTCTGAAATATACCCGTGTGGGTGAGAGTATAGAATACACCAGCCGGTACTAGGCTGGAGTGTTTACGATATAGACGTCATGGCAAATTGTCTATATTCAACTGAAATTCAATATAGAGAATTTTACATGCTATAAACTCCTACTGCGGCCTCTTATAGCCTCCCTATTCAAACTCGCAACTTCGAACTCTAGACTCCTCACTCTATCGCCGGAGTCCCCAGTCCTCTCGGTTGCCAGTTTTAAATACACAAGCCTGTGCGGGCAAATAGTTGCCATATAGACTAGGAAGTCTGTTTAAAATTAACAGCGATTGCTGCGGTTCACTTCGGTATGGGTGTACCCATGTATGGGTTAGAGGCTAGGGTATAGCAGCCAGTACCAGGCTGTACTAAATTGGAGAGCCCACCCACCGATCAGAGGTGTTAAAAAACCATCTGCATATTGGAGAGAAACGAATGCAAAACCAAAACTATATTAAATAGTGAATCTTTATCCACCACACACCCACACACTCACACAAACACTCTCTGATTTGCATACACATTACAACAATTCATACATCATTTATTAATTTAACAACAGAAATACTCATTCTCACTTTGCAATTTAAAATCAATCTAGATGTTTCAACGAACTCATACCGTAGTAACGGATGAATCCGATATTAACTAAATCTTAGCCTGAGGGATACTGCGCTGCAAACAGTATCCCATTAATGTCGACTGCCAACTCCCAACTGCACACTCTCAACTCAACCCTGAACTCTCAACTCACAAGTCACAACAGCCAGCTCACAGCTCACAACTCGCAGCCTAGGCTCACAGTTCACAGGTCACAGTTTGGCCGTTCCCAGTTCACAGTTCACAGAACTGAGTTTCCAGTCGCTAGTGCACAGTCAGGGTGATTGACAGTTTTCCATTAATGATAACACAAGCCTGTGTATAGACTAGAAAGTTAGTCTGTTTAAACCCAACAGAGAGTGCTGTGGTTATGTTTTATAATTATAAGAGGGTTCAAAAGAACTAACGAATAACTTTCAATAAAACTGTATCGAACTTATACTGATATTTTGAATTGCATTCGTTTGGGAATTAGGAATCACGATCGAATCAAGTTACGAATCGCGATTGATTTAAATTTCCGAACGCGAGTGATTCAAATTTCGTAACGCGATTGAATCAAGTTACGAATCGAGATCGATATTTGTTTTCGAATATGATTGATTAAAATTTCAGAACGTGTTTGAATCAAATTACGGAACGCGTTTGAATCAAATTATGGAACGTGATTGATTCAATTTTCGATACGCGATACCTCGAAAAACGGTAGGAACAAAATTGAATTTGTGATTTATAAAATTAAGCAACAGTTTAGGAAAATAAATTAATGCCGAAATAATTTTGTTGTTCCTCGTAGAATGAAAAATAATTTAAATCTTTTAAAAATTATTTTTCTATATAATTTATATAGTATTTATTATAAATGACGAATTAGTTCAAAATGTATTGAAATATAGTGATTAAATTTGGACATGTATAATTACGGTTTGCTCCAAACGATCCATGCAAAAATATTAAGACATGGCAATTTTCAGCCCAATAAAGTTAAAATGGTATCGAGTGGAGCGGAATTGGTTTTGGTCTCACATGTACATTAAGAAATCAGTTTGAGAGTTATAGAAAATCTAATGAATTTGCGGTTGAATTCAAAATTCTGCCTAATAAATCTGTGGTTTGAGTCTAGCTACATAAACTCAAACGATTCAATTAATTTGAATAATGAAATGATACTTGTATGATATCTATAATATACTAATCTATCACCACTCTGCATGAGCACCTCAGGTTCAAGCCAAGACACGTAGCTGACGAGCTTTTGTCTCAATACAAATGATCGGCCACACGAAGACCCAAGAGCTTGAGCTTTAAAAGCTACCCGAAGTCCTTAGGTTCAAGCCACATCAAAAGAGAAAGTACAAAACTCAAATCGCGTGCTACGTAACTAGATACTAGGAAACCTCGGAGTTCAAGTTAATGGCCGAAATCTATGAAAATGTAGTAAATGGAGAATATAGAAAATCTCATAAAATTGCGGTTGAATTCAAAATTCTGCCTAATAATTCTGTGGTTTGAGTCTAGCTACATAAACTCAAACGATTCAATTAATTTGAATAATGAAATGATACTTGTATGATATCTATAATATACTAATCTATCACCACTCTGCATGAGCACCTCAGGTTCAAGCCAAGCCACATAGCTGACGAGCTTTTGTCTCAATACAAATGATCGGCTACACGAAGACCCAAGAGCTTGAGCTTTAAAAGCTACCCGAAGTCCTTAGGTTCAAGCCACATCAAAAGAGAAAGTACAAAACTCAAATCGCGTGCTACGAACTAGCTACTAGGAAACCTCGGAGTTCAAGTTAATGGCCGAAATCTATGAAGATGTAGTAAATGGAGAATATAGAAAATCTCATAAATTTGCAGTTGAATTCAAAATTCTGCCTAATAAATCTGTGGTTTGAGTCTAGCTACATAAACTCAAACGATTCAATTAATTTGAATAATGAAATGATACTTGTATGATATCTATAATATACTAATCTATCACCACTCTGCATGAGCACCTCAGGTTCAACCCAAGCCACATAGCTGACGAGCTTTTGTCTCAATACAAATGATCGGCTACATGAAGACCCAAGAGCTTGAGCTTTAAAAGCTACCCGAAGTCCTTAGGTTCAAGCCACATCAAAAGAGAAAGTACAAAACTCAAATCGCGTGCTACGTAACTAGATACTAGGAAACCTCGGAGTTCAAGTTAATGGCCGAAATCTATGAAAATGTAGTAAATGTAGAATATAGAAAATCTCATAAATTTGCAGTTGAATTCAAAATTCTGCCTAATAAATCTGTGGTTTGAGTCTAGCTACATAAACTCAAACGATTCAATTAATTTGAATAATGAAATGATACTTGTATGATATCTATAATATACTAATCTATCACCACTCTGCATGAGCACCTCAGGTTCAACCCAAGCCACATAGCTGACGAGCTTTTGTCTCAATACAAATGATCGGCTACATGAAGACCCAAGAGCTTGAGCTTTAAAAGCTACCCGAAGTCCTTAGGTTCAAGCCACATCAAAAGAGAAAGTACAAAACTCAAATCGCGTGCTACGTAACTAGCTACTAGGAAACCTCGGAGTTCAAGTTAATGGCCGAAATCTATGAAAATGTAGTAAATGTAGAATATAGAAAATCTCATAAATTTGCAGTTGAATTCAAAATTCTGCCTAATAAATCTGTGGTTTGAGTCTAGCTACATAAACTCAAACGATTCAATTAATTTGAATAATGAAATGATACTTGTATGATATCTATAATATACTAATCTATCACCACTCTGCATGAGCACCTCAGGTTCAAGCCAAGCCACATAGCTGACGAGCTTTTGTCTCAATACAAATGATCGGCTACACGAATACCCAAGAGCTTGAGCTTTAAAAGCTACCCGAAGTCCTTAGGTTCAAGCCACATCAAAAGAGAAAGTACAAAACTCAAATCGCGTGCTACGAACTAGCTACTAGGAAACCTCGGAGTTCAAGTTAATGGCCGAAATCTATGAAGATGTAGTAAATGGAGAATATAGAAAATCTCATAAATTTGCAGTTGAATTCAAAATTCTGCCTAATAAATCTGTGGTTTGAGTCTAGCTACATAAACTCAAACGATTCAATTAATTTGAATAATGAAATGATACTTGTATGATATCTATAATATACCAATCTATCACCACTCTGCATGAGCACCTCAGGTTCAAGCCAAGACACGTAGCTGACGAGCTTTTGTCTCAATACAAATGATCGGCTACACGAAGACCCAAGAGCTTGAGCTTTAAAAGCTACCCGAAGTCCTTAGGTTCAAGCCACATCAAAAGAGAAAGTACAAAACTCAAATCGCGTGCTACGTAACTAGATACTAGGAAACCTCGGAGTTCAAGTTAATGGCCGAAATCTATGAAAATGTAGTAAATGTAGAATATAGAAAATCTCATAAATTTGCAGTTGAATTCAAAATTCTGCCTAATAAATCTGTGGTTTGAGTCTAGCTACATAAACTCAAACGATAATGAAATGATACTTGTATGATATCTATAATATACTGCCAATAATTCAATTTGTATAATCCTAGTAGAACAGTTTGCACGTCAGCAGCATTATCAAAAATTATCACCACTCTGCATGAGCACCTCAGGTTCAAGCCAAGCCACATAGCTGACGAGCTTTTGTCTCAATACAAATGATCGGCTACACGAATACCCAAGAGCTTGAGCTTTAAAAGCTACCCGAAGTCCTTAGGTTCAAGCCACATCAAAAGAGAAAGTACAAAACTCAAATCGCGTGCTACGTAACTAGCTACTAGGAAACCTCGGAGTTCAAGTTAATGGCCGAAATCTATGAAAATGTAGTAAATGCAGAATATAGAAAATCTCATAAATTTGCGGTTGAATTCAAAATTATGCCTAATAAATCTGTGGTTTGAGTCTAGCTACATAAACTCAAACGATTCAATTAATTTGAATAATGAAATGATACTTGTATGATATCTATAATATACTAATCTATCACCACTCTGCATGAGCACCTCAGGTTCAAGCCAAGCCACATAGCTGACGAGCTTTTGTCTCAATACAAATGATCGGCTACACGAAGACCCAAGAGCTTGAGCTTTAAAAGCTACCCGAAGTCCTTAGGTTCAAGCCACATCAAAAGAGAAAGTACAAAACTCAAATCGCGTGCTACGTAACTAGATACTAGGAAACCTCGGAGTTCAAGTTAATGGCCGAAATCTATGAAAATGTAGTAAATGCAGAATATAGAAAATCTCATAAATTTGCGGTTGAATTCAAAATTATGCCTAATAAATCTGTGGTTTGAGTCTAGATACATAAACTCAAACGATTCAATTAATTTGAATAATGAAATGATACTTGTATGATATCTATAATATACTAATCTATCACCACTCTGCATGAGCACCTCAGGTTCAAGCCAAGCCACATAGCTGACGAGCTTTTGTCTCAATACAAATGATCGGCTACACGAATACCCAAGAGCTTGAGCTTTAAAAGCTACCCGAAGTCCTCAGGTTCAAGCCACATCAAAAGAGAAAGTACAAAACTCAAATCGCGTGCTACGTAACTAGATACTAGGAAACCTCGGAGTTCAAATTAATGGCCGAAATCTATGAAGATGTAGTAAATGGAGAATATAGAAAATCTCATAAATTTGCAGTTGAATTCAAAATTCTGCCTAATAAATCTGTGGTTTGAGTCTAGCTACATAAACTCAAACGATTCAATTAATTTGAATAATGAAATGATACTTGTATGATATCTATAATATACTAATCTATCACCACTCTGCATGAGCACCTCAGGTTCAAGCCAAGCCACATAGCTGACGAGCTTTTGTCTCAATACAAATGATCGGCTACACGAATACCCAAGAGCTTGAGCTTTAAAAGCTACCCGAAGTCCTCAGGTTCAAGCCACATCAAAAGAGAAAGTACAAAACTCAAATCGCGTGCTACGTAACTAGCTACTTGGAAACCATCGGATTTCAAGTTAATGGCCGAAATCTATGAAGATGTAGTAAATGGAGAATATAGAAAATCTCATAAATTTGCGGTTGAATTCAAAATTCTGCCTAATAAATCTGTGGTTTGAGTCTAGCTACATAAACTCAAACGATTCAATTAATTTGAATAATGAAATGATACTTGTATGATATCTATAATATACTAATCTATCACCACTCTGCATGAGCACCTCAGGTTCAAGCCAAGACACGTAGCTGACGAGCTTTTGTCTCAATACAAATGATCGGCTACATGAATACCCAAGATCTTGAGCTTTAAAAGCTACCCGAAGTCCTCAGGTTCAAGCCACATCAAAAGAGAAAGTACAAAACTCAAATCGCGTGCTACGTAACTAGATACTAGGAAACCTCGGAGTTCAAATTAATGGCCGAAATCTATGAAGATGTAGTAAATGGAGAATATAGAAAATCTCATAAATTTGCAGTTGAATTCAAAATTCTGCCTAATAAATCTGTGGTTTGAGTCTAGCTACATAAACTCAAACGATTCAATTAATTTGAATAATGAAATGATACTTGTATGATATCTATAATATACTAATCTATCACCACTCTGCATGAGCACCTCAGGTTCAAGCCAAGCCACATAGCTGACGAGCTTTTGTCTCAATACAAATGATCGGCTACACGAATACCCAAGAGCTTGAGCTTTAAAAGCTACCCGAAGTCCTCAGGTTCAAGCCACATCAAAAGAGAAAGTACAAAACTCAAATCGCGTGCTACGTAACTAGCTACTAGGAAATCTCGGAGTTCAAGTTAATGGCCGAAATCTATGAAAATGTAGTAAATGGAGAATATAGAAAATCTCATAAAATTGCGGTTGAATTCAAAATTCTGCCTAATAATTCTGTGGTTTGAGTCTAGCTACATAAACTCAAACGATTCAATTAATTTGAATAATGAAATGATACTTGTATGATATCTATAATATACTAATCTATCACCACTCTGCATGAGCACCTCAGGTTCAAGCCAAGCCACATAGCTGACGAGCTTTTGTCTCAATACAAATGATCGGCTACACGAATACCCAAGAGCTTGAGCTTTAAAAGCTACCCGAAGTGCTCAGGTTCAAGCCACATCAAAAGAGAAAGTACAAAACTCAAATCGCGTGCTACGTAACTAGCTACTTGGAAACCATCGGATTTCAAGTTAATGGCCGAAATCTATGAAGATGTAGTAAATGGAGAATATAGAAAATCTCATAAAATTGCGGTTGAATTCAAAATTCTGCCTAATAATTCTGTGGTTTGAGTCTAGCTACATAAACTCAAACGATTCAATTAATTTGAATAATGAAATGATACTTGTATGATATCTATAATATACCAATCTATCACCACTCTGCATGAGCACCTCAGGTTCAAGCCAAGACGCGTAGCTGACGAGCTTTTGTCTCAATACAAATGATCGGCTACACGAAGACCCAAGAGCTTGAGCTTTAAAAGCTACCCGAAGTCCTTAGGTTCAAGCCACATCAAAAGAGAAAGTACAAAACTCAAATCGCGTGCTACGTAAGTAACTAGCTACTAGGAAACCTCGGAGTTCAAGTTAATGGCGGAAATCTATGAAAATGTAGTAAATGGAGAATATAGAAGATGTTAGATATCAGACTAAACATGATTTATATTTAAGAAGTCTTCTGTAATAATTTCTTGTCAAAACCAAGTCAATTGAAAAGGTAATTTAAAAATAACTTTTTCATATTCAAAAATGTATTGACCATGCCATTAAATAGACGAAATTCTCACTGTACATGTGATTAAGCCCACTCGCCACTACAAGGCACCAATTCATCGAGTGGGAAAGGATTGGTTAAGGAGGAAAGGACAATGTTTAAGGTAGCCTGAAAAAAGAAGTTGTTGAGTTTGGAATGAAAGGATTGTTTTCTATTGTCGCTAATACTAACGTAAGCATTAACTGTTTCGTGAGTAAGAATGTAAATTATTACGGCCCTGAATTTTTCTGTAGGTATTTTTCCATACATTATTATTGGAATCATTTGTACATTTATAACTTTCGTTTGTACATCCATTATTTTCATTTGTTCACCCTTCTAAATTATTATCAATTAATTTAAGATTTAAAATAAATGTATTAGATGTTACATAATTGCAAGTAGCAAACAACACAATTAGCCCCTACGTGAATAAATTTCAAAATAAAAACTTATTCAAAACAAACAACAATAAGTGTGGTTAGAATTGTAAAATATACCCTTCAAATATTATTAAGTAGTTGAAAATAAACCTGTACACAACACAATCATCCCCTAATAGGAATAAATTTCAAAAGAAAACCTCACCAAATAATATTAAAATTTATTTTTCAAAAATATTTGACACCCCTAATATTTAATTGTAAAATATATCCCTAAATTATAGTTAAATCATTGCAAATAAACCCGCAAATAATACAATTAGAGCATACATAAATAAATTTCAAAATTAAAACTCATTGAAAAATACTCAAAATAACCCAAACTAGTTTGGCTAAAATTGTAAAATATACCCCTAAAATATTGTTAAGTAGTTGCAAATAAACCCGCACATAACACAATCGTCCCCTAATACGAATACATTTTCAAACAAAAAATTCAACAAATTTTATTAAAAAGTTTTCAAAAATATTAGACCCCCTTAATATTGTAAATTGAAAAATTATCAAAACAAACACTAAGTTTGGTTAAAATTGTAAAATATGCCCCTTAAATATTATTAAATGGTTGCAAATATAACCACACACAACACAATTGTCCCCTAATAGGAATAAATTTCAAAAGAAATACTCATCAAACAATTTAAAAAAATATAATTTCCCCATAATATTGAATCATAAACATAACCCTCAACTATTGTTAATAATCCCGCAAAGAACATAATAACTCCCTAAGATGAATCAAATTCAAAATAAAAACTCACCCAAAAATATTCAAACTATTTTTAATAAACCCGCAAACAACATAATAACCCCCTAACATCAATAAAATTCAAAATAAAAACTTACCCAAGAACATTCAAATCAAAACAAACAAGTTTGGTTCCATCTGTCAAAGTCAATTCGGACGCCATTTTGCCCGATCTGGTGTATAGGATTCTGACCCATAGTACCAACACCAAAATTCTGGACCGATTTGCGGTGCCGTCGAGCGTGCGCTCCGCTCAACGTCTGCCAGTCGACTGAGCGGCCTAGAAAAATGGCCGTCCTCGTCCGAAATGCGACGTTGCCAAACTTCCTCGGTCACGTGACCCCCGAGTAGAACGAATATATCACAAAAACGGCACGTTTTCCCCAAAATATAATTACACAGGACGAATCGGGGTTAAATAACACACCAACCATATAAGCATGAACCATTTATTATTTGTAATTTAAAAAAATAGAAATTCATAACTAAGAAAACTGACAACATGGCGGATTTTTTGGCAATCTAACCCAAAAATCTAAAAATAACTTTAAATCAAAAAACTACATGAAATACATACTATCTTGTTCGCCGCAGCTCAAAACTCACGGAGCTGTGCTCACTTTTTGAAAATATTCGATATTTTGGCCGCAATTTCGAAAAAACCGGCCATTTTGTAAACAAAGCCCATTGCAAAGAAACTATAGAATTTCACGCCTTAAAAACTATTCCCGCGTGCTCAGCGGCCCCGAAAACATGGGATTCAACACATCTCGAGTCCCAATGCGTAATATTTCCGCATAATTAATTTTTCGGCGTCGAAAATTTCATGGCGGCATTTTTGGAATCTCTGAATTTGCACCGTTTTGGGCCCGAATGGTGTCAAAATAACGCTTGTTTCGCACTATTATACCTATTTCAAGTGTTTTGGCGCCGATTACTATAGCGCATGTGTGATTTTTTTCAATAAACCCCCTTCGAGGTTATTTGGTCATGCGGCGAAGTTATTTCTGCAAGTGGGATGGTGCTAATCCGCAATTAGGGGGTTTAGGGGGCCTAGTTTCGTATT
Organism: Lordithon lunulatus; assembly: GCA_963942505.1. Taxonomy (NCBI): domain Eukaryota; kingdom Metazoa; phylum Arthropoda; class Insecta; order Coleoptera; family Staphylinidae; genus Lordithon; species Lordithon lunulatus. The sequence continues at coordinate 10,109,730 of OZ012675.1, forward strand.
CCGGTGGCAGTTTGTGTGGGGAAAGTGTTCTAAGAGTGCACCAGCAAAGGCACCTGTTGATGCTTCGGGGGTTGCTGCATGAAGGGTGGTTCAGCTGGAGGGTCCATAGTGGCAGGCTGTTGCTTATTTGATGCAGGCTTTAAGATTCTGCAAAAAGATTTCATTATTATATATGCTAAAGGCTGTTTTGGGACAGCTGTCAGTTTCAAGCAATGACTTTCCGATTTCAATGTCATGTGTTGAAGTTTGGGTAGTATTCAAGGATGCTCAGTGCTACAAAAGGGTGTATGGGGACTTTAGGTGCTCTAGTTTTGATATATTAGTTAAAAAGTGGGTGTTTATTATGAAAAAATATTCATAAAAGAAGGTGTCAGTTTTTAATCAGTGGCTCTCCGATTTCAAGTTCATGTGTTGGAGTTTGCATAGTATTCTAGTATATTTAGTGCAACAAAATGGTGTATGGAGACTTTAGGTGATCTAGTTTTGTTATATTAGTTAAAAAGTGGGTGTTTATTATGTAAAAATATTCATAAAAGAAGATGCAAGTTTTTAATCAATGGCTCTCCGAATTCAAGTTCTTGTGATGGAGTTTTCATAGTATTCAAGTATATTTAGTGCAACAAAATTGTGTATGGAGACTTTAGGTGATCTAGTTTTGTTATATTAGTTAAAAAATGGGTGTTTATTATAAAAAAATATTGACAAATGAGATAATCATGTAAAGCTAACACTCTGAACCAATGCAATAACATATTTAAGATTATTGTCAGTTTTTAAGCAAATTGAGTTGAACAAAAATCCAGATAGTGAGTTTAGATGTTATTATAATGATTTATTGAAGAAAATGTCCATGTCATATGAGAAAATATTGGATAAAATACTATCTCTAAGTCTCAGGTAATGGTTGCTAGATTTCTCGATGATATCTTTGCTTTTTATTGATGGATTTTGTTCAAATTGGGCTAAAAGGTGTATTTTACTATGACAAATAACATAGAACTAAAACTAAAGTCATGATTATGCATGAAACTATTTTTTTGATGGAATATGTCTACATATGAGTCTCGTAACTAATGAAATCACATATTTAAGATTCAGTTGAGTATTCAAGCAAATTGAGTGCTACAAAAAGCCAGATAGTGAGTTCAGATGTTGTTATAATGATTTATTAAACAAAATGTCTATGTCATTTTGGGAAAATATTGGATAAAATACTGTTTTACAACTCAGGTAATGATTGCTAGGTTTCTTTGATGATTTCTTTGCTTTTTATTGATGGATTTCTTTCAAATTGAGCTAAAAGATGTATTTTAATATCACAAACAACATAGAATTAAAACCAAAGTCATGGTTGTACATGAACATGTTTTTTTAAGGAGATATCTGTCAACTTCTCAGTCACGTAACTAATACAGTCATATATTTAAGATTTTGTTTGAGTATTCATGCAAATTGAGTGCTACAAAAATCCAGATAGTGAGTTGAGATGTTGTTATAATGATTTATTAAAGAAAATGTTGATGTTGATTTGGGAAAATATTGGATAAAATATTATTTTATGTTTCAGGTAATGATTGCTAGGTTTCTTTGATGATTTCTTTGCTTTTTATTGATGGATTTCTTTAAAATTGGGCTAAAAGTTGTATTTTAATATACCAAACAATATAGAAGTAAAACCAAAGTCATGGTTGTACATGAACATGTTTTTTTAAGGAGATATCTGTCAATATCTCAGTCTCGTAACTAATACAGTCATATATTTAAGATTTTGAGTATTCATGCAAATTGAGTGCTACAAAAAGTCAGATAGTGAGTTTAGATGTTGTTATAATGAATTATTAAAGAAAATGTCTATGTTGATTAGGCAAAATATTGGATAAAATGCTGTTTTATGTTTCAGGTAATGATTGCTAGGATTTGGATGATATCTTTGCTTTTTATTGATAGATTTTGTTCAAATTGGGCTAAAAGATGTATTTTAATATCCCAAACAACATAGAACTAAAACCAAAGTCATGGTTGTACATGAACATGTTTTTTTAAGGAGTTATCTGTCAACTTCTCAGTCTCATAACTAATACAGTCATATATTTAAGATTTTGTTTGAGTATTCAAGCAAATTGAGTGCTACAAAATGTCAGATAGTGAGTTCAGATGTTGTTATAATGATTCATTAAAGAAAATGTCTATGTTGATTTGGGAAAATATTGGGTAAAATACTGTTTTATGTCTCAAGTAATGATTGCTAGGTTTTTTGATGATATCTTTGCTTTTTATTGATAGATTTTGTTCAAATTGGGCTAAAAGATGTATTTTAATATACCAAACAACATAGAACTAAAACCAAAGTCAGGGTTGTACATGAACATGTTTATTTAAGGAGTTATCTGTCAACTTCTCAGTTTCGTAACTAATACAGTCATATAATTAAGATTTTGTTTGAGTATTCAAGCAAATTGAGTGCTACAAAATGCCAGACAGTGAGTTCAGATGTTGTTATAATGATTTATTAAAGAAAATGTCTATATTGATTTGGGAAAATATTGGATAAAATACTGTATTATGTCTCATGTAATGATTGCTAGGTTTTTTGATGATATCTTTGCTTTTTATTGATGGATTTTGTTTAAATTGGACTAAAAGATGTATTTTAATATCCCAAACAACATAGAACTAAAACCAAAGTCATGGTTCTACATGAACATGTTTATTTAAGGACTTATCTGTCAACTTCTCAGTCTCGTAACTAATACAGTCATATATTTAAGATTTTGTTTGAGTATTCAAGCAAATTGAGTGCTACAAAATGCCAGACAGTGAGTTCAGATGTTGTTATAATGATTTATTAAAGAAAATGTTGATGTTGATTTGGGAAAATATTGGATAAAATACTGTTTTATGTCTCAAGTAATGATTGCTAGGTTTTTTGATGATATCTTTGCTTTTTATTGATGGATTTTGTTCAAATTGGGCTAAAAGATGTATTTTAATATCCCAAACAACATAGAACTAAAACCAAAGTCATGGTTGTACATGAACATGTTTATTTAAGGAGTTATCTGTCAACTTCTCAGTTTCGTAACTAATACAGTCATATAATTAAGATTTTGTTTGAGTATTCAAGCAAATTGAGTGCTACAAAATGCCAGACAGTGAGTTCAGATGTTGTTATAATGATTTATTAAAGAAAATGTCTATATTGATTTGGGAAAATATTGGATAAAATACTGTATTATGTCTCATGTAATGATTGCTAGGTTTTTTGATGATATCTTTGCTTTTTATTGATGGATTTTGTTTAAATTGGGCTAAAAGATGTATTTTAATATCCCAAACAACATAGAACTAAAACCAAAGTCATGGTTCTACATGAACATGTTTATTTAAGGACTTATCTGTCAACTTCTCAGTCTCGTAACTAATACAGTCATATATTTAAGATTTTGTTTGAGTATTCAAGCAAATTGAGTGCTACAAAATGCCAGACAGTGAGTTCAGATGTTGTTATAATGATTTATTAAAGAAAATGTTGATGTTGATTTGGGAAAATATTGGATAAAATACTGTTTTATGTCTCAAGTAATGATTGCTAGGTTTTTTGATGATATCTTTGCTTTTTATTGATGGATTTTGTTCAAATTGGGCTAAAAGATGTATTTTAATATCCCAAACAACATAGAACTAAAACCAAAGTCATGGTTGTACATGAACATGTTTATTTAAGGAGTTATCTGTCAACTTCTCAGTTTCGTAACTAATACAGTCATATAATTAAGATTTTGTTTGAGTATTCAAGCAAATTGAGTGCTACAAAATGCCAGACAGTGAGTTCAGATGTTGTTATAATGATTTATTAAAGAAAATGTCTATATTGATTTGGGAAAATATTGGATAAAATACTGTATTATGTTTCAGGTAATGATTGCTAGGATTTTGATGATATCTTTGCTTTTTATTGATAGATTTTGTTCAAATTGGGCTAAAAGATGTATTTTAATATCCCAAACAACATAGAACTAAAACCAAAGTCATGGTTGTACATGAACATGTTTTTTTAAGGAGTTATCTGTCAACTTCTCAGTCTCATAACTAATACAGTCATATATTTAAGATTTTGTTTGAGTATTCAAGCAAATTGAGTGCTACAAAATGTCAGATAGTGAGTTCAGATGTTGTTATAATGATTCATTAAAGAAAATGTCTATGTTGATTTGGGAAAATATTGGGTAAAATACTGTTTTATGTCTCAAGTAATGATTGCTAGGTTTTTTGATGATATCTTTGCTTTTTATTGATAGATTTTGTTCAAATTGGGCTAAAAGATGTATTTTAATATACCAAACAACATAGAACTAAAACCAAAGTCAGGGTTGTACATGAACATGTTTATTTAAGGAGTTATCTGTCAACTTCTCAGTTTCGTAACTAATACAGTCATATAATTAAGATTTTGTTTGAGTATTCAAGCAAATTGAGTGCTACAAAATGCCAGACAGTGAGTTCAGATGTTGTTATAATGATTTATTAAAGAAAATGTCTATATTGATTTGGGAAAATATTGGATAAAATACTGTATTATGTCTCATGTAATGATTGCTAGGTTTTTTGATGATATCTTTGCTTTTTATTGATGGATTTTGTTTAAATTGGACTAAAAGATGTATTTTAATATCCCAAACAACATAGAACTAAAACCAAAGTCATGGTTCTACATGAACATGTTTATTTAAGGACTTATCTGTCAACTTCTCAGTCTCGTAACTAATACAGTCATATATTTAAGATTTTGTTTGAGTATTCAAGCAAATTGAGTGCTACAAAATGCCAGACAGTGAGTTCAGATGTTGTTATAATGATTTATTAAAGAAAATGTTGATGTTGATTTGGGAAAATATTGGATAAAATACTGTTTTATGTCTCAAGTAATGATTGCTAGGTTTTTTGATGATATCTTTGCTTTTTATTGATGGATTTTGTTCAAATTGGGCTAAAAGATGTATTTTAATATCCCAAACAACATAGAACTAAAACCAAAGTCATGGTTGTACATGAACATGTTTATTTAAGGAGTTATCTGTCAACTTCTCAGTTTCGTAACTAATACAGTCATATAATTAAGATTTTGTTTGAGTATTCAAGCAAATTGAGTGCTACAAAATGCCAGACAGTGAGTTCAGATGTTGTTATAATGATTTATTAAAGAAAATGTCTATATTGATTTGGGAAAATATTGGATAAAATACTGTATTATGTCTCATGTAATGATTGCTAGGTTTTTTGATGATATCTTTGCTTTTTATTGATGGATTTTGTTTAAATTGGGCTAAAAGATGTATTTTAATATCCCAAACAACATAGAACTAAAACCAAAGTCATGGTTCTACATGAACATGTTTATTTAAGGACTTATCTGTCAACTTCTCAGTCTCGTAACTAATACAGTCATATATTTAAGATTTTGTTTGAGTATTCAAGCAAATTGAGTGCTACAAAATGCCAGACAGTGAGTTCAGATGTTGTTATAATGATTTATTAAAGAAAATGTTGATGTTGATTTGGGAAAATATTGGATAAAATACTGTTTTATGTCTCAAGTAATGATTGCTAGGTTTTTTGATGATATCTTTGCTTTTTATTGATGGATTTTGTTCAAATTGGGCTAAAAGATGTATTTTAATATCCCAAACAACATAGAACTAAAACCAAAGTCATGGTTGTACATGAACATGTTTATTTAAGGAGTTATCTGTCAACTTCTCAGTTTCGTAACTAATACAGTCATATAATTAAGATTTTGTTTGAGTATTCAAGCAAATTGAGTGCTACAAAATGCCAGACAGTGAGTTCAGATGTTGTTATAATGATTTATTAAAGAAAATGTCTATATTGATTTGGGAAAATATTGGATAAAATACTGTATTATGTTTCAGGTAATGATTGCTAGGATTTTGATGATATCTTTGCTTTTTATTGATAGATTTTGTTCAAATTGGGCTAAAAGATGTATTTTAATATCCCAAACAACATAGAACTAAAACCAAAGTCATGGTTGTACATGAACATGTTTTTTTAAGGAGTTATCTGTCAACTTCTCAGTCTCATAACTAATACAGTCATATATTTAAGATTTTGTTTGAGTATTCAAGCAAATTGAGTGCTACAAAATGTCAGATAGTGAGTTCAGATGTTGTTATAATGATTCATTAAAGAAAATGTCTATATTGATTAGGCAAAATATTGGATAAAATGCTGTTTTATGTTTCAGGTAATGATTGCTAGGATTTTGATGATATCTTTGCTTTTTATTGATAGATTTTGTTCAAATTGGGCTAAAAGATGTATTTTAATATCCCAAACAACATAGAACTAAAACCAAAGTCATGGTTGTACATGAACATGTTTTTTTAAGGAGTTATCTGTCAACTTCTCAGTCTCATAACTAATACAGTCATATATTTAAGATTTTGTTTGAGTATTCAAGCAAATTGAGTGCTACAAAATGTCAGATAGTGAGTTCAGATGTTGTTATAATGATTCATTAAAGAAAATGTCTATGTTGATTTGGGAAAATATTGGGTAAAATACTGTTTTATGTCTCAAGTAATGATTGCTAGGTTTTTTGATGATATCTTTGCTTTTTATTGATAGATTTTGTTCAAATTGGGCTAAAAGATGTATTTTAATATACCAAACAACATAGAACTAAAACCAAAGTCAGGGTTGTACATGAACATGTTTATTTAAGGAGTTATCTGTCAACTTCTCAGTTTCGTAACTAATACAGTCATATAATTAAGATTTTGTTTGAGTATTCAAGCAAATTGAGTGCTACAAAATGCCAGACAGTGAGTTCAGATGTTGTTATAATGATTTATTAAAGAAAATGTCTATATTGATTTGGGAAAATATTGGATAAAATACTGTATTATGTCTCATGTAATGATTGCTAGGTTTTTTGATGATATCTTTGCTTTTTATTGATGGATTTTGTTTAAATTGGGCTAAAAGATGTATTTTAATATCCCAAACAACATAGAATTAAAACCAAAGTCATGGTTGTACATGAACATGTTTTTTTAAGGAGATATCTGTCAACATCTCAGTCTCGTAAATAATACAGTCATATATTTAAGATTTTGTTTGAGTATTCATGCAAATTGAGTGCTACAAAAAGCCAGATAGTGAGTTCAGATGTTGTTATAATGATTTATTAAAGAAAATGTCTATTTTGATTTGGGAAAATATTGGATAAATACTGTTTTAAGTCTCAGACAATAGTTGCTAGGTATTTTTGATGATTTCTTTACTTTTTATGTATGGATTTCTTTCAAATTTGGCTAAAAGATGTATTTTAATATCACAAACAACATAGAACTAAAACCAAAGTCATGGTTCTACATGAACATGTTTATTTAAGGACTTATCTGTCAACTTCTCAGTCTCGTAACTAATACAGTCATATATTTAAGATTTTGTTTGAGTATTCAAGCAAATTGAGTGCTACAAAATGCCAGACAGTGAGTTCAGATGTTGTTATAATGATTTATTAAAGAAAATGTTGATGTTGATTTGGGAAAATATTGGATAAAATACTGTTTTATGTCTCATGTAATGATTGCTAGGTTTTTTGATGATATCTTTGCTTTTTATTGATGGATTTTGTTTAAATTGGGCTAAAAGATGTATTTTAATATCCCAAACAACATAGAATTAAAACCAAAGTCATGGTTGTACATGAACATGTTTTTTTAAGGAGATATCTGTCAACATCTCAGTCTCGTAAATAATACAGTCATATATTTAAGATTTTGTTTGAGTATTCATGCAAATTGAGTGCTACAAAAAGCCAGATAGTGAGTTCAGATGTTGTTATAATGATTTATTAAAGAAAATGTCTATTTTGATTTGGGAAAATATTGGATAAATACTGTTTTAAGTCTCAGACAATAGTTGCTAGGTATTTTTGATGATTTCTTTACTTTTTATGTATGGATTTCTTTCAAATTTGGCTAAAAGATGTATTTTAATATCACAAACAATGTAGAACTAAAACCAAAGTCGTGGTTATAAAATTAAAGTAATTTTTAAGGAAATATCTGCCTACTTATCCAGATCGTAACTAATGCAATCACATATTTAGGATTCTATTGAGTATTCAAGCAAATTGAGTACTATAAAAAGCCAGATAGTGAGTTTAGATGTTTCTCTAATGATTTATTAAAGAAAATGTGTATGTTGATTTGGGAAAATATTGGATAAAATACTGTTTTACATCTCAGGCAATAGTTGCTAGATTTTTTTGATGATTTCTTTATCTTTTTATGTATGGATTTGCTTCAAAATTGGCTAAAAGATGTATTTTAATATCACAAACCACATAGAACTAAAACCAAAGTCATGGTTATAAAATTAAAATAGATTTTTAAGGAAATATCTGCCTACTTATCCATATCGTAACTAATGCAATCACATATTTAGGATTTTGTTGAGTATTCAAGCAAATTTAGTGCTATAAACAGCCAGATAGTGAGTTTAGATGTTGCTCTAATGATTTATTAAAGAAAATGTGTATGTTGATTTGGGAAAATATTGGATAAAATACTGTTTTACATATCAGGCAATAGTTGCTAGATTTTTTTGATGATTTCTTTGCTTTTTATGTATGGATTTCGTTCAAAATTGGCTAAAAGATGTATTTTAATATCACATACCACATAGAACTAAAACCAAAGTCATGGTTATAAAATTAAAATAGATTTTTAAGGAAATATCTGCCTACTTATCCATATCGTAACTAATGCAATCACATATTTAGGATTTTGTTGAGTATTCAAGCAAATTGAGTGCTATAAAAAGCCAGGTAGTGAGTTTAGATGTTGCTATAATGATTTATTAAAGAAAATGTGTATGTTGATTTGAAAAAATATTGAATAAAATACTGTTTTACGTCTCAGGCAATAGTTGCTAGGCTTTTTTGATGATTTCTTTGTTTTTTATGTATGGATTTTGTTCAAAATTGGCTAAAAGATGTATTTTAATATCACAAACAACCTAGAACTAAAACTAAAGTCGTGATTATAAAATTAAAGAATTTTTTTAAGGAAATATCTGCCTACTTATCCATATCATAACTAATGCAATCACATATTTAGGATTTTGTTGAGTATTCAAGCAAATTGAGTGCTATAAAAAGCCAGATAGTGAGTTTAGATGTTGCTCTAATGATTTATTGAAGAAAATCTGTATGTTGATTTGGGAAAATATTGGATAAAATACTGTTTTATGTCTCAGGCAATAGTAGCTAGATTTTTTTGATGATTTCTTTGCTTTTTATGTATGGATTTTGTTCAAAATTGTCTAAAAGATGTATTTTAATATCATAAACAACTTAGAACTACAACCAAAGTCGTGGTTATAAAATGAAAGTAATTTTTTAAGGAAATATCTGCCTACTTATTCATATCGTAACTAATGCAATCACATATTTAGGATTCTGTTGAGTATTCAAGCAAATTGAGTGCTATAAAAAGGCAGGTAGTGAGTTTAGATGTTGCTATAATGATTTATCAAAGAAAATGTGTATGTTGATTTGGGAAAATATTGGATAAAATACTGTTTTATGTCTCTGGTAATATTTGCCACTTTTTTTTATGATTTCTTTGCTTATTATGGATGAATTTAAATCAAATTGGGCTCAAAGATGTGTTTTGATATCACAAACACTATGGAATTGAAACAACAGTGATGATAACACATTTTTAGGGTCACAACTGTACTGCTAGTAATCTGTTTTGTTGGATGGCAAATGGATAAAAACCTCTAGGATTGAACAATTCAAAAATACGCATACTTATCACTAAATAATCTTAAAGTAATGATGGTTGTTGTTGCACTAACACTTTTCCTTGTGGATGATGATGACCATTTCCTCCAGTCCAATGGTTTCCAAGTTGGCTAGCTACAAAAATAAAATTGTTTTGATTTTTGTTTTTCTTCTTCTAAAACAAAATAATAATAAAGAGCTATTATGCAATTTGAATGCATTATAAAAACTAAATAAATATATTATGTAATATATAACTTTTCATTTAGTACTTATGTAAGTACTAAATGAAAAGTCATGCAATGAAATCCATTTATTATTGTATTTTTGGATAATTATAGAATTTTTGATAAAGAAATAAAATATTTTCCATTTTTTTTTAAATATTTTTTTTGTAATTGTTAATTTCTTCTGTTTTTAAAATTTGGTTGCAAATGTTTTTTTCTTAAAAAATAAAAAAAGTTTATTATTATTATTATTAAACTTTCACTCATTTTGAAAGTTTAAATAATAATAATAATAATTTCAAGAATCCCACCCCTAATCTTTTTAGAGTATTTGCCCAAGAATTTTTTTTCTCCATGATTACAATACTTATCATAAAAGTTATGGATAAAGTATTGTAAATAGTAGCATTCCACCTGAATTCCATTTTTTGTTTTTTTGTTTGATTATATAATTTGATTGAATAATACACACAAAGTTTTAGTTAACTGCCAATTTATTAAACAAATAATTTACCAACATGTATTATAATAATAATGCAACAAATTTTGTTTATAAATACACACAAAGACACATATTTAACAAAAGTAACAATCAATAATATAAAACACATCAATTTAGAAAATCGAACAAACAAAAATAAATTTTGAGACATACATAGACATCACATGCTTGGGACAAAAGTGACACAAGTCTAGAGTATTGTCAAAAACTAGATTTTTAAGCTTTTTCCTAACATTCATATATACATGGCTGAAGGATCCAGTTAGAAATTGTAACTATAACTACTACTAGAATATTGTGGAGGCATACAATATTCTAGTAGTAGTTATAGTTACAATATCTAACTGGATCCTTCAGCCATCTATATGTCTATAATATATAATTTCTGATCTTATTATTATTACATATTCTGTAGGATAGCATATGCATATAGTAATAATAAAATAAATAGTACAAAGTGACGTCAGCTTGTGTCACTACTAGTCACTAGTAGTAACCAAACGAACTGGGCCAAGGACTGTATACAAAAGGACGTCGCAATGGCGAAACGACCAATCCTGTGAAGGAAAACATTTGTCGTCATCGAATTGTGAAATCTTGCAGGGATATTTGGCGGTAAATTTAAATATTATTGCGATCGGACGTGTATTTTGGTGGTAGAATCAAGACATTCAATACATCAACATACGCAATAAGTGAGAAGCTAATAGGTGTGAAACAAATTTCAACCTCCAAAGACAAAAAAATATATGCGCGTTACAGATCTACAATGTGCGTATACAATTTCAATTTGTATTTTGTTATACAGTGGTTCTTGCATAATACCGTAGTGTTGGTAATATGCAAGAACCACTGTACAGTAGATTTAAATTTGCCGCTAATTCCCCACCTGATTGTGATATGCAGCCCAATACACAAGCCTGTTCTTGCATGAACGCAACCAAATTTAAATTTACCGCCTAACATTCCCGCCAAATCACCGTTCGATGACGTAATATGTTTTCCTTCATCGCATTGGCTGACAGAGGATCCTATGTACTTTTGTATACAGTCCTTGAGGGCTAAATACATAAACAATTAAATATTTAATTAATAAGTGCAAGCAGATGAGGTGGGATGTAATGCATGCCAAGGAAAAGTTGGATGAAGATTTTATTCTTGTTTATTTAAATAGAATGTATATATTTGTTAATTTAAATTAGTTGTAAATGGTGAAATAATGCCAGTGGGGTTTATATATAATAAGCACAATAAATTTTTGATTGGTTTAAACCAGCGCTTTCTAAATTGGCCGATATACCTACCCAAATAAAACTTGGGGGTGGTGAGAGAATAAAAAACCTTTGCCTATTTGGAAAATAAAGTACATACTCATGATGAGGTTCTTATTTAGGCAATAGACTAGTCTTACATGATTGTGTTTTTCAATAATCTTCACTTTCCTTAAAGGGCAATCATCATGTATGAAATTTACATGATGATTGTATATTGTCAGTTTTACATTCAGTATCATCCCAGACTTCAAATACTTGAATAATGTAGTGTTATTTATATATGAATATACTGAATGAGTGTAGTATTGATGCTTGTGTTACCAATTATCCAGATAAATATTGATTTAAGGATTGAAGCTAATATGGACAGTAACAAAAAATACTGTGTGAGATTTCTGTTACTGTCCATATTAGTTTCAATCCTTAAATCAATAAATAAATTAATATTGATCTGGATAATCTGTAATCCAAGCATGAATACTACATTCTTTCAGTATATTTATATCAAAATAACACTGCATTATTCAAGTATTTGAAGTCACGAATGATACTGAAAGTAAAACTGATAATATTCATATCATGTTTATATCATTATTTAAATGATAAGTCATATTGATTATGTACTTTGTTTTCAAAAATAAACACACAATAATTAAACTTGATACTGATATGCAATATTTTCAGGAGTAGTAATTTTCTTATCACTAGGCTAAATCAATTAGAAACTGCTGGTTTAAACACATGATATCTGCATATAAAAGCACTGTATGTTATGACATTGAAGACACGAATAAAATTGGGCAGGTCTCCTGGCTTCAGTATCAGTTGCTTCTACTTGGCCAAGAGTGACTGTTACCCCAAAATGGAACATCCCATAACCCATGTATGTAGTGCAGCAGTGTAGTGTTTAGCAATATCCTATCAGAAAAAAAGACATTTTTAAAGTTGAACAATGTTATATAGCAAGAAATCCCCATGTTAGTATTGTTGGTGTTAGTAAAATGTTGGTTTGTTGTTAGTTACAGGTTAGTTTTAATTAGATTAGAAAAATTAATAAGGGAGATGATTATTGTATGGAAAGATTAGCTAGGTTGGACATATTGGCAGTTAACTACAATTCTGGACTTTCTGAAGTTACTTGCTACTTCAAATGTATAATATTATGTATGTATTTTTAATTTCTTTACTTTTTTATACTGACATAAAATAATAATTAAAATAAGTACTAAGAAACAGGCCAACTACAAATTATCTCATAGTTTGTTTAATGACTAAGAGGCCAACTACAAGTTATCTCATAGTTTGTTTAATGACTAAAAGGCCAACTACAAGTTATCTCATAAAGGCACCTTACACAGTCAATAATACTGTCAATCCTAGTACTGTCAATATTTTCTTCAATCCTCCTTTTATATTTATTAAGTACTCAATTATCTGGATAAAGATCATTATTCTCTTCATTACATCATTAATATACCTTACACAATCAGTAATACTGGCAATATTTTAGAAAAATTAACATTTTAAACATATTATCGTACAGTAATACTGTCATTATTCTAAAATATTGACAGTAATATTGATCGTGTAAGGTGCCTTATTGTTTTTTTAATGACTAGGAAGCCAACTACAAGTTATCTCATAATTTGTTTAATTGCCATAGTTTACAAAAAAAATAAAAAATATTTATATTCTTTTTAATGATTAGTATGAACTAAAATTAGAGTTTTTAATAATATAACATGATTAAATTAAATTGGCTTTTTACACCAGAATCTTGCAAAGTACTATGGCAGTCTAAGTGTTATCAAGATGTGATTTCACCACATTAGTATAGTATAAAAGCATGGTTGTCTACAGGATTCACATATAAACTAAGCTACAACATGCGAATACTTACAGTTTTCACACATCCACATCAGATATTGATTAGTCTCCTTTTGGTCAAACTTATACCATTAAAACTTCAATCCTTGCAGTCAAATCCCAATAAAACTAATTCACAGCTCCATGCCCATAATTGATTCGGATACTTCCATTACAGCCTAGATTCTCACAGTAAAATCATGGTGAAATCCATTAATATATTGATGAATTTGATGTATGGTCCAAACTTTTGCTCCTATAAACAAAACAATAACTATTCACAATTCAAATGTCAATGGTGCTGATCTTTGTTATTGTTTGATCAGCTGATACAAGTTACACGATTTTGATCACTTGGACAGTAAAAAAAAGGACTTTATTGGCATTTTCTTGACAAAAAACTCTTCAATATACCCAACCACAACAACTTAGACAGTAATGTGTGGTTGTTAATAAACTTTATAGCTTATGGGAATGGATAAATTGACAAAGTCATTGTGACAGAATATGCCAAAACAAATGATAAACACCTTGAGTAGTGCTTGCGATTGCAGCTTTGATGACACCTTTTGTTTAATTATTCAGTGTTTCCAATAGAGAGAATCTAAAGTAACTACATTCCCTATATAATTTATTTATTGTTGCTATATCAATAAGGCACCTTACACAGTCAATAATACTGTCAATACTAGTACTGTCAATATTTGCTTCAATTCTCTTTTTATATTTATCAAGTCATCAATTATCCGGATAAAGATCAGTATTCTCTTCATTACATCATTATTATACTTTACACGATGAGTAACACTGGCAATATTTTAGAATAATGAACATATTAAATATTTTATCGTTCAGTAAT